>JACGDI010000003.1:0-62349 GCA_014898725.1 Jacaranda copaia
TGTGTTTTGTAAAAAGGGGCCTGTTGGGCCTGTTGGGCTATCCCATATCAGTAATATTTTCTTTTATAAGAACTAATAATTTTTTATCATTTCACCAATCATTTTTAATATATAATCAATTTAAGATATAACAAAGTTTGGTATAATATCATATAAAAAGTATTTTAATAAATAAAAAATTTTAATAGATTATAATAAAGAAAATTTGAATTTTAGAATCAAATAACTTAAACAAAAGTATTAAGATTTTAAAATTTATAAAATAATTTTATAAAGTTTATAGTATAAATAGACCTATAAATAGGTACATGTAATCCAAGAGCGAGTAAGAATGGATTGGGTAAATTTAACTGCGGGTAAAATTGCTCATTTTTTATTGGATACGAGATAGTGGACCCATTACTGATTACGTGTGACTATGGGTAATGGGTAATTCTCGGGTACTCGTAATAAATTTTTATTTTTTTATATTTAAAAAAATTATTTTTTTTCAATTTACATAATATTATTTAAATGTTACCTAAACAAAATTAATAAAAGAGGAAACAAATTTCAAATATTATACTGAACAAATATTTTAAAGCATGTCAAGTGTTTTAGTTTGAAAAGTACAGCTTAAATATCGAGACACACATTAAATTTAAGTAATATTATATTTCAAAGTTCAAATTTAAATTTCATTATATGTAAAAAATTTTTTGAACTAAAAGTTTAAATACCACTTAAATATTACTGATATCATTTAAAAAAAAGTGTTACACCTTTCAAAATAGATGCAAAAACTAGAGAAAAATTAAAATAAAATATAAATAATTATTTACGGGTTGGCCCTAAATAGGGTTGATAATTAGACGGCAGATAAAGTTATCTGCATTTTATTGGGCAGAGAAAATGAGGTCCATTACCCGCATTTTTTGGGTGCCCACAATTTTTTGCCAGGTCAAAGTAAAAATAAGTAAATATAGCTAAAAAAATATTATTTAAAAATTAAAAATTAATGAAAAATCTTAATGTAGAAAAACAAGGTAATTCCATCCCAAATTAAAGTAAGTGTTAATAATTGGATTTTCTGGAATAAAAAATCTATAAAAGGCGTTTCTTTAACTAAAATAATTTTATGAAATTTTCAATCAAAAATTTATTTTAAGGGGTTTCTACTAATTTTCTCTAAATTTTTTTATTAGAATTAGAATTAGCTTTGTATTTTCTAGCGAACTATAATGTAATTTTATTAAATTATTTCTTTCTGAATTAACTTAGTTTTTTAAAAATTTCCTACTACAATTATTCTAAAAAATTATTAAAACCTCCTTAAAGAAATGAATTTTCATGTCGAAAAAATATTTTTTCCAAGATTTAAAATTTTTCAAAATAATAAGTTTTTATGTCCAAAAAGTCCAAAATAATAATCACAAACTAAGTTTATAGGTGTAAATTTGGGATGAATTTGTCATAAAGAATTAGTCACAACTAGTGACCAATTAGTGATTGAGATTTGAATCAACAATTTGTGATTGACTAGTGACTAATATCATGTCATGACTAGTTAAATCAGTGACTGATTTGTGATTGACTTGTGACTGAAACTTATTAAGTTTGTGAACTTGTGACTGCTTCGTGATTGAATAAATGTTTGTAATAACCGTAGTGACCGATTGGTGACTAGCACATTTTTCATCACAAATTTGGTCACTAATTGGTCACAATTTTGTCCAAAAATGCATCCCAAGTTTAACATTTAATCAATCACTAGTTGGTCATTAATTGATCACTAATAATAACCGATTCAATTAGTCACAAAAACCTTATTTTCTTGTAGTGAATTTCAAAAAAGTTGAAGGACAAAACCTTAAAAATTGTAGTACATTTTTGGATAATCAGTAAATAGAACATTTGAAATATAGAACTCTAATAATAGAATACAATTTTAGGTAAAATGAAGTATAATTTTAATTAAAAAGAAGTACAATTCTAGAACACTTCAAGTATAAGATGTTAGCAATTGCAATATAATTTTGGATAATCAATTAGTAGAATAGTTAAAATATAAAACTTAAATAATAAAAAACAATTTTACATAAAATGAATTACGATTTTCGAATAACGAAGTACAATTTTATATAAAAAGAAGTACAATTCTAGAGCACTTCAAGCATAAGACGCTAGCAATTGCAGTATAATTTTGGATAATCAATATATAGAACACTATAAATATAGAACTTCAATAATGCATTACAATTTTATGTAAATTGAAGTATAAATGTAGAATAGTTGGAAAAAATTAATTCAGCATGGTAGTGCAATTTCAAATAAATGAGGTACAATTACAAAACACTTTTAAGTATATATAAAATGCTAGCAATGTAGTACAATATTGGATATTCAATTAGTAGAACAATTGAAGTATAAAATTCAATAGTAGAGTACAATTTTATACAATGAAGTATAAATGTACAATAATTGAAGAATAATTATTTAGTATCGCATTGCAGTTTCAGAAAAATGATGTACAATTTCATATAAAACGAAATACAATTATAAAACACTTAAAGTATAAAGCACTAGCAATTGCAGTACAAGTTTTGATAACCAATTAGTAGAATACTTGAAATCTGAAGCTTCAATAATGCAGTACAACTTTATTTAAAATGAAGTATGAATTAAGAATAGTTGAAGAAAAATAATTTAGCATCGTAGTACATGAACGATGTATAATTTCAAGTAAATAAAGTACAATTATAGAACACTTCAAGTACAAAATACTAGCAATTGCAATACAATTTTTGGATAATCAATTTGTAGAACACTTGATGTAAAAAACTTCAATAATGAAGTATAGTTTTATGTAAAATGAATTATAAATGTAGAATAGTTAAAGAAAAATAATTCCACATGTAGTTCAAATTTAGATAAACGAAGTACAATTGCCAAACACTTCAACTATAAAACACTAGCAATGCAATACAATATTAATTGCAATGAAGTATAATGTAGAATGCTCCAAGTATATAAAGATTTTCAAATAAGCAAAATACAATTTCAAAACATTTCAAGTACAAAACAATACAAACTGCAGTACAGTTTAGTTCCTATAAAAGTATTATCTTAAAACACCATTGCTCTTCTTTCCACTACTACTTGCTTCATTCTTTCAGTTTATCAAAATGTCAATGATGTTCTTCTTCAATGTCAAATATAGCAAGACAATATTCATGACATCATTATCATTTGTTAAAGTCATGTATAATCTTTGATGTGGAGCTATGTATTGCAAAGTGAAGAGCTCGAGGTTGATTTCACTCCATTTTCTTGTAATATTAAGATATATGTCCATTAAAGTCATACTATCTTTAATTAACATTATATAGAGCTAGTTTTTGTAACGGCAACTCCCAAGATTTGAGTGAACACTCCACCTTCATTACATGTTAACATTTTCGAAAAATGACAAGATTGAGAGATGAAGAAACTCAAAAAAAAAAAAAAATTGAGAAGAAACTTAGAAGCAACTGAGAAGAAAAAAATCTAAAAATGATGTAAATAAAGAGAGAAGAAAAAATTGTGGTTGCTGTGTTGGCAGTTGTTGGCTCTGTCAATATTCTTATTCCCATCGTGGAGCTTGATTTTTGTCTGCATTTTTTCTTTCTATTTCTAGTGAAGAAAGTACATATGCTACGGTTTACTATTTGGTTGTGTGGATAGTGAAGTAAAAAAAAAAAATGAGTGAAAAATATTATACTTAAGGGTATTCTTGCCAAATCAAGTGGGTAGAGAGTGATTTTTAATCTTTGAACAAAACTAGAGTGCTCATTCTAAAGAAAATAATATGGGGACTGAACATAAAAAGGAAAGTGCTTTTGGTATTTTATAATAAGTTACCCTTTAGTTAAAGTGTGACATGAAATAAATATTATAAAAATAGATGAAGTATATATAGTTAGTAATAATTGTAAAATTTATAAATTTATATCTTATCACAATTTATTGAATAAAATAACTACTTAGTATAATTTTAATGTGTCAACTAAATTAATCATAATTTTCAAGAAGTACAAAAAATTTAAATTTTTACTCATTTTTTCTCCTCACCTATACATTATTTTTTTGAACATTTTCTCTCTAAATTTAATATCTCACACTTTTTCAAATATATTATTTAATGAAATAATCTCGGGCATATATTTAAATAATTGATAAACTATGCTTTTAAAGTATAAAAATATAATAATATTTTTAAAAATTTATAATGAATATTTGGTAGGTAGCTTGAGGGTAAACTCATATCATTCCAAGTAAGATGTTGCAACTTTGAGTTTTATACATGTTGGAGTCTTATATATGGAGTGCAAGAGTCGGATTAAGATGCCACTCAAAAGAATCATTTTACTATTTAATTTAGCATGTTATTTAATTGATTTTATGGCATGTAAGTATGTCATGTAAAGGAATCGTTCATGGTATTTTAACATCATTATATGCATTTTATTGTGGCACATTAGCATCTCATTTAAAAGTATTTTTATGACATTTTAATATGCTATTTACTGTATTTTTTATGGCATCTTATCTTGTCTTTTAAATGAACTTTTATAGTATTTTAACTTGCCATTACATGCAATTTTTAGTGACATATTAGCATGTTATTTAAAATAATTTTTAATGACACTTTAATATGTTATTTAATGCGTTTTCCACGATATTTTAAAGTGTAATTTAATATAATTTTTGTTGTATTTTATTAATGCTAAAATAAAAGTAGTTTAATGACATTTATATCTTTAGCTTCACTACTAGGGGTGTTCAAAAAAAACCAAAACCGACCAAACTGACCAATAACCAAAAAAACCGAACCGAATCGAACCTAGCTTGGTTCAGTTTTGGTTTTTTTGGTTCGGTTTTGGTTTTGTATTTTCAAAAAATTTGATTATTGGTTTGGTTCAGTTCAATTTTTTTCCTCGGTTAAATTGAAACTGAACCGAAAACCAAAAATTTTCGATTCAGTTTGGTTAACAGAACTGAAAATCAAAAACTGAAAAACCAAAAATTTTCAATTTGGTTTGGTTTCGATTTAACCAAACTGAAAAATCATTTTTAAATTTAAGTGTAATTTTTCAAATAATTTAAGTGTTAATATAGTTTTAAGTTTTGGGGCTAGATTAAAGAAAATTATTGATAAAGTGAAATAACTGAGAAAAAAGAAGTAAAATTTAAGAAGAGAAAATAAAATTATATTGTCTTTATTTTATAAAATACAACTAATTTTGTCATCTTAATTCTTATTACTAAACATAGCAAAATAGTTATTAAAAATCTTATGTTTTATAAATAATATAGATATCAATATATGACATATTGACGTATAATTATGATAAAAAGAGAAAAAAAAATAGATGATAATGATTTTTTTTATTGTACAAACTAATACAAATCACATATAAAAAATAGATGATTTTGATTTAAAGAACAAAAAATGTGATATGAAATGAAAGCTAAAATTTTTCTTTTTAATTAATTAATTAAACTTATATATTATAAGTTGTATTGATGAGTAAAATTGAAATTTTAATTTTAATTGCAAACTACAAGATTGGATCCTTTTCATGAATCATGTGATGTAGACTTGTAGTAGTAGTAGTAGTAATAGTCGTAGTACTTAATGTACTGTAATAGCATTTGCTAGCAATAAAGATATTATCCATAATTCTATATTATATAAAAATAGAGATAATTCGTTGTTTTGAATCTAAAATATAGTTAAAAGCTAATATAGTTTGAAATATAAAGTGAAGAATTCAACATAAAAAAGACAAAGTGGATAATTTTAAAATTATCCTTTAGAAGTTATGATTTAATAAGGTTAAAATTATATTTTTCACAAAATTTACAAATCCACAATATATTGTGATGTCATTGGACTAATTTGCTATTTAACTTTAGTAGAGTAGATTGAGTTTAAAATTTAATTAGTTATAAATTGTATGCATGTGCATCCCCGTGGTAGTTATACACTAGCAATTTTAGCACATTTAATGTGTTATGTGTGTAGTAAAAATTTTATAATATAAAATATTTAAAATATTTATTTATCTTCTTAAATTTATAATATTTTAAATGTATTTTTTTACAATAAATGAATTATAATTAATAATTGATAATTATAAAAATTACATCCTAATTTTTAAGTTCTAACTATAGTATTAATTTATTTTAAATTCTAAATGGGTAGACATAACCTAAATAATTCCAATTTCCAAATTCTAAATTATATTGAAATTCAAATTTTTAAATGATGATTTATAGTTTATAGATAAATTATAATTCATAAATTATAATGGATATAACTTAAATTGTAAAATATAATTTTGAATAACAATTAATTAAGCAATAAAGAAAAATAGCAAATAACAAATTGGCAATTGCATTTGCCGCCCAAAACCGTATCCCAAATTCTCAATTTTTAGTCTTTGTCTAAAGTCTAATTTTTAATCTTTGAACTATGACCAAGTCCCAATACCTAATAGTAATTCCCATTTCCCTAATTTCCTTTTCTCACTTCAATTCTTCAATCTTTAGTTCTTCACTCTTCACTCCTCACTCCTCTTTCTCTCCTCACTCACAACTCACAGCCTCATAGTCAGGCCAGCAGGTAGTTGATTCACCTCGCGCAATGCAGCGGCTAGCAGGTAGACCACTCTATACACATAGTCACACAACTTATGCCCCACCTTGCTAGCCACCACTGGTGGTTACATCCTCACCCTCAACGGCCTGAGCAGGCTCACGCTTGAGACACCCACCATTGTACCCTTACCTTGCGTCATCACACGAACCATTTCACCCTCATCAGCAGCCTTTTCGCCCAGCATGGCACCACAACGACGAGTTCATTTTCTGCACAATTTTAGGTTAGTTTTTTCCCCCTTATTTCATTCTAAATCTAAGTATATGACTGATTTCTAAACAGATATATTGTGTTTTTCTGCAAAATATGTCCTATTAAATTTTGCCTTCAGAAAGACAAAAACATGTAGTATTGGACTACTTACTAGAAATGGTTGATTTTCATGGTGTACAAACTATAACATTTATGATGGTTGATTTTATTAATTTATATTTTGATACTTTTTGTTTCTACAGATTAAATCATTATAGCTCCAGGCATTATGAATACTATTCTAGAAAATGAGGAGATAGAATTCCCAATGAATGCCAACATGGAGCAACCTGAGAATAGTGGTCATCATCTAGAGTTGGGGTTGGAGTTGGTGATGGTAATCCTCTTGTTAATAATCAAAAAAAGAAGAGAAAGAAAGTAGTGGAGGAGCCCTCTGAAGATTCTAAAAAGAGGTCTGAGGTACGAAAATATTTTACCATAATTTTTGATAAGAATGGTAAGAGGGGTAAGTGTAAGTATTTTGGGAAAGATTATGTTGCTGATCCTACAATAAATGGCACTTCTGGATTGAAAAATCATTTGAAAAATTGTAAGGAAAATCCTAACAAAAAGAGTGATAACTGCACTATCAATAGTTTCACTTAGAGTGTGGATTTGAGAGATATGTCATCTCACACAAATGCCTCTAATAAATTTGACCAAGAAGCAACTAGGGAAGCTCTTACTAAAATGATCATTATGGATGAATTACCTTTTAGGTTTGTTGAGGGAGAAGGTTTTAGATAGTATGTTTCTATTTCATCTCCTCAATTTGTGCTGCCATCTAGAATTACAATTGCTAAAGATTGCTTAAAACTTTATTTTAATGAGAAAAAGGCTATAAAGGAATATTTCCAAAAATCTGGAACAAGGTTATCTCTCACAATAGATACTTGGGCTTCTAACTAAAAAATTAATTATTTGTGCTTGACTGCTCACTTCATTGATGAAAATTGGAAGTTGCATAAGTTGACTTTGAATTTTGTTCCATGTTCTAGCCATAAAGGGGAAGATATTGATCTTTTGATTGAAAAATGCTTGCTCGACTTCGGAACTGATAGTGTATTTACCATTACTGTTGATAATGCTTCTTCTAATGATATTGCAGTTTCATACTTGAGAAAAAAAAATTTAGCATGGAAGAAGTCAATTTGTGATGGTAAATATTTACATATGAGGTGCATTGCTCATATTATTAATCTTGTTGTGATAGATGGATTAACAAGTGCTGGTTTGTCACTTGAGCGTGTTCGCACTATTTTGAGGAATTTGAGACAATCACCGACTAGGTGGAAAAAATTAAAAAATCATGCTGTTGAGGAAAAAGTAGGAAGTAAGAAATTGTTAAGTCTTGATTGTCCAACTAGATGGAATTCTTTTTACTTTATGCTTGAGACTATTTTGCTTTTTTAGGGTGTGTTTGATAGATATGAAATATGTGAAAAAGAATTTTGAGATGATTTTGGTCCTCAAGGACCTTATGGTAAGGTAAGGCTTCCCACAAATGATGATTGATGTGAGATTGATAGATTAGTGAAAGTGTTGAAACACTTTTATGAAATGACTGTAAGAATTTCTAGCTCAAAGTTTGTGACTTCTAATATATTTATGGATGAGATTAGTGATATTGATGTTTTGATAAGAGAGTGGGAGGGAGGTGATGATTATGAGTTGTTAGAAGTAGCAAAAAAACTAAAAGCAAAGTTTGATAAATATTGGGGAGATCCTACTAAAATGAACATTATGTTGTTTGTGGCTATGGCTCTTGATCTTCAACATAAGTTGAAATATGTTTTCTTCACTCTTACGCATATGTATGAGGGTCCTTTGGGAAAGGACATGTGTGATTAGGTTAGCAAAGCTCTTCAAGAAAATTTTGAAGAGTATAAAAGAATATGTGGTTCTACAAAAACATCTTCAGAAATAAGGTCACAGTTTTCCCAAAGTACTAGTGGTCCTTTTGATTCCAAAGTTGATGGCAACAAGGCAGTGTTAAGGGGTTTTAGATATGCACAGTACCATAAATTATGTATAGATGAGGAGGGGGATTCAAAAAATCAACCAGAGTTTGATACATATTTGAGTGAGAAAAAAGAGAAAGATGTGCCCGACTTTGATGTTCTTGGATGGTGGAAGATGAATGCCTACAGATTTCCCATCTTAGCGAGGTTAGCTCATGATTTGTTTGCTCTTTCTGTTACTATTGTTGCTTTTGAATCTACCTTTAGTACCTCAGGTCGGGTGATTGATGACTTTAGAGCCTCTTTAACTCCAAGAATGACTCAAGCCCTCATTTGTACTCAAGATTGGATTCGCAATGGAACTCCAAAGCCACTTGCTAAGGAAGATTATGCTCAAATTGAAAGACTTGAAGTAGTTATGCATTAAATTCATATATTATGGTTCTAAAGATTATTATTTATTTTTTATTTTTATGATTGTTAATATATCCATCTTTTTTGTACTTACAAGTTTTTATGTTTTTGATTGTTTAATTTGTATTTCTAGATGTGGTTGCAAGTATTGATGAAGGTTTTGTGGTAATCAGTTTGTGATTATGATGGATGATTGATGAATATCATTAGGTACATAAGTTACTTATTTATGCATATTATTTCTCTGGTTTTTTTTCATAATAAATCTTTTATGATGTTATTTCTTATTTTGTTATGTTCTTTTTATATGAATTAACAATGAAGGACAAGGGCGGATCTGGTGGAATTGAAAGCTTGAAGGTTGAAGCTCTTCAATTTTCAACCTTTCAAACAAATCATTCATATATAATTGAATGTAATTTAAAGTTTGAACAATTTACTATTTGAAACTTGGATCATTTTGTTTGAATGTGAATTGTGAAAATATTAATGTAGAATGGAAACAAGACATGATTGGTAGATGAATTTGATTGATTACAATTTTTTTGTGTGTGATTTTATTTTGGCTTTTTAGTTTTTTTGGGTTTCAAGTATTTTTGTACTTGGGTGTTAGTGGGTTAACTCCTATAGGCTATAATCTCCCATTAATGTTGTTCTTTTTTCTTTTCTTGTTGCCATTGTTAATCCAATCAAGAGCTTATGGTCTTGGACCCCAAAAATATTTTTTATGTTCTATGTTTGATTGAATATAGAGTTTTAGAGAATGATAAGTGATTGGTAATTTGGTTGACTCCCATTTCTCATTTTTTGTTTTTAGACAAAAGAGTAAAATTAATTAGTTATGTTTATTTAGTCATATTTTCAAACTTGAAAAATGAAATCAAATATTTTAGTACATTCCTAAGATTATTATCCAAAACATACACAAAATATTTTCAAAATATTCACTTCTTACTACTCAATCATGGCTCTTAGTACATGTGTTGTGTTCACATGCTTTTAGGTTGGAAACTTTTAGAAGACACGTCTGTTTCTGAAATCCACATTGGATGGACTAAAAAAATCAAGTTTTGTAATAAGAACAATTGACTAAAATGATGATTGAATTGATAAATTAAAATTCAGAGATATTTTTGACTTTTGAGAGGTAAAGTACAGATTCACTAGCAAGTAGCAACAGAGAAACTATAAGAATATGACATTCACCAATTTGTTGAGTTTTTATTAACCAAAACAAACATAATCATTGCATAAATATATTTCACATAATTATGTCAAAGTAATTCAATTCAAATTTTTTTACACCTTAAGTTAAAATAAAATATTTTTTTTGTCAAATAAATTTTTATCACATTTTTTGGTTAAAAAAATAATAAAAAAAAATCTTGAACTAGTTTGATTTTGATTAAAACCGAAATCAAACCGATTTTTAACCGAACAAGACCGGTTTGGTTTTGATTTTAATTGAAATCAAATAACCGAACAAGACTGGCTCGGTTAAAAATTGAACCAAACCGAACCTATTAGGTTCGGTTTCGGTTTTGCATTTTGAAAAATTGAATTTTTGGGTTAACCAACCGAACCATTCAGTTTGGTCAGTTTTAACCGAATGTATAGCCCTATACACCATTATAAGTAGCAGTTTTAAAAAATATCATTAAATATAAAATTGCCACTACAATGTTATTTAAGTTATATTTTTTAGTGTTTTTAATGCTTGATTTTGTTGTTGTGATTTTTAATTTTTTTACTTTCTTTATGTCATTTCTTTTTTTATATATATAAACTTATTTTTTGCTTGTTTTTTTTTTTTTTAATTTAGATGCATTTGTTGAAGTGGCAAGGTTTAATTGCGATGTCATATGCCATGCAAGAGATAGGATGATGTTTGTACTAATGTGGTGCCAAATCAGTTGCCACGTGGACTTGGGTCGCTGCTGGATGACTTTTGGGCCTAATTTATCTTTAAATTGCCAAATTTCAGGAGATGCTATACCAATATTGCAGTCCAAAAAGATAAAGTGAAAAATGGCTAGTAAAATATAGTTATAGGACCAATTTTGTAATTTTTCCTACATATAATCTTAGTTCTCAATGAACCTAAAAGTAAATCTATATAACTTAATGTAATAGTTATCCATGAATAAGAAATTGATAAATACTTCTCCTATATCAAAATTAATCATTTGTATTTTAAGTTTTTAATATTGCAAAATAATACTTCATTTCTTATAATGGAAGTTTTATTCCTAGAAAGCACTTCTCATATTTAAAATTGTTATGGTATGTTCTAAAGTTTTAAAGCCAAAATCAAGAGCCCCCCCCTCCTTTTTTTTTTGAAGCAGAGTATATTATATTAAAGGTAAAAAACTGCATAAAAAGGACTAATCCATTATGCACCTTATATTTTCTTATTCTACGAGGCCTCCCTAAGGTCCAGAAGGCGGCAGTTACTTATAGCTTATTTTTGGAATCAGTATGCGTCCATTCTATTTTTAAATTATTATTTCATGGAGAAATCGTATCAAAAATAGTATTTCAATGCCGTTAATTTTCAACTAGCCACTATTTTTAATGGTGATAATGTGAAAAACAGTTAAAATACTCACTTTTAATAAAATTCTCATTTAAAATTTTGGGCCGAAGTTGAATGAGGCGGTGTACCTTTTGATTATGATATGATATTATCAATTCCGAACACAGTGCTACCCACTAATTTTTGAACTGAAGGAGTAGTACATAGGGAAGAATAGAGTCCCTGGCTCATAATGCACATTGACATTAACCCGTGCAAATGATAAATGTAAACCATGATTCGAACCAAAGTGGGCCATTTGTGGTCACTATGCCAGAATATTTTTTCTAGAAAAGAGACTTCTGGTGAGTCCTTTAATTAGAGTAGGATATGACATTCCTTTGATAAAATAAAAATATGTTATATAAGGTACACATTTTTCACCACATGTATAAAATAAGTTTTCTTAATTTTTCATAGAGCTGAGGTATGCATAAATCACTTGATTTATTCTGATATACTCGTAATGTGCTAAAAAAACATTCTCTCATCATGTATACTAATCAACTTTTAACATCCACCCCATATATCAAAGTAGGCGACAACCTCATGCTTAATCGCAAATTAACTATGTGTATTGCTCATAATTTTGGTGGCAAGTAGTACATTTTCCTACTTTTCAATAAGTTAACGGTCATCATCTTTGGAAAAATAGGCTCTGTATGAAATCATTTTGGATTATTGTTCACTCATATTTCGTTGTCTGTAAAATTAAATCACAAGACAAAGAAAAATAATGGACAAATTAAATTTATATTAAAGAATAATATGAGAATTGCAATTTATCATAAAAAAATATAAATTCCCTAACAAAACTAATCCCATAATACTTCTTCCAATATATGATCCAAGGGCTTGAAGATTGTTCTTGGATATATGGTGTAGTATCTTTTGACTTGGTAAAAGACACTGTAAAATTTTTTTGAAACTCGAACTTTGACTCCTAGATTAAAGGACTTGATGATTTGATACTTTGAAGAAGTATATGACCTTCACAATAGCAATATGTCGTCGCAACAAAAGCTTGAAGCTTGAAGACTTAAGTGTGGGAGCTTGAGAGTATATGAATATGTATATGAGAATATGTGAATATAAGACTCTAGTCATCCCTTTATATAGTTGTTCAGCAGAAGACTCCAAAATGACTTGAACACATTTGATAATTATTTCTTTGATGCACATATTAAAAGCTAATAACAAATATTCTTGATTTGATTGGTCCATGTACATGGAAGTGCCGTGTGTCCCAACTTGATTAATTTGAGATTACTAGACCACTAGACTTGATTTGATTGACATGACACATCTCCATCTTGACACTTGTTAACATTTGATTTGTATAAAATAAATATTAGAATATTAATTAAAATTGACTAATTATTATTTGGAATTTAATTTAATAAATTTCAATATATAAATAGAAAATTTTAAATTAATAACTAATATATTATTTACACATGTTATTTTTTAATTGGCTCAAAAATTAAGCCATCTACAATTATATATACATATATTCAGTGACAATTAATGTATTGAAAAAGTGCATTTAAAATCATGCTACACCAAGGAATTTGGGTTATGCAAATACAATCTCTTGTAGTTCCATAAATAATTAAGCAAGTATATATATACACACATATACATAAATACTAAAATTCATGATAATTCAAAATCAAACATAAGTAGCAATATTAATGTCTGAAAAAGAGTCTCAAGAGAACATAACATATGCAAAAAAGACCAGTGCAATGTAACACGTCGAAGAGTATAATCATCCCTGTACGTGGTTCATTTTAGCCCTCAATCAAAACTAGGCTATCCACATAGGTGACGATCCAAATTGAGGCAACATTTTCCCTTTACTCCGAGTGATCTAGTTGTGTTGCTATTGAAATGATATGCAATCAAGTCGAGCTCATCGTCTTCAAATATAATCTCATCATTTCCGGTAAAGATGACAGGAGTAATATCCCCATGGTCTACTGTAAGTGTATGCACTTTAGTCCAACAACCTACCACTCCATATTCCTTCATAACCCACAAGTAACATAACATTGCTCATGCCAAGGACACTCATCCTCCTGTTGAAAGAAAAATAGTGAGAGTTTCCTTTGAGGTTGCCAATAAATGGCATCAAGTCGTCCCCGTCAACTTCATAATTAAGGTAAAGTTCTATGTCGAAAAGCCTCTTTTCCAAAACGAAATGCTAGGATCACCACGACTTCTTCATCGATATCTTGATATACCATCCAATGAACTGATCCATCGAGACTTCGCCAGGGCTTTTTAGTTGGTAGCATCAACAGTGTAACTTCTATCAATTCAAACGGAAGAGTTGCCAGCATTTTGCCATGCATTGCGCCTTTTATATAAAAAAAAAAAAACAAAGAAAAGAAAAGCTTCCGCAATCTTGAAATCGATATTTTCCCTCTTCTCTTTGGAATGACGAAATCTGAGCTGCGCCCACAAAATAGAAATAAAACTAGATAGCAAGGGTTTTATTTGAACAAGTTAATTTTCTGGAATCAAGCAAAGGCCCTTGATTAGATTTTTGAACTTGTATATGAAACCTATATATTCAAGCAATTTGAATTAAAAGTTAGTTTAGAGTCCTATGCTTATTTGAAATGCTGAGAAGCTGTTCTGTTGACCCCCCAAAATAAGAAGAGATATGGTCGGATTTTATTATTTGTATTTTGGGATAATTAGAGCGACTTATCCTAAGATAATTAGAGCGACTCCCCCGGCTCTCAAAATTTATAACAACCTCGGTTTTATAAACGTCTAGATACCCTAATGAAACATGTTAAATAATAATATTACTCTTATGCTATGGTTGGTATGCAAAATAGGATGGGAATGGAATGGGTATTCCTAAATTCATTTTTAAACTCATGATTGGCATAATTTAGAGATAGAAGTGCTCATTCCTGTTGAAAATCCCCATTCTCAAAAAGATAGGCCTAGCCATTCCCTCCATCCCTCATGAGTTTAGCTATTCTTAATCTATCATGAATAAATCTATATCACTAAAAAATTTAACAAAATACTTTTATATTTAAGGAAAAAAATCTTCACTTGGTAAACATTTTATATTATATTCCAACTTATTTGATTGCTACGTATGTTTTTAATTATATGTTTTATTCATATATTTTTTAGTAATATTATAAAAATTATTAAATTATTAGAAAAATATAAATAATAAATAATAAAAATAATATAAAAAAGCAGAAGTATTACCAACTTTCGTCCATGCTAATGAAATATTTATAGTCTAAAATATTATTTATATTTGCATATCTTCAAATGATTAAAAAATATATACAAATCTAATAAATGAAGAGTTGTTCATCCTATCAACGACTCTTCAAATTAAACTAATAAAAATGTATAATAAATTGTTCTCTTATCACAAAAAAGTTGAGCACTCTAGTTATAAAGTATTTTATAATTTTTTTAGTTATATTTTATCAAAAAATTCATAGGAGCTTATAAATTATAATTTTAAAAATAATAATTTTAAATGAATTGTGTTTATACTTTTTTGCACAAACATATATAACTTGTTGATAACATATAAAATGCATATATTTACTTATGTAATTCGAATAACATTAAAAGTGCATAATTATAGACTTATTCAAAAAAAAAATCTACAGTAATATATCAAAAATACTTTACTAATAAATACTTTTAGTTTTATAATTTTTGACAAAAGGGAAATTTAAGAATGAACTTATTTTTGTATTTGACAAAATTACCTTCTAATATTTAATAATAGAATTCTAGACCACCACAAAACCTTCGTACATATCTTCTTCATAGCATCTTCTTATCTACAAGAAATTTTCCAATAATTTTCAAACTCCAATGGAGAAAAATTAACCAAGTACCGCATCCTTATTTTTAACAATAAAGAATTAATTTTACTTTCCAAAATATAAATAAATCACTGTCTTTATCATATACTTTTACAAAATAAAAAATTAATATTGCATAAAAAGCATAGAATTATGATAAATAAATAATTTATCAGTAAAATATTTTATTTGAATAATTTTTGAACAAAGATAATTTGGTCATTTAAAATACTTTCATATGACACCTATCTATCATTGCTAAATACCAATTATGATATTGGAATCAAATAAAGAATTGTTGATTCCATTCCTTTCTCATTCATTTATCATACCAAGTATCAGCTTATATCTTTTATGCCAATATATATTTATCTCATATTTCATTGCATAGATGTATGACATGTGTATTACATATTTTTTTATAAAAATAATTGATTGATAACTAAATATATTTGGCATAAATACATCATATTCAAATAGGAGATAAAATACGGAATGAAATAGAGGATTCAAAATGACCAAATATAGGATAACTTATACTAACATTATTCATTTCCCATGTTCATTCCATTCCTTCATAATTCCTTTCATGCATACCAATCACCATCTTAATGATTTTAAAAACACGCACCCAATAAAGTTAAAAATATAGAAGTTAAAGATACCATTTTATGTATCAAAATAAAAAATATTTATCTATATATAAGTATATATATACACACAATTGAGTGGGGGCGGGAGGAGGGGGGATTGGTGCATCCGCCATAGCCATGGCTGTATCCGCTCGCTGAATATGGCCAGGTCTGGCATTTTGGAAGCCACCTTGTCGGCCATGAATGTCAGCCATGGTCGGTTCGCATGGCCACAGCAATCATGGCTGCCAAGCCATGTGCACATTGGGTGGGACGAAGATGCAGGGAAAAAAGAAAGAAAGATTGAAATAAATTGTTTAAGTAATTGAAATTATAAAATTTATTTAAAATTATATTATTATATATTTTATAAAAAAATTACTTACTATTTATAAAATTCTATTAATTTTTAAGTATATGTAAATTTATTATGAGTAATTTAAAAGTATTAAAATTGCAATAATTTGAGAAATAATAACTTTGTATTTTTCAAGAATTTATTTTACAAAATGATTTCAATTTAAATTATAGCAATTTTTTATTTTAGTCAATAGTTTTTAAAATATTCTAAATTACAAAATGTTGTGTGTAATAATGTCAAAATGCACTCCAATATAAATACGTATAAATGTAATACTTAGATTTATTTTTAGCAAATTAGTTAATAAAAATAAATAATAAAATTAAATTCTTAATTAATAAAATTAACAAGAGTATTTACCATTGCGACATTGCTATTTAATTAAATTTATTACACTAGCCCTTTTGTAAGTTCATTTTATTATAAATGGATCCTCACATGCATGAATTGTATAAGGTTATAAATTTTATTCTAAAAAAGTGGTCAACTTTAAAGGTCAATTAACTCAAGAACAAATTTGAATTTTTATAGATTCTTTGTTCTGATATCAACGTACAGATATAGTTTTATCTTTTTAGATATAAATATATATATATATATTATCTCTGAAAATATATAAATGTATAAAATTATATTTATATATGGATATAAACAAACACAATATTTCATTATGAGTATTACACAAATCTTATGTTTTCATATTACAAAAATACGAAAAAAAAATAAAATTTTATATTTATAATTAATCATTGACTAAAAAAGTAGTCACTAGTTAGTGACATTAACAATAATTGAAAGAAAATTTGATCATAAGTTAGTTACAGAAAATAATTTAGTCATTAATTAGTGATCAAATTGACCTCTTTATGCAGCACTAATATATTGAATGAAAATAGAGTGTGTTTGGTCACTAAATAGTGACCTATAAAAGTGGTCACTGATGCAGTCATTGATTGATTATTAATTTCTTTAAAATATTATATTTGAATCGATCACTAATTATTAATTAAATGGTCACTCGTTAGTGACTATATACTTTGATCACTAGAACTCAATTTATTTTGGTAGTAAGACCACATAAAGGTCCAATATCTAATAAAAAAGAAGGAAAATGACCTTGCAGGACTAAATTTACATTTTTCTACATGTATTCGAACTTGACCAAACCCAATCCAATCAAGATCTGATGATAAAAATAAATGAAGACATAGTTGAAAGACCATTCTGCCTCTAGATCTTAGCTAAACTGCCTAAACAGGATCTATGCCTTTTTATCCTTGTCGGGTCATGACTCGATGGAACCCAACCCGCTTTGTACCATGACCCAAATTTTGGGCTATTGATCAATTGATGATTTAACGCACTGCTACTTGCCACCTTGACTCATAAAAAAAAAAGGGATAATGCTCCACCTATAAAAGAGAGGAATCACATAATACCAAGTCATGTCATCTTATCCATTTGCATTTTGGAGTTCATCAAATCTCCACAGCAATACACTAACTTAGGCATCGAGGGGCCTTAGCTGGAGGATATATCAACTAGCTTAATGTGCGCTTTTTTGGTTAGGTTACACTACAACAAATTACAGTTTTAGTAACAAATAATTTTGTTACCATAATGTTGAAATTTGTTACCCAAAATATTGGCAACTAATTTTTTGTTACTTAAGTTCAATGCCCTAAAGTTCGTCGCATAAAGTCTTAGTAACAAAATTTATGATTCATTACAAATGTTGGACTTATGGTGAAGAAATGTATCGTTACCAAAAATATGATATTAGTAACAAAAAAGTGTATTAGTTACAATAGATTTTTATAATGTAATGAAATATTTAGTTACTAAAACATTGCAATTTTGTTGCATTTTTTTTTTGTTACCAATGCATAATATAATGATATTATTTAGTTAATTAAGTATAGTTACTAATTATTTATGTAACAAAATATTTTGTTACAAATGGTTAAATAATATTTTAATACAAAACTAAGCATTTCGTTACTAATTGAATAAATAACTAAGGGCATGTTTGGTTGAATTTTAAAATTATCCCATGATAAATTATCTCATGAGACGGTAGGATAATTTACCCCATGGGTGGGGTTGAGATAAGTTATACCACATGTTAAATTTATATATACGGGCTCAATGATAAATCATGGGCTTGTGTATATATAATCACACAAGCAAACATTTGATTGAGAAGAATCATTTCACTAATCCCATGTAATCCCTCCAACGAAACTTGCCCAAAGAGTTTTGTTATGAAAGAGTGTAAAAATTTTGTTATATTTAACGTATGCCTCCCCCCTAACCAACGATGCACGCCCAGCCCTGCTTGATGGAAATGGAGTGACCCCACCCCGTGTGCATGGGCCACCGCCCACCAGAAATGGAAATTCAAAATTTGTTGGAATGGAGACTTGAACCCACACCTGCTAAGCCCTATAACAAGAACTTTACCAACTTGGCTATAGCTATCCTTTGTTAATATAGATACGTGCATAAATACTTATACTTATTAAGTTTGGTTTGGTTCGTTTAAATGACGAACTCAAACTGTTTACGAATCATTTCATCTCATTTATACCCTAGTTCTTAATATAAATAAAATAAAATTATAAAAAATATTAGTCAAAAGAGTAAAAGGTGTCAATTTTTTACACTATTAAAAATAAGTTTTGAAAATTAATGATATGACATAATTAGTTTACTAGAATATTTTAGAATAATATTATTATTTTTAAAAATAAAATAGTAATTGTTATTTGAGTAAAGAAAATAAGAGTACAAAATAGTGGACTAAAAGAAATAAATAGAAAGTGTGGAATAATTATATAATATATCTACATGAAGCAAGAAATTTTATTACATTTATGTGCATATAAATTGTTATATAAAGGGGCAATACTTTTGCATTGTGAGTATTGGATAAAGAAAATTGTAACACCCCTAAAATTCGGTATTTTGAAAAATGAGGATATAGAAATTAAGATATTAATTGATTGGATTTTTTGGGCTCGAAAAATAATCCAAAGGACTTGATTGCAAAAATTTTGAAAGTTTAGGGGTCAATTTACAATTTGTAGAAAATTGATTTGGACTAAATTTGAAGGTTTTGGAGCTGTGTGGTGATTGTTCTTGGTCAAATGGGTCAAATTGAGGTGTTCACTTAGTTTGGGGTTGAATTGAAGTGTGTGGGAATTTAGAGGACTTAATTGAAGACTGAGGTAAAGGTTTGTGGCTAATGAGTAATTTTAGAAAGTTGATTTTAAAACCTTGGCAGATTCTTCTCTTCTTCTTTCACTTTTCTTCTTTATTTTCTTTCTTTTTCTTCTCCTTTCTTCGCTCCAACCGAGCACCCAACATCTTCAGTAAACCTCCACCAGCAGCCACTTATCACTAAACTAAATTGAGCAAAACCCTCCCCTCAACTCCAGCTACATGGTAGCACCACCAGGCATGGCTGAAGACCGACTGGTGAGCTACCGCGAGAGGAGTCCAAAGGTGGTGCTTCACAGTGGTTGGTGGGTTTGTAACTTTCTGACAGTCAAATGCAAGTTTGAGGCTAGAATTAGATAGAGCAGAGCAAGATGAACACGATGGTGGCTTTGCATGAGAGTTTTGCACGGTGGTGGCGACAGGAAAAAGGTGATCAGAGCTCGATGGTGAAGACTCACTTGGACACTATTGAGCTCGATTGGAAGTGGGGCAGGCTATGAAACTCAAAACTAATAATTCTAATAGAATCAAGAGCTCGAAAAGTGCAATTAGGTGGTGGCACAACATTTTTTAGTGATAGTGGATGACGGTGCTCCGATGACTTTTAACCAGTTTCTTCTCCAAACTCTGAAGATCGTAGTGGTGCACTTGGTTCATGGTTTCGAGGTTTCGATTGAGAAGTATTAGGTAAAATATTAGTAAATCAAATAATTTGATTCCTAATGTAATCTGAGTAAATCGTTAGGCTTATTTATGATATAAAAACTAGTTAATTGGACCAAAATTATGATTTGGGATCAAGAGCTAAGGCATGTAGGATATATATGTAAGCATAATGTACCCGATCATAGTGTGCTAGATGCCAAATTTAGATTTAATAAGGATGATGAGAATTATGTAATGTTAGAATTAATTAAGATAATTAGTCTCTTTAACTATGATTTATGAAATTGGAACTTTAGATATGATAATTGGATGATTTGAGATGATATGGAATTATGATGTGGAGTATGCATATGTCGGTATGAGTTTAGTAAAATTGAATAGTATTATTTTATGAAATTATGGAAATTACCAAGTATTGTAATAAGAGAAAACCCTAATTTTATGAATTTAGGACTTGAGTGATAGAAATAGGTTAATTGAGATAATTAGACTATTATTCATGTTCTAGGATGATGATATGAGGATGATATGTAAATAGGAACTGGATTATTCTTTTTTAATAATTAAGGTGAATTTCATGACTATTTCTGTATTAGTGGCTTAGTTAGTAGATTTGCATTGATAGTGCTGCCTAAGCTCTATAACTATTGTGTTAAGATGATAATTAGTGGTTTTGGAATATTGATAAGTATATTAGTAAGATCTAAGGTTGAATGTAGATTTAATTGTATATATACGCTTTTGGATCAGGTGACGTAGAATTAGAACCTAAGGGCTAATAGACTGTTGACAGTGACTGGAGTTTAAGAGACTATGGAGGTAAGGGTCTCCCATCCTGGGTTATCGTTTTGTTTAACTTACTCTTAAATTATTGCACCCTGTAAGGGTCTGCCAATTTGGCACTTTTCTCTCTATCTGTTAATTGTGATAAGCCCCTGTGTAGGTTTTCTATTCTATACGTACTCGAAATGATTTGAGATTTGATTTGTTATCTATTATTGGTTTTTTCATTTGAATACCCCTGTGAGGGTTATCTCTAATATCAATTCTGTTTTCTATCTATTCTGGCGCCCAGATCTCCTTCTATCATGTTTGGTACTTATCTTGATCGTTATCTGTCTTGGACTTATCGTCAGATGCCTTGCTCGCATACTCTTGTACTTGTACTTGTTATTTGATTAGTTGGCTTATTTGTACTTGCTAGTCTTTATATTACCTTATTAGCAACCAATTACTGGTTTGTATATGTTATACTTGTTGTACTCATTTGGAGAATTGTACGTGGGCCAAGTACCAATACTATGTGGAATGCTAGGATACATAGGACACACCTTGCAGTCCGCCTGCATGTCCATGATACGCTAAGCGGTCCGCTTAGGTATCAGCAGTATGCTAAGTAGCCTACTTAAGTATTCGTAGTGCGTTATACAGTTTATATGGGCACGCCAATTGTTTGCTAAGCTGTCACACTTTGGGAGTTGTTGTTTGATTGGTATAAGTAGATTTTGATATGCAGGTTTGTTCTAATTTGCTGGATTGTATATTATATTCGAGTTTGTTCTATTCTGATCGTACTCTGATTGTTTTTGTTTGCTCTTGGAGCAATAAGGATGGTGTAGCTTCTTAGTCTACATCAGGCTATTGTATGTGCTAGATGAGCTGTCTGTACTTCCTCCTGGCTATGATCAGTTGAGACGCTCGATACCTTCCAAGCAGAATCAATTGAGACGATCTAGGGCCATTCGAGCCAATAATTACAACCCCGAATTAGTACCTCTGATAGCTTTGAACTTGTTAATCCCTGTGATCGTTTTTGACTATCTATACTTGTGCCGCTTGTAAATTGATACTTGATTACCTGTATCTGATCTATTTTTGTATTTATTGTTAATTGATAGTTGTTGGGTTGATCTTTCCCCAATCGATCCCTATTCTCTATATTATGAATATCTCTCATTAAGTCCTTTGGACTTATCCCGCCCCCCTAATTTCTTCTATATTTTCTCAGACAAGATTGAATGATAAATTTGGACTTCTGATCGGATCAACGAGTATAATTTTGTACTAGAACAACCATGTATATTTGCTTATGGGCCTTTTATATGTTGCACTTTATCTTTAGAGATGATGTGATATGGCAGAGATATTAAGAATGTTTTTAGGATTGTAAATATATCCGTGTACCTCTGAAGAATAGATTTTGGTTATGAATGTTGCTGATTATGGTATTAATTAAGATGTAAATTTCGTTGCTTCATTCGTGATGATGTTGAAGGAAAGTTTACGCCTAGTATTCTTGTTACAGGTTTTATATAAGATTGATCAGAGTAGTACCTCAACTTAGGTGCTGTCCCAAAAGGGGCACTACATATTTACAATCCCAAAAACATCCTTAACATTCCTGCCATATCACATCATCTCTAAAGATAAAGTGCAACATACATAAGGCATAGAAGCAAATATACATGGCTATTCTAGTACAAAATTATACTCGCTAATCCGATCAGAAGTCCAAGCTTATCATTCAGTCCTGTTTGAGAAAATATAGAAGAAATGGTTGAGGGGGTAAGTCCAAAGGACTTAGTGAGGGATATTCATAATATAGAGCATAGGGATCTATTGGGGAAAGATCAACCTAGCAACTATCAATTAATAACAAATATAGAAATAGATCAAATACAGGCAATCAAGTATCAATTTTCAAGTGGCTCAAGTGCAGATAGTCAGAAACGATCACAGGGATTAACAAGTTCAAAGCTATTAGAGGTACTAACTCAGGATTTTAATTGTTGACTTGAATGGCCTAGGATTGTCTTAATTGATTCTACTCGGGAGGTATAGAACGTCTCAACTTATCACAGTTGGGAGGAAATACAGACTACTTATCCATCACATACAACAGCTCTATGTAGACCAAGAAGCTACACCCTTCGTATTGCTCCAAGACCAAACAAAAATAATCAGAGTACGATCAAAACAGAAAAAACCCAACTATAATATATAGTCCAACAAATCAGAACAAACCTGCATATCGGAATCTCCTTATACCAATCAAACAAATCTCCTAAAGCATGACAGCTTGGCAAACAATTGGTGTGCCCATACAGATTGTATGGCGTACTACAAATACCTAAGCGGTTGCTTAGCATACCGCTAATACCTAAGCGAACCGATTAGCATGTCATGGGCACCTAGGTGGACTGCAAGGTATGTCCTATGTATCCTAGCATTTCACAAAGGATTGGCACTCAACCCACATATAATTCTCCAAATGAGTACAACAAGTATAACATATACGAGCTAGCAATTGATTGCCGATAAGGCAATATAAAGACTAGCAAGTACAGATAAACCAACTAATTAGATAACAAGTACAAGTACACGAGTATGCCAACAAAGCAACTAACAAGTACAAGATAGATAACTATAAAGATAAGTACCAAACATGACAGAAGAAGACTTGGGCACCAGAATAGACAGAAAATAGAATCGATATCACAGATAACCCTCATAGGGGTATTCAAATCAAGAAATCGATAACAAATGACAAATTAGATCTCAAATAATTTCAAGTATGTATAGAACAGAAAATCCACACAAGGGCTTATCACAATTAACAGATAGAGAGAAAAGTGCTAGATTGACAGCCCTTACAGGGTGCAACAATTTAAGAGTTAGTTTCAGTTCTTGATCCCAAATCATAATTTTGGTCTAATTATCTATTTTTTATATCATAAATAAGTGTAACGATTTACTCAGATTACATCAGGAATCAAATTATTTGATTAATTAGTATTTTACCCAATATTTCTCAATCAAAACCTCAAAATCACAAATCGAGAGCACCATTACGATTGTTGGAACGAAGAGAAAAAAATTGGTCTGAAGTCGCTAGAGCACCACCATCGGTCGTTGTCCACCATCACTGAAAAATGTCATGCCACCACCAAACTGCTTCTTTCAAGCTCCTGAATCTATTGGCATTATTAGTTTCAAGTTTCATGGCCTATAGCACTTCCAATAGAGCTAATAGTGTCTAAGGGGATCTTCACCATCGAGCTTTGGTCACCCTTTTCTCATCACCACTGCCATGTAAAACCCTCATGCAAAGCTACCACCATGTTCTTCTTACTCTGCTTTATCCAATTCTAGCCTCAAACTTGTGTTTGATCATCAAAAAATTACAAACCCACCAACTACTGTGGAGCACCACCCTCGGACTCCTCTCGTGGTGGCTCACCAGTCGGTCTTTAGTTGTGCCTAGTGGCACTGCTATGTAGCTGGAGTTTAGGGGAGGGTTTTGCTCAATTTAGTTTAGTGATAGGTGGTCGCCAGTGGAGGTTTGTCGGAGATGTTGGGTGGTTGGGTGGAGAGAAGAAATGAGGAAGACAGGAGAAGAAAAAGAAAGAAAATGAAGAAGAAAAGTGAAAGAAGAAGAGAAGAATCAGCCAAGGTTTTAAATTCAACTTTCCAAGAATACATATTGGCCCCAAACCTTTACCTCAATCTTCAATTAAGTCCTCTAAAATTCCCACAAACTTCAATTCAATCGTAAACTAAGTGAATACCTCAATTTAACCCATTTGACCAAGAACAATCACTAATCAACCCCAAAACCTTCAAATTTAGTCTAAATCAATTTTTTGTAAATTGTAAATTGACCCGTAAACTTTCAAAATTTTAACAATCAAGTCCTTTTGATTATTTTTCGAGACCAAAAAATTTGATCAATTAATATCTTAATTTCTATTTTGTCCTCATTTTCCAAAATACCAAATTTCAGGGGTATTACATACTCTCCCCCTTAAAAGAAATTTAGTCTTGAAATTCTCATCTAAATACTATTCCAACTGGCAGAAAATAAGTATATGTGGTCTATCGATCTACATTTTCTTTCTTCATAAAATTTTGTTGAGCGTTCACTCTCATTGTCACATAACATTCTTTTACTTAATTGTTTCCCATTTCATCCTAATAGTGCATACTATTGTTTAATATATCATAAAAGCCATTATGACAACAAACGTCTAGCAACATCAAAAAATCACACTTACGTAACATTCTCATTAAAATAGTTATGTTCAAACTTACATGCTAGATTTCATAACTTGTCATACATTCCCAGGAAACTAGATATAACTTCACAAAAACTTAAACACACTAGGTACAAGCTTAGGTCATATGCCTACTATTCCTTAAACTCGCCTGGTGTATAAGCCAAAATGTTTAGTGTTGGACTCTCGTCCATTGATCATAAACTTAGGTAGAACCTTTAGCTACCTACTTCTTCTTTCCTGCTAGAGTTAGTTCTCTTCATCTAGGGTAATGTTTTGCAAAATGTTGGTATCTACCACAACTCACACATCTGCCATATTTTTTTCCAACAATCGGTCTCTCCATGGCCAAATCCTCCACAACCTCCACACTTTTTTCTCAGTGTCCTAGATTGGATCTTCAATAGTTTCCTGTAAGATTCACTCTCTTAATTGACAATGATTTGCAACTTAGAAACTTTTCCTCATTGGTCCTTCTTCTCATTGGTAGTTACTTCAAGCATTTCTTGTTCCATGCATAAGGCTCTTGCTAAAATTTCTTTAGGGCTATACTGCTTGTAAGGCACAAGGACTGCTTGTATCTTTGATCTTAATCCCCTAATAAACTTCTCAGTCTTATACTCTTCTTTCCTCTATATTTATGGCGCGTACCACAATAACCTACTGAATCTCGCTTCATATTGCCATACCATCATATCTTCTTGGGTAAGATTCTCAAACTTTTGTTTTTGGGTGCCTCTTATTTCTCACAGAATGAATCTATCCATGAATTCCCACATGAAATTATCCCAAATACGAGGCACCTTCTTATATTTCCATCACTGACTCACCAAGGTCCACCATTGAGTTGCGGCTTCTTCTAACATATGAATAGCAGACGTGAGTTTAAGGTCATCCGAGTAATCTACCATTTAGAAGATATCTTCAATCTCCTTGATCCAAGCTTCTGCCTTTAGGTGGTCTGATTCACTTATGAATTTTGGGGGTTGAAACTTGGAAAGATGCACTAAAGTTCTAAACTCTGAAGGCTCTTCTCTTACTGTCGAATGGAATTGTGGTCCTCGTGTCTTTTCTTCAACATCTATTGGATGTCTTTGCTTCGAGCTTTCCTTTTCCAGACTTTCTTGAGCCAGAGAATGCATCAGGGTTAGTTATGATGATGTCATCAATCTGCTAACTCTCCAAAGCTTCCTAAGATAAAAGAATGAAAAGGATTAATACAAAACTTAGTCAAACACATAAATACGTAAATCTCAATCAATTCAAGATAACTGATAAAATCTCATGAGCATTTTTGCAGTATTCAAACTCATCTAACTAATACCAACTGATCAAATTCATCTTAAATCCTTGAATCACACAAGAATTCTCTAATGCACAAATTACTCAAAATTCAATATTCCAAAATTACATCCTATCATAACTCTGGTCTTCCTTAAGTATACACATCTAGGACAACTCTAAATTCAAGCTTAGTTACTATATTGCCCAAAATTCTCAATTCACATTCTAGGATTAGATCCTTGCATAATTTTGAATTCTCCTATCCTAAACGGACACTTCTCAATTGATCCAAACTTAAGTCAAGTCTCTAGCAAGCCAATCAAATTCAGTCACATTAATCAATCCTACGTTAACCTAGGTCATCAAAATCTAGGCTCTGATACCATTAATAATGCCTCTCTTGGGACAGTACCTAAGCTGATGTGGCACTCCGAACAATCTTATATGAAAACCTACAACAAGAATACTAGGCCTAAAATTTCCTTCAACATCATAACGAATCAAGCAACAAAATTTACATCTTAATTAATACCATAAACAGTAATATTCATAACCAAAAACTATTCTTCAGAGGTACACATATATATTTACAATCCCAAAAACATCCTTAACTCCCTACCATATCACATCATCTCTAAAGATAAAGTGCAACATACATAAGGCCCATAAGCAAATATACATAGCTGTTCTAGTACAAAATTATACTCGTTGATTCAATCAGAAGTCCAAGCTTATCATTCAGTCATGTATGAGAAAATATAGAAGAAATGGGGTGGGGGGGTAAGTCCAAAGGACTTAGTAAGGGATATTCATAATATAGAGAATAGGGTTTTGTTGGGGAAAGATCAACCCAACAATTGTCAATTAACAATAAATACAAAAATAGATTAGATACAGGCAATTAAGTATCAATTTACAAGCAGCTTAAGTATAGACAGTCATAAACGATCACGAGGATTAACGAGTTCAAAGCTATCAGAGGTACTAACTTGCGATTATAATTATTAACTCGAATGGCCTAGGATCGTCTCAATCGATTCTACTCAGGAGGTATAGAGTGTCTCAACCGATCACAGCCAGAAGGAAATACAAATAGCTCGTCCAGAACAAACAATAGCTCGATGTAGACCAAGAAGCTACACCATCCTTATTGCTCCAAGAGCAAACAAAAATAATCAGAGTACGATCAAAACAAAACAAACCTAAATATAATATATAGTCTAACAAATCAGAGCAAACATGTATATCGGAATCTCCTTATACCAATCAAATAAATACTTCCAAAGCGTGATAGGTTGGCAAACAATTGGTGTGCCCATACGGACTGTATAGCACACTACAAATACCTAAGCAGGCTACTTAGCATATCGTTGATACTTAAGCAGACCGCTTAGCATATCATGGACACCCAGGTGAACTGCAAGGCATGTCCTATATATCCTAACATTCTGCATAGGACTAGCACTTGCCCCATGTACAATTCTCCAAATGAGTACAATAAATATAACATATACAAATCAGTAATTGGTTGCCGACATGATAATATAAAGACTAGCAAGTACAAATAAGCCAACTTACCAAATAACAAGTACAAATAAACGAGTGTGCCAGCAAGGCATCTGACAACAAGTCCAAGACAGAGAATGATCAAGACAAATATCAAACATGATAGAAGGAGATCTAGGTGCCATAATAGATAGAAAATAGAATCGTTATCACAGATAACAAATAACAAACTAGATCTCAAATAATTTTGAGTACGTATAGAACAGAAAACCCACACAGGGGCTTATCACAATTAACAAATAGAGAGAAAAGTGCTAGATTGGCAGATCCTTTAGCGTGTAACAATTTAAGAATAAGTTAAACAAAGCGATAACCCAGGATGGGAGACCCTCACCTCTGTAGTCTCATAAACTGTAGTTACTATCAATAGTCTACTGGCCTTTGGGTTCCAATTTCACATCATCTGATCTAAAATAGTATATATATAATTAAATCAACATTCAACCGTAGATCTTACTAATATACTTATCAATATTCCAAAACTACTAATTATCCTCTTAACACAACAGTTATAGAGCTTAGGCAATGCTATCAATGCAAATCTGCTAACTAAGCCACTAATAAAGAAATAGTCATGAAATTCGCCTCAATTATTAAAGAAGTATAACTTGATTCCTATTTACATATCAGCATCCCAGAACATCAATAATAATCTAATTATTTCAATTAACCCACTTCTATCACTCAAGTCTTAAATTCATAAAATTGGGGTTTTCTCTTATTACAACACTTGGTAATTTTCATAATTTCATAAAAAAATACTATCCAATTTTATGAAACTCATACCGACATATGCATACTCTGTCTTAATTCCATATCATCTCAAATCATCCAATTATCATATATGAAGTTCCAATTTCATAAATCATAGTTAAATAACCTAATTATCTCAATTAATCCTAACATTACATAGTTCTCATCATTCTTATTAAATCCAAATTTGGCATCTAGCACAGTATGTTCGAGTCCATTATGGTTACATATATATCCTGTATGTGTCAGTTCTTGATCCCAAATCATAATTTTGGTCCAATTAACTAGTTTTTATATCATAAATACGCGTAACGATTTACTCAGATTACATCAGGAATTAAATTATTTGATTAACTAGTATTTTACCTAATACTTCTCAAAACCACGAATTGAGAGCACCACTACTATCGTTGGAACAAAGAGAAGAAATTGGTTGGAAGTCACTGGAGCGTCGTTGTCCACCATTGCCAAAAAATATCGCACCACCACCAAAGTGCAGCTTTGAGCTCCTTAATCTATTGACGTTATTAGTTTTGAGTTTCACGGCCTGTAGCACTTCTAATAGAGCTCAATAGTGTCCAAGTGGGTCTTCACCATTGAGCTCCAATCACCATTTTCCCATCGCCACTGCCATGCAAAGCCACCACCGTGTTTCTCTTGCTCTGCTTTACCTAATTTTAGCCTCAACCTTGCATTTGACCGTCAAAAAGTTACAAACCCACCAACCACCGTGGAGCACCACCTTCAAAATCCTCTCACAGTGGCTCACCGATAGGTCTTCAATTGTGCTTGGTGCCGCTGTCGTGTAGCTTGAGTTGAGGGGAGGGTTTTACTCAGTTTAGTTTGGTGATAGGTGGCCGTCGGTGGAGGTTCGTTCGAGATGTTAGGTGGTCAAGTGTAGAGAAGAATGGAGGAAGAATGGGGAAGAAAAAGAAAGAAAATGAGAAAGAAAAGTGAGAGAAGAAGAGAAGAATCTACAAAGGTTTTAAATTCAACTTTTTAAAATTACACATTAGCCCCAAACCTTTACCTCAATCTTCAATTAAGTCTTCTAAAATTCCCACAAACTTCAATTCAACCCTAAACTAAGTGAATACCTCAATTTCACCCATTTGACCAAGAACAATCACCATGCAGCTCCAAAACCTTCAAATTTAGTCCAAATCAATTTTTTACAAATTATAAATTGACCCCTAAACTTTTAAAATTTTTGCAATCAAGTCCTTTTTATTATTTTTTGAGCCCAAAAAATTCGATCAATTAATATCTTAATTTCTACATCCTCATTTTCTAAAATACTGAATTTCAAGGGTGTTACAAAATATATCCGTGTACCTCTAAAGAATAGTTTTTGGTTATGAATGTTGTTGATTATGGTATTAATTAAGATGTAAATTTTGTTGCTTGATACGTTATGATGTTGAAGGAAATTTTGGGCCTAATATTCTTGTTACAAGTTTTCATATAAGATTGATCGGAGTGGCACCTCAGCTTTGGTCTTCTCCCAAGTGAGGTGCTGCATAAATACTATAATAATTCATTTCGTTAATCAAAATATATAATATTAACAAACAGGTAAAAATATTGACTAAGTGGTTGTTTGGCTAAGTTTTTAAGGAAAAGATATTATAAATTTTTTTATGCTAATAAAAATATCTGATTTTGTCTTTTAAAATAAACCTTGCAATGTATGAATAAGATAAGAACTTAAAATTCAAACAGTCTAGATTATTACAAGAGTATGTTCAAATTTTAAAAATAAGTAAATACCTCTTTACATTTTGAAGAAGAGCTTATAATATAAAACGCTTTAGTTTAGAAATTTATAAAAAAATATTTATAAAAAATAATTGGCATTACACACACATTTATATTAAAAAATTATGAACAAAACCTTTTAAAGTAAAAAACAAAGGGCAATCTAATAAGCAAAAGAAACAATATTATTAATTGCGATGTTATAGAAAAACCAACGTGAAGTTATTCATTCAGTGGTAGTTACACTAATTGCTACCATTTATTATGAATTCCAAAGCGGGTTCGATAAATTGCCACTTAACCAAAGTCAAATTAATATTTTCCTGTAGTTGAGACAATCCGTCGCAAAATATATGCCATGATTAACCTATTTTCTTGTGATGTATATACACACTATATATGTATATAAGTATGAATAACAATTTTTATTAAATATATTTTTATAAATATTAAATATTATTTAATTTGGAATGAATAAACAAAACAAATAGACAAAAATAAAAGTAATTTAAATTTTATTGATAAATTTATATATATATATATATGCATATTATATATATATATAAATGTGAATAAGTATAAATAGAAACAATAAGTATACATGTAAGAATAAATAGGAACGAAAAAGATAAAAATAAAAATTATTTAAAATTTTATAGATAAATTTATATATATAAATATGTATAAAATGAGAATATATGAAATAATGAGAAATGAGAAACAATGATAAATTTAGATGTATGTATAAAATGAGAAATATATGAAATCACTGAAGAAGAGAGAAATGAGAATAAAAAGAAAAGAAAAGAATGAAAAAAAAAGAAAAAAAAATAAAATATGATAATGAAAAGTTATTTAAATTGAATTGTTTACATGTGAAACGATTAAGTGTAAATTGATCTTTTTATATTGAAATTATGTTAAATGGGCAACAAATGTGGAGGGGAGGCAATGTGCGTGGTTTTATAAAACATAAGGAAGTTATTTTTTATTTTTTATTTTTTATTTTTCACATGAGAGTTTGATGCTTATTTCACAATTCACATGGGGGTAAATTGCAAGTAGCCCTATAAGATTGTTACCATCGCAATGGAGCCTTTACTTTACTTTTTTTCTTGCTAACATAGTGTTTAGATATGTTGAAAAAATTACATTTTTGGTCCCATTGGATAGATGGTATTGCACTTAAAGTACTTAGGTTAACACTTATAGGACCAAAACTATAAATTTTTTAACACATTTGGGACAACATTTCAACTTTCGTTAGAGTTCGGGCAAAACTGTTAAATTAAAATAAGTCAATTAACCAACAGCCCCAAATTTAATTTATTTATAAAAATTTCACAAAATTTGAAATGCCCAATCAATGTTCATTAAAAATTTTTTAAAAAATAAAACAAAATTAAAATATATAATAAAATCCTCATAGAAAATTAAAAAATTTATATATCAATATAAATATCATATAAATGTATATAAAATATATCATATAAATATATATATGACCACACCCTCTCCCCTAACCGCTCACCGCTGGTTGACTGGCCATGGCTGATCGCTGGCTGTGGCCAGCGGCTAGATCTAGTTGCTAGGCTGCAGCCTGCTTGGCCACGGCCAGTTGCTGGCCACTAGCCAACTATAGCCAGGCTTGGGGGTGGGGGGCTGGTTGGAGGAGGCAGGGATGGGTAGGGGGAAGCAGGAGAAGGAGGAAAAAGAATATATATATATATACATGTATGTATGTATATATATATTTTTACATATTATAATTATAAATATTTATTTATTTAAAATCAATAAAATTGTATTGTTAGGATAAAATTATGGATTTTGTTTTCATTTAAATTATTTATTTTGATTAAAACTCTAGATCTCACACATTTTGACTTATTTATTCTTTATTAATTAATAAATTGAATAAAATTAGTTTAAATTGGGGCTTGTTTATTTATGAATTGGAGTATTTTGTCAAAATATTTTAGCAAAATAATTTTTCAGAAGTGGGTTGGAGAATGTTATGGTTGATTTTTGTATTTTGGGTTGTAGATAAAAAATAAATTGAGAATTATTTATTTATTTATTTGTGTTTTAGAAGGGAGCAAGATATCATATCAATAACGTTTTTATTGGCTTGATATGGTGAAATTGATATTTTAAATTTACTATTTTAGTATGATATTTTTAGATCTTATTTTTATTTTTAAATTATTTATTTTAGTTAATAAATATTTTTTCTATTTAATAAGTATGTTCAACTTAATCTAATTAAATTATTTTAGACATGATTATTATTTAATATATTGAGATGTAATTTAATAACAAAATCATGATGGATTTGATTTTTATTCTTATTTTATAATTAATAAATATGTTTAATTAAATTTGATTAAATTACTTTAGATATGTTGATGATTTTAGATTTTTATTTTTCTAATTCAACTTAAATTAAAAGATTATTTAATATTTAGAAAATTTATTTAAATTTATTTTGAGTAATTTAAATAATATTGAAGTTGAACCCCCATGTTAAAGTTATAAATAAGTCCAAGGGTATTTTTGTCTAAAAAATAATCAAAGCAACTTTTGAAGGATATTTTTGAATTTTAATAAAAATTTTCAACGATATATACAAATTTGTTTAGGATGTTAACAGTTCTTCAAATCTTTAATTAAATATATGGGGTTGAAAAATAATTTTATTATATTTATAATTATATTACTAAGTTTATATTACAATGTCATGAATATTTCAAAATAATTTCAAATTTTCCAACTATATTAAAGTTATACAAGTTGATCAATTTCAAAACAATTTGCGTGAATTAAGTGCAAAAATTTTCAATAAATGCATGTTCAAATTTTCCACATCAATATATTATTAGTACAAAATATTTTAATTTTTAAAATAAAATTAATTACAAATAAAGATTAAAGTTTTTAGAATTTATAAATAATTTTTCTAAAATCTTTTTGTTCAAAAACAATGTCCTATTAAATAATAACAAAGAATAGAATTATATTTTTAACCCCTATAATAATACGTCATAATTCATCTTATAATATAAGATAAAACAAATAATTTTTGTATATGCTATTTATACACAAAATGGAGGGAGGAGCAAAAATGTGGAGGGAATAAAAAAAATAATAGGGGAATTCATTTTTGGAGGGAAACTTTTTTTTTTGAAGGAAATATAATATGTAGACCAACTAATTCTTAAGAACAACTTGTTCAAGTCCATGAAAGTTAATAATCATTACATTTAATAATATACTTTAAGTTAATACTTTTTTACACTATATTAGACCATGAAAATTATCTTCATTTTAGCAATTTATATAGTAAAACATACACACAATTAACATATAGATATCTATAAGTTATAAAAATCTTTAATTGGCTAATAAAATAATTAAAAAATGAAATGTAACATTAACAGGCCTGACTTCGAGGAACGTTTTCTTTTTATTAAGTATTATGGTAAACTAGATTTTTATCTTTTCTTTTGCTATTTAGGTATGTAACCTTTAGCTATTTATTGTAAGCAGCTTTTAGAATTTCTCTTAAAGAATATTGTAATAAATTATAATAAAGAATTAAATTCTTAAGCACCAAAATTTATAAGTCCAAATTATATGTTATTTAACTATTTTAACTATAATAGAAAGTCATTTAATTATTTAAAAAATTATATGTCAATTCATCATATAGTCTAAGATAAAAGAAATTAAGTTTGCTATAAATTATTTATACAAAAAAAAATAAAAAATGGAGGAGATAAAATTTAGATGAATAAAAAAAAATGAAGAGAATTCATTATTATTAGTGGCAATCAAATTTTTGAACGAAATCAAATTAAATTATTACGTCAAACTAATAATAAAAATAGTTGTTAACATTTTTTATGGGCTAAATTTTGGGGGAATACAAAGTTGGAGGGAAACAAAATTGCATTGCCATCCAAATTCATTAAATAAATTTATACATATGTATAAAATAAGAATATACGAAATAATGAGAAATGAGAAATACTAATAAATTTATATATGTATAAAATGAGAAATATATGATGAATCTTTTTTTAAATTTTATTGAAATTTATATATAAGTATATACTATATATGTATATAAGTATGAATAAAAAATTATGTTATATATATTTTTATAAATATTAAATATTATTTAATTTTGAATGAATAAAATCAGAAAATTAGATAAAATAAAAGTAATTTAAATTTTATTGATAAATTTATATATATGTACATTATATATATATATATATATATGTGTGTGTGTGTGTGTGAATTCGTATAAATAGAAAAAATAAGTATACATGTATGAATAAATAGAAAGAAAAAAGATAAAAATAAAAATATTTAAAATTTTATAGATAAATTTATATATATAAATATCCATAAAATGAGAATATATGAAATAATGAGAAATGAGAAACAATGATAAATATATATGTATGTATAAAATGAGAAATATATGAAATCACTAAAGAAGAGAGAACTGAGAATAAAAAGAAAAGAAAAGAATGGAAAAAAAAATAAAGTATGATAATAAAAAGCTATTTAAATTGAATTGTTTATATGTGAAACGATTAAAGGTAAATTGATCTTTTTATATTGAAATTACGTTAAATGGGCAACAAATGTGGAGGGGAGGTGGTGTGCATGGTTTTATAAAACATAAAGAAGTTATTTTTGTGTATATATATATATATATATATATTTTTTTTTCACAATAGGGTTTGAAATTAAAATAATTTTTTAAAATAATTATTTTAAATCAAATTGGTAGGCCGGATTGGATGGATTTAAGTTAGTGAGTTGACCAAATAAAAATCAAATCAATCTAAACCTGACCTAATACAATTCAGATTGGATTAGTGTTGAGTATTTTCAAGTTGTCATTAGGATCAGTTGGGTTAGGGCTGAAAATATTAATATTATACCCCTATTTTAACCCAACGCGAACCCACACGATCCCCCACCCCCCAAATTGCTACCCCTATAATGACACCAATTCATCCCTAACCCAATTAATCAACTCTGCAATTTGATGTCAAACCCAAATCTTTATCAAATGACATTAATTTACTGAAAAATTGGTAAACTCATATTAATAAAAGAAAAGTTGTAAAAGCACAATTAATCAATACTTTAAGTTAATGTCAGATCTAATTCATTTTGAAATCCAATTCACTAATTTACTAGGAGAATTATTAAAGCTCAATTAATGAAAAGAAAGTTGGTAAAGCCCAATTAACAAATTCTTCAAATTAGTATGAAGCCCAATTTGCCAATTCACTGAAATATTAGTTAAGCCCAATTAGTAAAAATAAATAAATAAATAAGCTAGTTAACTCAAAGTAATCAATTATTTGAACTAATGTGAAGCCTAATTAATAATAAAAAAAAGCTCAATTCCTTGAAAAAAGCTTGATTCATCATTTACCTCACTTCAAACTTGTTCAAGACTAACTCTTAAAATGAAGCCTAATTCACCACTTAATTTATTATAAATTTGATCAAATCATAAATTTGATCAAATCTATTTCATAAATGAAAACTCCCAATTCATTAAATAATTCACAAAAAAGTTACAAAGCCCAATATTTTAAAGAAATTAGCCCAACTAATGGATTATTTACTTCAAATTTCTTCAAGCTCATTCTTTAAAATAAAACCCAGTTTAGTAATACTTCACTAAAACATTGGTTAAGCCCAATTAACAAATTCTTTACATTATTGTGAACAAAAGCCCAAACCACAAGTATTAATAAAAGTTTAATTTAATATTCATTTATAATTAGTAACTAAAATCATTGTTACCATATGTGTACAATTGATATTTGGAGGGAATGAATTTTGGAGGAAGTTAATTAAAGCTTAGTAACTTAAAACTTTGTTACAATATATTTTATTTGTAACAAATATTTTATTGTTACAAAAGGTATCAAATTTTGTTACAAATATATCTTGTTATATGATGGAAAATGTCATATGTAACAAAATAATATTTTCCGTAACAAATTATTATTTAGTTACGAATATAAAAAATTTAAGGTAACAAAGTTGAGTTAAAGGTAACAAAACTTTTACTTTGTTACTCAAGAAAATGTTATTTGTAATAAAAAATCAATTTTGTTATAATAAATTTAACATATGTAATGAATTTTACCTCTGTTACCAAAATTTTTGTTACGTGAAGTACAATTGTTATAGTGTTAGAGACCTTAATATCACTCGTGTAGATCTGAGTCGAGGTTAAGTTCAAGAGGAGGGTCAACTCTGAGAATTCACTTTGAGGTTGAGACCCAAGAGCCCGAAGCTGATGCCGTATGTGAGAACTCTAATTTGATTCATTGTTCATGAGGGCAAACAATTAGAAATGGATAGAACTTTAGTTCGGACTATAGATGCAATATCCCCATATTGCTTATATCCCCATCACCACCTATCTCTGTCACATCTACTGCATCGCTTGTTGTTGTTACAATCTTAAACAACCAAGTTAAACTTTTTAGAATTGTAATAATAATCTAGGTTCTGATGTTTTGAATCATATGAGCATATAGAAATTTTAACTACAATATCATCAGTTGGTCCAACATGTTAATAACTGTGTCCCACTTTACAATTCCATTAGTAAATACTAGCATGGTTGGAAACAGACAAAACCACACATTTAAGTCCTTCAACTATTAAGTCATGTTTGCCAAAGCACTCAAGCAGAAGGAATGTTAATGCAAGACCCCAGTAGAGCTCAAGTCGTGCAATTGAGTAAAGGGGATCTAGAGTGGTTAGGTTTTGAGATAAGTCAAAGGTTATAGGATGAACATGAACATAGAACTCGAGTAGTAATGATTGCACCAGTCCATGTGACCCCAATGCCAGTAAACCAATCATTGTTCTAGAATAGGAGATCAAGACCATTACTGGTTGAAGAAGTGTAGGGTTTCAGGATTTTGAGAGGTGAGGAGATGGCAAATTCGGATGAGGTGGGGAGTAAGGCAGCATAGAGACTAAGTTACCCGCTAAATATTTACAAGAGAGAAGAGGTGTCTAAGTTGGAGCTACTAGTGTTCAATCGAGATAACCTTGCTCAAGACCCCAACCATCACTTTCAAGGGAAGAAGTCAATGTATTAGTAATTAGGTCGAGCAATTGAGCAGAAAGATAGATGAAGTCAAGATAAAAGGGACCTTAGCATTGCAGAAAAAGAACTTGTCTTTCTTTGCAGAGATGTTGGCTGAGTTGATGGCTTCACATTTTAAGCTACCAAATTTGCCAAAGTATGATGGAACCAAGGACCAGCCAGAATATGTCATGGCTTTTGAGAATATTATGAGCTTATATGGATAATCAAACACCATGAACTCCATAATCTTTGTGACGGCGTTGAGTGAAAGAGCCTAGGAATGATTTGTAGGGCTAGTCCCTAGGATGATTGTGTTTTATGACCAGCTTATAAGAAAATTTTTGTACCAGTTTGCTAGTAAGATGAAGTCTAAGAGGTCTACTACTTATTTGTTCACCATATAATAGAGAGAAGACAAGTCCTTGAGGGGGTTCATAAATAGGTTTAGTAATGAGATATTGGAAGTGCAAGACTTGCGTATTGATATGATCACTAGAATCCTCATCTATGGCTTAAGAAAGAACCCCTAGCTTTTGCTCTTGCTAGGGAGCCCCTAGAGGACATAGAACAGTTGATGGAAATGGCTCAACATTACATCCATTTGGAAGAAATCATTGGCATGAAGGACCATAAGTGGACTAAAAATGCTCCTTGAAGATCTGAAAAAGATTAAGGACCTCATAAATCTCAATTTGAAAAAGATCGCTATCACTGTCCACCCTAGAAATATGACTACTATGCCTCTCTCATTATTATGAGATCCCATGTGCTTATGGCCATTGAGGGGTCTAAAATATTGCAGTAGCCAAAGAAGATACGAGATACACTAGCGTGGCAGAACTCAAACAAATATTGCTGCTTTCACAAAGATGGTTGGCAAGACACTAAGGACAACATGTAGCTAAAAGATGAAATATAGAGGCTTATTAGGCAAGTATACCTAAAGGATAAATTAAGGAAGAGCCTGGGAAGAAGAGGAATCAATCTAGATCCCGTAGCATGGAGAAAAAGGGCAAGGAGATTGCAAATAAACCTGTGGGAGACAACTTGCCATGATGAGGGGTCATATATATTATTATAGAGGAACCACCTCAAGAGACTCTCATAGTGCGAGAAAGAAACATGTTAGGTCTATTAGGAACCAGGTAAGCCAGAAAAAAGTTAGCCTCATGTTGAATATTGCTGACTAATCCATTATCATTTTTGATGGTATGGATTCCTATGAGGTCGTTGGGCCACAAAATGATCCCATGGTGTCATCACATGGACATGGATAATTTTTCTCTGCACAAGATCTTAGTGGACAATGGAGTTCTATGGATATTATATTTTTGGAGGTCTTAAAAAAGATGGAACTCATGATCACAAGGATCATGCCGATTTACACACCTTTAATAGGATTTGGAGGGGTTGAGGTCACGCTTATGGGGACTATTAACCTCTTAGTCTCCTTAGGAATGAAACCTTGGCAAACCAATTTAATACTAAACTTTCTAGTAGTTGATGCCCCATTTACATATAATATGGTCTTCAGAAGACTCAGTTTGAACAAATTCCAAGCAGTGGTCTTGACTTTTCACTTGAAAATAAAGTTCCCAACAAAAGAGAGGATAGGAGAAATCTGCTGTGACCAGAAAGAGGTGAGAGAATGCTATCATGTGTCTCTAAAAAAGAGGCTCAAGATAAAAGGTTTGGGGTCAAAGGGAGAGAGATCAGGGTCAAAATAGAATAAAGTAATAATTACTTTGGTAAACGATGTTGCCAACTTGAACCCTCAAGAGGAAAATGAAAAAAAGTAAGTGGATGGGTGCATAATAGAACCAACGGATGGGTGTTCAAAGAGATTGAACTAGTGCTAGAGGACCTAAGCAAGGTGACAAAGATTGGGACCTAGATGACCATGGAACTAGAATTCTTAATCGTTGAATTTTTGAGAAAGGATACTGATGTTTTTGTTTGGAAGCCTTCAAATTTCAAAGGAATTGACCCTCAGGTGATATTGCATAGACTAAATGTGGATCCCTAGGTTAGACTTGTTCAATAGAAGAAAAGGAATCATGGAGCGATGAAAAATCAAATCATAAAACAGAAAGTGAACAAATTTTTAGAGATTATATATGTCGTCAAGATCTAGTTCACAAAGTGGCGCTCGAATATAGTGGTTGTACCAAAAAAAAGAGAAGATGGAGAATATGCATAGACTATTTAGACCTAAATAAGGTTTGCCTAAAGGATCATTATCACTTGTCTCAAATTGATGGGCCTGTAGATTTAACTATAGGATGTGCTCTGTTTAGCATGATGGAAGCCTCCTAAGGGTATCATCAAATTTTTATAGTAGAAGAGGACAGAGATAAGACAACCTTTGTTACCAAAAGGGGAATATTCTATTACAATGTCATGCCTTTTGGGTTGAAAAACACTGGAGCGACTTATCAAATGCTAGTAAACAAAATGTTCAAAGACCTAATTAGGGTAAGCAAGGATGTGTATATGGATGACATATTGGTCAAGAGCTTGAATGAACTCGATCACTTGGTGCATTTGGAAGAGGCCTTTATTATTGTGAGGAATTATAGGATAAAGCATAACCTGATAAAGTATACCTTTGGGGTCAAAAGAGAGAAGTTCCTGTGGTATTTCAGCAAATTGGTGGAGACAGAGGCATCAGTTAAGGTCATTGAGAAAGATGTCATCAAATTTCTTTGGAAAAACATCTTATACATGTTTAGGATCCCTTGGGTCCAAATTTTTGATAATGGAACTTAGTTTAACGAGAAGAAAATAACAAGCTGATGTAAAAAGCTTCAAATAAAGGAGCAGTTCACATTCGTAGGGAACCTAATGGTAAATAGGCAAACAAAGGTGATGAATTGGGATCTTTTGAACAACCTTAAGTCTTTCTTAGATGAGGCAAAATGACGTTAGGTTGATAAGCTCTAAAGGGTCTTATGAGCACATCATACTAATTCTAAAACGGCGATGGGAGAAACCACATGCTATTTAGTGTATGGAGTAAAAGTTATGATATCAATCAAAATTAGAGAGCCCACTCAAAGAGTCTTGGAGTATGAACTTAGAAGTAACAAAGAGACTCGGGAGTTCAAGCTAGAGGTGATAGAGGAGAAGAGAGACAAGGACTATGTTAATATCCAAAGTACAAAAAGATCATGGCAAGGCATTACAACAGAAAAGTTCAATAGAGAAACTTTCAAGTAAGAGACTGGGTCCTGAAAAAGGTCAAAGTCTTAAAGCATGTGGGAAAGCTAGAACCAAATTGGGAGAGACTATGTAAAGGGATCAAGGTAACTAGACAAGGATCATATAGGTTGGAAGATGCTAAAGGTAAGGAGCTGTTGAGGTCATGGAATGTACAGAACTTGAAAAAGTTTTATTTTTAAAGCTGAGATGAATTTTGTAAAGCCAGTGTGTGGCTAGTACCCTTTGAGGTACATTTACAATTATATGAATTCCTTTTTTACTTAGTTATAAGAATTTACCCTCTGTGTAATGTTGTTCATGCTCCTTATACCCTTTTATTGGGCCCCAAAAACAAAGACCAAAAGATCCCAGGTCAGCGGGATCAAGATCTTGTATAGGACCTGAACAAGATCCTAAATGCTAAGAAAATTCCAAGTAAATGGGATTGTGATCATATATAGGATCCGAACATGATCCTAAAATCCAAAAGGATCCCAAGTAAACAAGATCGAGATCTTGTATAGGATCTATGCAATATGCTAAAGTTAATGGGATCGAGATCTTATGTAGGATCTAGGCAAGATCCTAAGCTTTAAGTTCTCAAGACAACAAGATTGAGATCTTGTATAGGATGTATGCAAAACCCTAAACTCTAAGAAGATCCCCAGTCAACGGGATCGTGATCTTGTATAGGATCTAAATAAGATCCTAAACTCTAAAAAGATCCCAAGTCAATAGGATCGAGATCTTGTGTAAGATCTAGGCAAGATTCTAAACTTTGAGATCCCAACGTTATTGGGATTGAGATCTTATGCATGATTTGGGCAAGATCCTAAGCTCTAGGTTCCTAAGCCAACGGGATGGACAACTTGTATAAGATCTAGGCAAGATCTTAAGCTCTAAGTTCCTAAGGCAATGGGATCGACAACTTGTATAGGATCTGGGCAAGATCCTAAACTCTAAGAAGATCCTAAGTTAGTGAGATCAAGATCTTGTATAGGATCTAAACAAGATCCTAAACTCCAAAAGAATCTTAAGTCGATGGGATCTTGATCTTGTACAGGATCTAAATATGATCTTAAACTCCAAGAAGATCTAAAGTCAACGCGATTGAGATCTCATTTAGGATTTGGGCAATATCCTAAACTTTAAGACCCCAAAGTCATCAGTATCAAGATCTTGTATAGGTAAGATCCTAAGCTCCAAGTTCCCAAGATAATGGGATTGAGATCTCGTATAGGATTAGTGCAAGATCCTAAACTCTAAGAAAATCCCAAGTAAATAGGATTGGGATCTTGTATAGGATTTCAGTGAGATCTTAAACTTCAAAATCCCTAGCTAACAAGATTAAGGTCTTCTATACATCAGAAAAAGATGATTAACTCAGGAAAATCCAGAGCTATAAGTTCGAGGTCACATACCTAACTTGGATAAGATCTTTAACTCGAGTCTGAGTAGCATTCTGTTCATGTGGTAGGCTGATGAGTTTGTCAAGAGGCTATGAAGGATCAAATGAATTGTGAAGAAACTTATATAATATGCAAAGTGTGCAAAAAAGTTTATGATTCTTGATATTCAATGTGAACTCAGACACTTCAAAAAAAATAAATCCCATATTTCATTGAATTAAAGTGATTACATTGATTTCGTGGTTGAGCTTATAGTACAAGATAAGGATTAGGAGTCAGACTAACCTCAAACCCAATTCCAAATGCAAAAAAAAAAAAAAAAGAGACTAATTAATTGCCACAACAAACACACAAAAACTACAAGTATACAGGCTCAAATTTTTTTTTGTTGAGCTGCCCACTCTGGCAATAGCTTTTTTGGGAACAAAAGTTATCAAAATAGATCTCACTTTCTTCAATGGCTACTTTAGTGATCTCGAACTCCTTGGCCAGGAACTCAAACTCATCTCAGGGTTTTTCTTCCTCAGAGAGGCTGTTGGATGGATAGTTTTTTAAATCAACATCCTTGGTGGGGTTGTTGAGTTAATCCAGGTTGAATCCTTCAACGATTCTACTCAATTTCTTCAATTCAGCTTGGCACTTCATGAAACTCATATAGGCATATTTAGCTACCTTTTCGTCAATCATAGACTCAAAAGTGCCAAACTTCATAAAGGCTCAAGCTCTATCCAACCTAGTGTTCTAAATAAACTCCTTGTACTTAGAGGAGCTTTTGAACTCTGCAAGACCCTTAGAGCAACCTTTTCCATATGATGCCGTTTTGTCAAAGGCTAGGGACTTCTTTATTTTTGATAATTTTTACTCTAAGTCTTTGATCTTCTGATCTTGATCTACCAACACCTTTTTATGCGGCATAAGCTTACTATTGATGGACTACTAAGTTAACTTAAGATTGGCTTCACGTTTCACCTGGCGTCCTTAAGCTCCATGACCTCTATGTCCTAGGTCATAAAGTACCTCATCTAATATTTACATTGCATGGATAGTTGATGTATATATGTGATCCCTTGCAGAATGAGAAAATAGTATTAGCTCAAGCTTAAACAGATGGGGAAATTTTAAATTGTTGAAATGTGAAAAATCAGAGTTCAATTGCATCATGGCATGGGTGCCATGCTCTTCGAGCCTAGTGAAGCTTATAGGGATGAGCAACCTGGTCTTGCATTATCAAGCACCCTTTGTACAGCTCAAAGGAAGTCTCCTCGAATTGGGATCAAAGCACTAAACTTTGATATGTAATTTTCTAGTTTGAGATCAAAGTGGGGTGTGAAGAGTCTATAGAAAAGGATGAGTTGATGATTTTGTAACTCTTACATACATCATTCAATAAGGCTTCATAACGTGTTTGGACATTGAGGTCGTGAGGAAAAGCAAAAATAGGGTTGGGCTAGGATCACGCTTTCTTTTTTGAGTAGCTCCTGCTAGATCCCTTGCCTTTTGACTTCTCTAAGAGGCTTTTGCTTGAATAGCTATGGAAGGAAAGCTTTGGGCTCTTACTTTTGGAGCCATGCTTATGCTTCTTTCCTTTACCGTTAGGAACATCCTTAACTGTTGGTGTGGGTTTAGGGTCAAGAAGTTCAACCTCGACATTTGGGACTTGACTAAGAGGTCAAGACTAGTCCACCTCCGTTGGTTGAACTTCAATGCTTAAGGGTTGGCTCGGGGTTGAAACCAAGTTAGGCATCGTAGAAATAGGCGTGAGCCCTGAAAATTGGGCCTTAGCCAATAAGGGCTTCTTTTAAGCTTTCATTTTGTTTATTATTTACAAATTCTTGCTCGACATGAATGCAACAAATAGAGAAGGGGTTAAACCCTGATCTCAAAGGGATGTTAAAAAAAAGAAAATGAAAAGAGAAAAAAAAGGCAAAAATAGAGAAAAGAACCATTATGAAGAGTTCTTTGAACTTGGATATCAATTGGCGACAAATCGGTGATCTTGAGGACCTCTTCCTTTAGCAGCTTACCAACCTTGTAAAAATGGTCAGTTAGGGTGTTTATGAAGCTTTCTCTCTAAATGTCCTCATTTAACATAGAGGGTTGAGGCTTACTATGTCTTCAGTTAGATCTGAACAACCAAGGATGATTGGTAGGAGCATGAAGAAAAAATGAATTTTTCCTTTGAAAGACCTAGAGAAGTGGGGACTTTATCTAAGAATTTACACATGGGCCTCATGGTAAGGTAATAGAACCCATATTTCCTAGACAAGGTTGAGGTCATTATTGAATAAAGGGACCAAAAATATGTGAATGAAGGCTCAACCCCAAAATATGTCACTATGATAAAGAAACAGAGGATATGTTTTATTGCATTGGGAATGAGTTGAGCAAGATAAACGTCAAGCCCTAACAAAATGTTTTCTATGGGATCAGGAATAAAGAATCTTAGACCCCCTTCTAGCATGCCTATGGAGAAAGTGGCACAGCCATCAAGTGGGAGATGCATTCGATTTGACTTATTGGGGAAAATTATTTCATATTCTTTGGGAATGAAGAACCTTGACCTAACTTCAGAGACCATTAAAAACTTTAATTAGGGAACTAGAACTAACCAGGGGGAAGTGGTAAGGATATATTCATCTACCTCGAGATCATGGGCTGACTTGTCACTAAGGCTAAGGAAGGACCAGCTAAGGGTGAGCCTATTAGTAAATTGGGATCTAATGACTTGATAGGAATTGAGGTCAAGTTCAAACTTGTAAAGGAATGACTTGTAGAGAGGTCACATTCTCTATATTCGAGGAATAAGATGTAATTTCACTCGACCTCAACTAATTGAAGCTGCAAGCTCTTTCAGAAGAGGAACTCAAGCTCATAGTGATGAAAAGAATGCAAACCTAGAAGATCAGGATCTTGTAAGTGATTTAAGAGATTAGAGAGCAAGATCAAGTTGAGCCGATGAAAGCTTAGAAAGAAAGGAAAAAATAAAATGAAGTTATAGGGCAATCTAGGGGTGTTTATAGATGACTAAAAGTGATGGTTTGTTTCTTGAGATGGCTTCAGTGATCAAGATTGACTACACTCGATTGGATGGCTGAGATAGATTAGCATTAGTTTCAACAGTTTATAGGTCTATTCCCCCATAACAAAAAAAATGAACTAATAAGCTTTGAAAATGGGAGCGTTATTGATGATAATAATAAATAAAGATATAGTTGAAAGAACATTCTGCCCCCCCTGGATCTTAGCTAAAATGCCTAAACAGGATAGGAATCATGCCTTTTTATTCGAGTCTAGACATGACCTGAGGGAACTTGACTTGCTTCGTACCATGACTCAAATTTTGGGCCGTTGATCAATTGATGATTTGACACACTGTTAGTTGCCACCTTAAACCATACAAAAAGGGACAGTGCTCTACCTATAAAAGAGAGGAATCACACAATACCAGATCATGTCATCTTACTATTTCTCATTTTTGAGTTCCAATCTTTATCTTTGAGCTCATTAGATCACCTCAACAACATACTAATTTAAGCATTGGAGGGCCTTAAGTTAAAGGCGTTTTAATAGGTAATTTTCTTCACCCTTGTTTTTCCTTGTATATGAGCCCTTGAGCTACTGCTGCGAACAATTTTTTCTACAGAAATAAAGACAGAATTCTCTCTTGAATATTTTTTTTGACGCTATGGGGCTCTCACTATTGATCATGGTATCAAATCTTTTTTTGCTGAAATCTTCTATATCGCATTGGTTCTTCACTCAATCCGAGCTTCATGGTTGAAGCTTTTCCTATTTTTCATGGCTGATTTCTTGGAGCTATGATTATGAAAGAAACAACTGAAGACATCCATCTGCAACAGAATCATGCACAAGGAATTAGCGGCCTTCACAATAGTGCTAGGCATCAGACTGCGCACGTAAGATGCTAGTAACTACACCTCCAACAGGCAACAATTTTTTGTCCTGGAGTCATTCTATAAGAATTGCCCTAGGAGCCAAAGTGAAACTAGTGTTAATAAGTGAAAAATGTCCTATGGCTAATAAGGATTCCACTAGATTTGAACAATTGGTGAGAGTTGATTGTATGATGACATCTTCTCTTAAATACTTAATTCTATATCCATGGATATTGTGGAAGCCTTTCTCTATGCCACAAGTTCCAAACAGCTATGGGAGGAGATTGTGGAGCATTTTGGGGAATGCAATGGTTCTTCTCTCTATATATATCCATGGCAACGTGGCATTAGTTCTATTATACGGGGAACTCTCAATATATGGGATAGATTGACTGTTTTGATGCCTCTTCCTGAATGTATATGTGAAGCAGCAAACATAGTTGTGAATATCTGTGTGAATGAAGAACTCAATTTAGTTGAACAAAGATCTGCAGAGAATCATTAGTGTATATTTACTGAAAAGTAGTATGAGAAATCATGCCAAGTTCACATGGTTTCGGGGGAATGTATACAGTGAAGATAGGTGGGAAAAATGCTAACGAACTTCTAACTACTGAGAGTCTAGGTAGTTAGGGTAACTACCAGACTATCGAATCTAATTACAATAAATATAAGCAGCTGAATGAATGACATCTGTACAACTAGATGGATGACACCTGCACATATATTTTACATCTCCCCTCAAGTTGGTGCTTGGTGAACATCATCCAAGCCCAACTTGGACAAAATTTGATGGAAAGACAGTCAATAGAGCCTTCGTAAAGATGTCAACAAGTTAAAGATTAGGATAGACATGATGAGGTACGATGGACCTGCGATGACAATTAATGTTAAAGTGCTTGGTTCTTTCATGAAAAACTGGGTTCTCTGTGATGTGAATGGCAGCTTTATTGTCACATAACAACTGGATGGAAAGAAGAACAGTTATATAGAACTCTTTGACCAAGTAAGGTATCCACTAAAGCTCACTGATAGTGCTCGCCATAGACCTATATTCAGCCTTTGCGGACGATTGAGATACAATTGACTATTTCTTGGTTTTCCATGAGATCAATGAGTTGCTGAGAAATATGCAATAGCTCGTAATAGACCTTTAAGTGGTGGTATAAGCAGCCCAATCAGGGTCACAATAAGCCTTCAGTTGCATGGAGTTTTGGGCTAGAAAGAATAGTCCTTTGGAGGGATATCCTTTCAAATAGCGGAGAAAATGTGTCGCGACTCTCTAGTGATCATCAGTTGGAGCATTAGCATGCTGACCGAGCTGTTGAACGCTGTAGGTAGTATCTGGCCTCATGAGATTTAAATATAGTAATCTTCCAATTAACTTTCGGTATTGGGTGGGATCAGTATAAAGGATGCCTTCTGTGGTGAGCTTGAGGTTTTTAGGAAAGGGTGTGGTGACTAACTTTCACCACAATGAATTGCACTTCTTGTAACAAAAATTTTGGTAACAAAATAAAAATTCGTTACAAAATCATGATTTTTTGTAACGAGACTAGAATTTTGTTACTAAAGCATTCATCTTAGGTAACCAAAAAAAAAATATTTGATACTTTTAATAAATATTTGTTACCAAAATTTTTATTCTTTTGTAACTAAAGAAAAATTTGTTACAAAAATTAAAGTATTGCCACAAATAATTTTTCCCACCTTTCAGGAAGACATTTTTGTAACAAAAGTTTTTACTTTTTTGTTACATTAACAAATTTGTTACAATTAAGTATTATAGTAACAAATATATTTGTTGCTGCCGTTACAAGTTACCCTCTAAAAATTTTTTCCCTCCAAAATTTTGTTATAAAAAATGGTAACAAATACCTTTTTTAACTAATTTTAAATCACAATTAAATACAATCTCACCTAGATTTTGTTTCCCTATAAAAATGTATTCCCTCCAAATTTGCTCCAAAGTTTCTTCCTTCAAAATTTTGTTCCCTCCATAAATTAATTTAATTTAAAGTGTAAAAAATATTTTAGTTATTAATATCACAAGTCATCACAAAAAAAATGTCCCACAAAAAAATGGCACCTCCCTATATGCACATGTCACCCATCACCACAATTAAAAAAATTAAAAATAAAATAAAATATCTGAAAAATAAAAGACAAAATTATTCTTTATTTGGATCTACTTAGATCTACAGTCAAACCATCAATCTGTTTAATAATTTTTATAATTAAATAATGTAACAACCCTAAAATTTAGTATTTTGAAAATAAAAATTTAGAATTCAAGATATTAGTTGATCAAATTTTAGAGTTCAAAAAATAAATAAAAAGGACTTGATTGTAAGAATTTTAAAAGTTTTGGGGTTGATTCAAAAATTGAAGAAAATTTGATTGACCAATATTTGGAAGTTTGTTGGTCAAAGTAGGATTATTATTAGTTAAAGGAGTCAATGTGAGGCAAGCTGAAAAGAAGACACTCAAAACTTGAGAGGACTTTATTGAAGGCTGGGCAATAATTTTGGGGGTGAAACTGTAGTTTTTGAAAGTTCAACTATATATATCAAAACAACCCCATATTTCTTCATTTTCTCACCCAAGTCCATTGTCTTCCTCCTACAGCCAGTTTCTCCAACGAATGACAAAACCTACCATACCATATATCGTTTTACTCCTCTTAGCTTAAAGAATGCAAATATACCATTTTCTCCTAAAACTAACTGATGAGGCGACCGAAATTAAAGCTCAAAGTCATGGCCTCAATGGTTCTGATGGGTTTCTCTATTTCAATGACAAAAGCTCAAGTTTAACTATTGGGTTTTGTTGGGCTTGACTCAAGGAACACAACAGTAGCTTGAACATCTAAAACGGATCATCAATGGCAAAGTAATTTGAAGAAAATTGATTGGCGGTGTTGGTGGTGGGATTTTGAGTTTTTGGCCAATTGACTGACCAAATGGCATCGAAATCCAAAATTATTTGAGGGCTTTGATTCTTAGAGTTGAGGAACATCTTCTAGTGGTGGTGGTGAAGTATTCCGGTGATGGCGACCGACGGCCAACAGTCGACGGTGAGGTAGATTACTCATCTAGACGTAGCGATTGCATGCATGTGAGGTGATCGTGAAGATTCCTTGCCGATGACAAGAAATTTGGGTAAATGGCCGGAAATGGGTTTAAATTATATGCATGTGTATGTATGTACCTTCCAAGCTTAACAACACTATGTATAATTGTGAAAAACGCACGATTTGATTAAAAACATAAAGTCATGCTGTAGCACCCCACCTCGAGACAACACTTAAGCTGAGACACTACTCTGATTTAAACTTAATCCTCAAAGTTATAATTCAATAGTAAACCCATAAATTCAAACATCTCAAAATTAACACTAATACAACTTTAACAATACTAAATAAACCACAAAATGGATATGTCAAAAGAGTTCAGGGAACTAATTTGTATTACAATCTCTGACAGATTAAGCCAACGCTTTCATCTTATACTAAAATCTTCAAACAAAATATATACATCATAAGGTTTATAAGGTCAACCAAACAGTTACAAGTTCCATACTTAATTTCGGCTCCAGTTTTATTACAAAACAACTATATACTTCATTCCTAACTTGGTGTCTAACAAAGTCCATCCATGTTTGAAAGATTTTGAAATATAAAAGGGTAAGTCCAAAAGGGGTAAGTCCAATGACGTAGTGAGGAATATATACAAGTAATAACAGTGTTTACTGAGGAGAAACTCAACTTGATAAAATATAATTTTTTAGATTGAATATAATAGAATTCAAAAAAATAGAAAGACAGTATGGAAAAGCAAATAGGGAACCCTCCTACCTTATTGCTCTAGGAACAGATTACAGATAAACAGAAATCATTTAGGCAAATCAAACTTAAAGCATATGCATTCCAAGAAAAGGCTATAAGGTATGTATTACAGATTCACCTTATATTAGACAGATAGATAATTTACCTAAGCATAACAGCTAGGTATGTGGTAGATGCCTATACGAACTATATAGAATACCGTTGATACCTAAGGAGAAATCCCTAGCGTATCACTTGTACCTAAGGGGAAATTCCTAGCGCACGGTTGGCACCCAGGGGGAAATCCCTAGCTTACTGGTAACATCTAGGGAAAAAAAACCCTAGCATGCCCCTACATAACCAAATAGATCACCCAGTATGGCTCTCAGCCCACATAATCACTGTATAGATAATAGAGTAACCACTTATATAGATGCTCGGGGGGAAATTTCTAGCACATTGTTGGTTTCAGATCAACAGATCAAATTAGAACATAACAATATGCCACTAAGGCAATAGAAACTAGTAAACAGAGAACAAATAAGGCAACATGGCCAATAAACACAGAGCTGATAACTGATATGTTGACAAGGTAACAGATATAACATAAACAATATAGATATGAGATTGATAAATATCAGGATAACAGACAATAGACAGAAGTTCTAGGCACCAGAATGGACTAAAAATAGAACCAACATCAGAAATAACCCTCATAGGGGTAATTAAGTTAGATAACAAATAACAGATAGATTTTAACCATTGATCAAAATACGGTCCAAAAATAGTAAAAACCACATAGGGGCTGATTACAACTATAGATAAAAAATGTAATGTTGGATCGGTAGACCCTTATAGGGATTACCAACAAATAAGAGTAGCTTAATAAAGCAACAACCTAGAGTGGGAGACCCTCACAGGGATTACCAATAATTAAGAGTAGCTTAACAAAACAACAACCTAGAGTGGGAGACCTTTACCTCTTGTAGTCCTAAGTAGCAACAGTAAAAAAAAAATAAAGAAAAATTGATCCTACTGCTTGTCAGTGCCTAGCTCATTGTCACCTAATTAAGAAAATATGTCACAAGTCAAAATTCTCCAGAATCAACATTCATGCATAAATCCCTAGTCAAATTCCCATTCCAACATTATTTAACTTATATTGATTTCTGATATCAAAATTTATATTCAACTTATTATTAACCAACATACGAGTCCAAAAATCATATCTCTTATCTCTTTATTCCTCGTATAGGAAAATAATCATCGAAATACATATATCAAATCAAAGGCTCAACCCGGATAAAAACTAGCAACTATATGTATGCACGCACATATATATATAACATGCAATAAATTAATAAAATTCTAATCTCACTAACGAGGGCTCAAAATCATAAATCAAAAGCACCAAGATGATCACCACATCGAGACAAAGAGATTGCTTCTCCACCGTCGGAAAATTCAACGCCACCATAAAATTATTCCTCTCATCACGAGAATTCTAATGCTTCATTTTGTTTCCAATTATGAGCAGCATAGACACCAAAACGAGCCAAAAACTGCCAACTCTCTCCATCTACCAAGCTTGATCACCTCCCCATCGTCGTTGGAGCCGTCGTGCAAAGGCACCATTGAGCTCCTCACGTCGAGTGCTTCCAAACCCAACCCTCAGAATCATGAATGGTCACTGAAAATTAAGAAACCCAACTACCATCGTGGGTTCGTCTCCTTGGTCACCTTCTACCACTGTGCTCCACCGCTCAGTTGGTGGGTTTAAGGGGTTAAAGGTGTAAGTGGTGGTGAGGGTAAGAGATTAGTGGGTTTGGAGGGGTGTAAGGTCGCTGGAGAGATGGCTGAAGAATGGTGGTGGTGGTTCAGTGAAGAAGGAAAAGAGAGGAAAAATAGAGCAAGAAAAGAAAGAAGGAAAAAGGAAGGAAAAAAAATGAGAAAGAAAGGGCCCTGCCCAATCCAAAAATTTGATTTTTGATTTTTTTTTATTTCTTTAATAAAATCTTAAATTATACAATTTCACCCTAAAGTTTTAGAAAATTACAATTAACCCCAAATTGTTCGAAAGTAAATACAATTAAGTCTACAAAAATTATAAATTAGCCCCCAAAAATTTTAAAATAATTAATAATATGAAATTCATAAAATTTCCAATTAATAATAAAATTGTATATTATAAATAAAATTAATAAAATTTTAGTGTATTATAGTCCTCCCCCTTAAAGGAATCTGGTCCTTAGATTCTTACCTGAATATTGAAATAGCTCGAGATATTGTTGGCGCATGAGATCGTTTTGTTCCTAAGTTGCTTTCTCAACATTATGATTGTGCCATAACACTTTCACTTGAGGAATCTTTCAATTCCTAAGCTCTCGGAACTTTTTATCTATGATACAAATTGGCCACTCCTCATATGTTGGGTTGCCTCTAATTCCATATGTTCATGAGATACAACATGAGACGGATCCAGGTAATATTTCCATAGCTGCGACACATGAAAGACATCATGCATTCTAGCTAAACTCTGGGGTAACACTAGACGATAAGCCATTGGTCCAGTTCTTTTGCATAACATATATGGCCCCACGTATCTTAGACTTAGTTTTCCACTTTTTCCTATTCTTCTAATCCCTTTCCACGGTGACACTTTGAGAAACACTCGGTCATCAATCTTAAATTCCAAGTCTTTTCTCTATCCATCAGCATAACTATTCTATCGATCTTGAGCAGCCTTTATCTACTGTTTTATAATATGCACCTTTTCTATAGTCTCTTGGATTAGTTCAAGCCTTTTAATCCCTGGAGACTCTTTAGTGGTACCTTTATATTCAACCATATAATGCTTCATATGGTGCCATTTGAATGACAGATTACTAACTATTGTTATAGGAAAATTCAATTAGAGACAGATGTTGAGTCCAACTTCCACCAAAGTCCAGAACACATGCCCACAACATATCCTCCAAAATCTGAATGACTCTTTCTGATTGTCCGTCGGTCTGAGAATAAGTTGTTGAACTAAATTGCAATCTTATCCCCATATGTCTCTGTAAACTTTTCCAAAGTCTCGATGTAAATTTAGGGTTCCTATTAGACACAATACTCACTACGACTCCATGCAATCTGACAATATCCTTAAGGTATAATTCTGCCAATTTCTCAACCTTATAGTTAGTTTAAACTAGTAGAAAGTGTAAGGACTTTGTTTGTCGATCTACTACTACCTAAATATTGTCATAAACTTATTTAGCTTTCGACAAACTGGTCACAAGTCCACAGTCATTTGTTCCCATTTCCAATTTGGGATGGGAAGTAGCTGCAACAAACCTGACAGTTGCTGGTGTTCTGCCTTCACCAACTGGCAGGTCAAGCATTTTGTACAAAGTCTACTACATCTTTCTTTATATCATTCCACCAAAACTATTTCTTTAAGTCCTGGTACATCTTTGTTCCTCAAGGATTCACGTTGTATCTTGTTTAATGTGTCTTTTCCAATATCCTTTCCTTTATGTTTTCTGGTATGCATATTCTGTTTCTATAGAGTAGAATACTTTGGCTATACATGCTGAATTCAGACTCTGCAGTGCTTTTAACCATCTCTCTATATTTCAATATCTAGTTCTCTCTGGCTTGGACTTGGTAAATTTCTTCATACAGTTTCGATTGTACTCTCACGCATGCAATCCAAACTTGTTGTTTTAGTCTTATCATAGCACTTGCTTTCAACTTTTTTGATGTCTTTGTGCCTTTTAGATAAGCCATTCTTGCTTTCCGACTGAGAGCATCAGCTACCACATTTACTTTTCCAGGATGATAATTGATGGAATAGCTATAATTTTCTAAGAAGTCCATCCATCTTCGCTGTCTCATGTTTAAATCCTTTTGCGAATATAGATACTTGAGGCTTTTGTGATTTGTATACACTTCAAATGTAGCCCTATAAAGATAGTGCCTCCATTTCGATAGTGCAATGATAACTGCTACCAACTCTAGATCATGTGTGGGGTAGTTTTCCTCATAAAGCTTTAACTTCCTGGATGCGTAAGCAATAACACACCCTTTTTGCTTTAATATGCATCCTAACCCCTTCTATGAGGCATCTATATATACCATAAAATCTTTCAACCCATCTAGAAGGGCTAATACTGGTGCCGTAGTTAAATGGTTCTTCAGTTCTTAGAAGCTTTTCTCATGCTTTTCATTCCAAACAAATGGCTCATCTTTTTAGGTTAACTAGGTTAGTGGGCTAGCTATCTTGGAGAAGTTTTGAACAAATCTTCGGTAGTAACTGGCCAATCCTAGAAAGCTTAAATCTCCATAACACTCTTAGGTCTTTTTCAATTAACAATCACCTCTATCTTGGAATGGTCAATTTCTATCCCATTTTAGGTGATTACATGACCCAGGAAGGCTACTTTCTCTATCCAGAACTCACACTTACTAAACTTGGTATACATTTGATGTTCTCTTAAGGTCTTTAGAACTATGTGTAAGTGTTTCCTATGCTCCTCTCTAGACTTAGAGAAAACCAAGATATCGTCAATAAAGATGACCACAAATTGATCTAAATAGGGTTTAAATATCTGGTGCATTAAATCCATGAATGTTGCAAGGCCATTGGTTAGGCTGAACGGCATCACCACAAATTTGTAGTGGCCATATCGAGAATTGAAAGCCGTCTTTGGAATATCCTCTTCTTTGATCTTTAGTTAATAATACCTTTGCCTTAAATCTAACTTTGAGAAGATTCTTGATCCCTGTAGGAGGTCAAATAACTCTTCCACGTAGGGTAGTAGATACTTGTTCTTGATAGTGACCTTGTTCAATTCTTGATAATTGATGCACATTCTCACAGACCTATCTTTTTTCTTGACAAACATTACTAGAGCTCTCTAAAGTAACGTGATGGGTCTGATAAACTTCTTCTCCAACAACTCTTGTAGCTGACTCTTCAATTTCTTAAGTTTAGCAGGTGCCATCCGGAATGGAGTTTTAAAAAATAGCACAACTCTCGGGAGAGTATGAATAACAAACTCTATTTCCCTGTCAAGGGGTAGCGAGTTTAACTCCTCAAGAAATACCTCAGGGTATTTCGCTACCATTTCTACTTCTTCAATCCTGGTTGTGTCCCGAGGTTTGTTGATGAGGTATGCCAGGAATTCGTGCCCACCCTCATTTAGAATCTACCTAGCTTCCATAGCTGATATAATTGATATTGAAGGGGTTTTATGTATGGAAGGATGTGAAGATATCAATGTCCCTTCCCTAAATGTTATGCACTTAGTGAAATAATTCACTTGTGCTTAGTGGTTATACAGCTAATCTATTCCAAGAATTACATCATATCCTCGTATAGGCATTTGTATTAAATTAGTTGGATACATTTAGTCTTCAATTACAATCTGGCAATCCCGATACATGACATCAGTAACTAGTCCTACCCCCAAAGATGTTTTCACTTCTACTTGATATGCCATAGTTTAAGGTTTCATATTCAATTTTGTAGAGAATTCAACAAATATAAAAAAATGGGAAACACCGAGATCATATAACACTTTACCAAGAGTTTTGGAGATAGTAATCATACCTTCTTCTAGCTTATTAGGGTTTGATGCACCTTCTCCATTGAAGGCATAGACATAAGCCTGGATATTCTACTTTTCGTTTCCTATCGAAATTGGGTCTTTCTTCCTTAGGCAATCTTTCAAAAGATGCTTGCTACTACCACACCATAAGCATTTACCCTATTTTTGCCAATAGTTTGCTTCCTCATGCCATACTAACCCATAGAATCCATATAACACCAATGTCTTTTCTTGAGCTCGATTCACCATCCCATCTGTCTAAGTAGTCCTCTAAGTCGCACCCTCAACTTGTGGCCTCCATGATTTCTTGCTAGTGCCACTCAGTCCACCTAGAGATAGTATTTCTTTTTTATCCTTTTCTTTGATTTTTCTAATTTCCTGTAGCTTCAATTTCAGTTGCAGCGCTTTACTGATTGCTATGTTGAAATTCAGTAAATCAAAGATGGCTAGACCCCATCTCAACTCTGGCCGTAGTCCTTGAGTACATCATTGAATTTGTCAACTTTCATCATTTTGAATGTAAGGTGCATCTGGGATATGCTGGCTGAAGATTACCTCATACTGACTAACAGTCTAATTTCCTTGGATTAAATTTATGAACTCACGTTCTTTAGACTAATTGACCACTAGGGGTATATATTTATCCCTGAATTCTTTAGTGAAATTATCCCATGTCCTCTGGGTTCTTGAGGCTACCCAATGATGATCTATCATTTTCCACCAACTTTAGCAAATCCTGTTTGGTGGAATATGGCGAACTAAACCTTTTGTTCATCAAGGTAGTGCAGAGTATCAAATATGACCTCAAGGTCTTTGACCCATTCTTCAGCCTTTCGTTAATCTAGTTTTCCATAGAACTTAGGGGGCTAAAAATGAAGAAACCTTTCTAGAACTCGATCTTCAGCCATAGGTTAAACTGGTGGCCTGACTTCTAGCACCCTCTGATATGCAGATCTCATTAGCTGCCTAACTAAAGGAGTTTGTGAAACCTCCTCTCTCTGCTCAGCTCGAGAGTGAGTCAGAATGCCTTATTTGAGGGAATAGTGGTCTTGAAATTATATCTAGGAGGTCTTTCTTGTCGACCAAATCGGGGTGGTGCAGGTCTAGGGACATTGTCACAAGATGCCATCACCGTTTCAAGATTTCAGAAATATCTCAACCTAAAATTGAAAGTTGAGGTTAATATCCCAATTCTCAATATCCCTTTAATACTTTAGGTTTTAGTAAAGAAAACAATATAACTTAAGTAAACTTTCAAAACTCATAACAGGAAAGAAATGTTAAAAAAAATTTTCCCCAAGTGTCATACATTAACATAAGATGGTAAGTAACAGTAGATTACAAAAGCATATATACAAATCAAAGATAGCAAAATTGACTATGCTAATGGAACACCTAGTCGAAGATAAAATTATAAGATGTTCAAAGGAAAAGGGGAAAAGATATCAATCATAGTCATAAAGTTGTCTGCTGCGGTTACAAGTATTGATAATTAGAAGCCATCAAATACTATCCTGCCAACATACTAAAATACTACAATGCCAAGACTCGCATCTAATCCTCCTCCTCATCAGTGATATTAGATAGCTTGCTCACTTCATCTATTATCTACTAATCTTTTCATCATCTGTCTCAAGTAGTGCCACGATTGCAGGTTCTGGGTTGACATCTACATTGGGGGCTTCTTTCAGTTTCTCTTCAGACTCCTTCTTTGATTTCTCTTTTGGTTCGGCCTCTGGTTCTGCCTTAGGTTCCAGTACTTGTTCTTGTTGTTGCAGACCTTGTCCTTGATTAGGAGTGGGGATCTGATGAATGCCTAATGGACCAACTTCTATGTCTAGCTTTGGACCAACTCCAATGGCTTGATCGATAGCTCTGTAGTAGTAGTCCAACGGTCGACCCATCTCATTTACCACTGAGTGAGGAACATGTACCGGTCTTCTATAATCAGACTGCAAGGCTTGAAATGTTACCTCTATGTTAGCCCACAAGGAGTGAAGCTCTTGGATATGTGCTTCAACAATATTAACTCGAAGATACTCCTATTTGAGGTCACCCATGACTCGATCATGCAGATATTCCTGATCACCCAGCATTCCTTTCAAAGTATGCACCTTTTCTTGAACCTAATGAAAATGCTCATTTTGTCTATAACATTTCTCTTCCAAAGTCCTGCAAATCTTTCTAAGATTCTTCCTTTTCTCTTTTAATTCCTTGATCTTTTCCTCTAGGGTTTTGTCATTATAGTTGTTCGCTATCACTTTCTCTTGGTTAGATCTGCTAGCCATCCTACAACAATTCAAGAATTCATCACCACAAAATCAAGCAATATAATTCTAAATCCAAGCTTTAGGATCCTACTATACTCTATCAGTCCTACTATTATATAACAATCTTATCAATACCTTAAGTGCACATTCAAAATAACCCAATTAGAGGTCACTGAGAGTTCTATCACACGTTAACACCTAGGTTATCTAAACCTAAGCTTTGATACCATCTCTATAGCATCCCATCTTAGGACAGCACCTAAGTTGAGGCATTACTCTGATTCAAACTTAATTCTCAGAGTTATAATTCAATAGTAGGCCCATAAATTCAAACATCTCAAAATTAACACTGACATAACTCCAACGATACTAAATAAACCACAAATTGAATATATCAAAATAATTCAGGGAACTAAGTTATATTGTAGTCTCTAACAGATCAAGCTATCACTTTCATCTTATACTACAATCTTCAAACAAAATATATATACATCACAAGGTTTATCAGGTCAACCAAATAGTTACAAGTTCCATACTTAATTTTGGCTCTAGTTCTATTACAAAATCACTATATACTTCATTCCTAACTTGGCATCCACCAGAGCTCGTTCTTGTCTGAAAGATTATGAAATAGAGGGGGGTAAGTCCACTGAACTAGTGAGGGATATGTACAAGTAATAATAGTATTTATTGAGGAGAAACTCTACTCGATAAAATGTAATTTTTTAGACTGAATATAATAGAATTTTGAAAAATAGACAGACAGTACGAAAAAGAAAATAGGAAACTCTCCTGTCTTATTGCTCTAAGAATAGATTACAAACAAACAGAAATCATTTAGGCAAATCAAACTTAAAGCATATGTATTCGAAGAAAAGGCTATAAGATATACATTGCAGATTCACCTTATACTAGATAGACAGATAATTTACCTAAGCGTAACAGCTAGGTATGTGGTAAATGCTTATACAGACTGTATAGCACACCGCTGATACCTAGGAAAAAATCCCTAGCATATCACTCGTACCCAGGGAGAATCCCTAATGTACGGTTGGCACCCAGCAGGAAATCCGTAGCATACCGGTGACATCCAGGGGAAAATTGCTAGCATACCCCTACATAACCAAACATATCACCCAGTATGGCTCTCAACCTACATAATTACTGTACAGATAATAGAGTAACTGCTTATACAGATGCCTAGGGAGAAATCCCTAGTGCTCTATCAGTTTCAGAACAACAGATCAAAACAAAATAGAACAATATGCCACCAAGGCAACATAAAATAGTAAACGGAGAGCAGATAAGCCAACATGGCAAATAAACAAGAGCTGATAATAGATATGCTGACAAGGCAATCGATATAGTACAAACAGTACAAATACGAGACTAACAGATATTAGGATAACAAATAATAGACAGAAGTTCTAGGTGCCAAAACAAATCAAAAATAGAACCAACATCAGAAATAACCTTCATAAGGGTAATCAAGTTAGATAATAGATAACAGACAGATTTCAACCATAGATCAAAATACGGTTCAAAAATAATAAAACCTATACAAAGGTTGATTACAACCACATATAAGAAATGTAATGCCAGATCAGTAGACCCTCACACAGGTTACCAACAAATAAGAGTAGCTTAGTAAAGTAACAACCCAGAGTGGGAAACCCTCATAGGGGTTACCAAAAATTAAGAGTAGCTTAACAAAGCAATAACCCAGAGTAGGAGACCCTCACCTCTTGCAGACTCAAACAACAACAATAAAAAAAAAATTGATCCAACTGCTTGTCGGTGCTTAGCTTGTTGTCACCTAATCAAGAAAATATGCCACGAGTCAAAATTCTCCTGAATTAACATTCACACATAAATCCCTAGTCAAATTCCCATTCCAATACTATTTAACTTATAATGATTTCCAATATCAAATTTATATTCAACTTATTATTAACAACATATGAGTACAAAAATCACATCTCTCATCTACCTACTCATTGCATAGGAAAATAATCATCATAATACATATATAGACTCAAAAGCTCGATCCGGACAAAAACTAGCAATTGCATGCATGCATACACATATATATAACATGCAATAAGTTAATAAAAATATTATGTCACAAATGAGGGCTCGAAATCACAAACCAAAAGCATGGGACGATCACTTTGTCGAGATGAAGAAACTACCTCTCCGCCGCCAGACCGTCGTCCACTGCCAAAAAATTCAACTCCACCATAGAATTGTTCCTCTCATCGTGAGGATTCCAATGCGACCTTCTATTTCCAATTTCGAGCAATGTAGACACTGGAACGGACCAAAAATTGCCAACTCTCACTTTCTTCTGCTGAGCTACAATCGCCGCCCTGCCATCATGGAGTCACCATGCAAGGGCACCATTGAGCTCCTCACTTCGAGTGCTTCCAAACCTAACCTTTAGAATCGTGAATGGTTGCCAGAAACCAAGAAACCCAGCTAGCACTATGGGTTGGCCTCTTCAGTCACCTCCTGCCGTTACTGCCATACCACTCAGTTGGTGGGTTTGAGGGGTTGAGGGTGTGGGTGATGGTGAGGGGAAGAGATTGGTGGGTTTGGAGGGGTGTAAGGTCACCAGAGAGATGGCCGGAGGATGGTGGTGGTAGTTCAGTGAAGAAGAAGGAAAAGAGAGTAAAAATGGAGAAAGAAAAGGAAGAAGGAAAAAGGAAGGAAAAAAATGAGAAGTAAAGTGCCCTGCCCAATCCAAAAATCTGATTTTTGATTTTTTTTCATTTTTTTAATAAAATTTTAAATTATACAATTTTACCACAAATTCTTAGAAAATTGCGATTAACCCCAAATTGTTCAAAAGTCAACACAATTAAGTCCACAAAAATTATAATTTAGCCCCCAAAACTTTTAAAATAATTAATAATGTGAAATTCATAAAATTTCCAATTAATAATAAAATTTTAGGGGTGTTACACATGCATATAATTACATAAGTTAGTGAACCTGAATTTGAAATGTTACAAGATAATCTTGGGTAATTAAAGTTAATTAGGTAATTCAGTTCTAATTTTGTATAAATGAGTACTAAGTGGTGAATTTGGACTATTAATAATGGTTGCACTAATGTAATTAGCTTTGTGTAACATTACAAGATTAATTCTATAATTAAGGACCTATTTGTATATTTTTATCGAAATTGATGAAACCCAAGAATATTTTTTGTAATAACGGCATAATTATGAATAAAACATATTAATCTTGTTGAAGCTAATCACTGAGGAATAGCATTGATAGTATAATATCTAGTTTTAGACTATTATTTGTCCAATTATGATTGTAAGGATGACATGGATTATGTATATTTATAAATATATATATTCATGATATTTGATAGATATCATATATATATATATATTATTGTATATCTATTTAGTATTTTTGTTATTGTTTTTAATTAATCAAGTCATTTCAGTTGCCAACAAGGCAAAAATTCCAAATGGGCACGCGTTTGGTGAGTCATGTCAACTTTTGCTAGTTCCAACAAAAGAAAGATTAAAAATAATAATTTTTTGATACTTGTAGAACTAAAATTGTAATTATGCAATTTATAGGATCAAAAACCAAGTGGAGTAAAGTTACAAGATGAAAATAACAATTTTGCCAATATGTGCATATATAGTTTTATTTTTATGTGTTTTCCTTTTTTATGTATTTATTTGTTATTGTTATACTTACATGTCATATGACTTATTTTTTTACTTTTTTATTTAATTTAATTTTTTAATGGGTAAATATCTAATTGTTTAGAAATTTTTAACAGCAAAGATACCGGAACTCTCCAAAATAAATTTTTAGCTATTCTAGTCATACTTATTCACACACACACACACACATATAATATACATATATATTAATTTATCAATAAAATTTAAATTGCTTTTTATCTTTTTCTATTTTTTTCTATTT
>JACGDI010000003.1:62449-88953 GCA_014898725.1 Jacaranda copaia
AAGAAAGAAATCTAGTTTATCATAATACTTAATTAAAAGAAAACAGTCCTTGAAGTTAAGCTTATTAATGTTATATTTTATTTTTTAATCGTTGTATTGGTCAGTTAAAGATTTTTATAACCTATAGATATGCATATATTAATTGTATGTATATTTTACTATGTAAATTGTTAAAATAAAGATAATTTTCGTGGTCTAATATAATATAAAAAGGTATTAACTTAAAGTATATTATTAAATATAATGATTATTAACTTTCATGGACCTAAACAAGTTGTTCTTAAGAATTAGTTGATCTACATATTATATTTCCTTAAAAATATAAGTTTTCCTCCAAAAATGAATTCCCCTATTAATTTTTTATTCCCTCCAAATTTTTGCTCTTCCCTCCATTTTGTGTATAAATAGTATATACAAAAATTATTTGTTTTATCTTATATTATAAGATGAATTATGATGTATTATTATGGGGGTTAAAGATTTAGTTCTATTCTTTGTTATTATTTATTAGGACATTATTTTTGAACAAAAAAGATTTTAGAAAAATTGTTTATAATTAAAAAAAACTTTAGTCTTTATGTGTAATTAATTTCATTTTAGAAATTAAAATTTTTGTACTAATAATATATTAATGTGTACAATTTGAACATGCATTTGTTGAAAATTTTCTATTGTTAATTAATGCTAATTGTTTTGAAATTGATCAACTTGTATAATTTTAATATAGCTGGAAACTTTTAAATTATTTTGAAATACTTATGACATTGTAATATAAACTTAGCAATATAGTTATAAGTTTAAAAAAATTATTTTTATCCCCATATATTTAATTAAATATTTGAAGAATTGTTAACATCCTTAACAAATTTGTAGATGTCGTTGAAAATTTACATTAAAATTCAAAAATATTCTTCAAAAGTTGCTCTGATTATTTTTCAAACAAAAAAAAAATCCTTGGACTTATTTGTAACTTTAAAATGGGTTTTAACTTCAATATTATTTAAATTACTCAGAATAAATTTAAATAATTTTATTAATAATATTTTTAAACATTAAATAATCTTGTAATTGAATTTGAATTAAAAAATTAAATTTGATATTATATATATTTATATTGATATTATATATATATATATATATTTCTATGATATTTATATTGATGTATAAAATTTTGTATTTTTTTATGAGGATTTTGTAATACAAATTCAAATTTTTTTGTTATTTTTCTAAAATATTTTAATGAAGGTTGATTGGGCATTTCAAATTTTGCGGAATTTTTATAAATAAATTAGGTAAAATTCATTTTTGTCCAAGAGTTTAAGTTATTGAATATATTTACACTACTAACCAATCAAAAAATATATATCTATACATATTTATACTACTGGCATTATCTCCATATTGTTAAATTATGAATACAATTAAAAATAATAACATAAAAATAAAAATATCATAAGAAATGGTCAAGTGATTAGCAAAATTAAATATTACTTCAAAAAATGATCAAGTAAAATTAAATTTAAGATTAAATTTTAATATTTAAAAGCGTAAAACATATAAAGACATCTTATATACATGATGTTATGAACAATAAATTTCAAGATTATTCAAAGAGAAGTTAAAAAGAAAAAAGAAAAATCATTCCAAACATAAAAGTCCATGAATATTATTTTATACTTTATTAAAAAGAAGAAAATATTATGCCATCAAAAATCAACATATAGTTGCATGAAAAAATAAAATATATGAGAATAATATAGAATACAAGATTGATTAGAAAAAAAACTTAAAATTATAATAATTAAAATTACTTTAAATTTAGAAGACAATGAGTAAATATATTAAGTTAAAATTTAAAATATAAAGAATTAGATAATATATTGGTGACAATGAATTTAAAAAAAAATCTTATTTAATTTCAATTTTTGATTAAAAATCAATTAACTTAAGACAAAACTATGATAGTAAAGATAAAAAAAATTAAAATAAATCAAAATAAATATATAAAATAATTGTAAAGTTAAAATCAATATTAGTATATAAGTTAATAGAAATCTTTTAATTTAGCTCATAACTTAATTATTGAATAATTAAGTAAAGAAAAGAATTTGACATTAGCCATATAAAGTTAAAACTATAGTAAATAGATAAAATAATTATAAACTTAAAATTGATTTTAAAATGTGAATTAGTGACAAATTATGAGGATGAAATTAGAATGTAAAACAAAATATAGAAAAAATAAATTGTTGTGTTCAATCTCAAATTTTTGTATAAATATAATTGGATATTCATATTATATTTTTCAAATGACAAAAAAGTAGTGAATAACAAAATAACCATTCAAATAATCAAAATCAAAATTTCTCATTATTTCATATATTCTCATTTTATAAATATATATATAAATTTATCTATATAAATTTTATACATATATATAAATTTATCATTGATTCTCATTTCTCATTATTTCATATATTCTCATTTTATACACAACATATATTTATCTAAAAAATTTTAAATAATTTTTATTTTTATATTTTTTTCTCATTCAAACACACACACATATATATAAATTTATCTATAAAATTTTAAATATTTTTTATTTTTATCTTTTTTCTTTCTAATTATTCATACATGTATACTTATTTTTCCTATTTATGCTTATTCAAATATATATAATATACATATATATAAATTTATCAATAAATTACTTTTATTTTTATATATTTTTTCTATTTATTCATTCTGAATTAAATAATATTTAATATTTATAAAAATATATATGTAATATATTTTTTTATTCATACTTATATACATATATAGTGTGCATATATACACCACAAGAAAATGGGTTAATCGCATGTTATATTTTGCGACGGTTTGTCTCAACCGCTACAAATTATTAATTTGATGGTGGTTAAGTGACGATTTATCCAACCCGCCATGGAATTCATAATAAATTGTGGCAGTTAATGTAACCACCATTGAATGAATTACTTTGAGCTAATTTCTTTACACCGTTGCAATTAATAATATTGTTTCTTTTGCTTATTAAATTGCCCTTTGTTTTTTTACTTTAAAAGATTTTGTTCATAATTTTTTAATATATATGTAATGCCAATTATTTTTGACAATTTTTTTTTTTATAAATTTCTAAAATAAAGTGTTTTATATTATAAACTCTTCTACAAAATGTAAAGAGGTTTTTACTTAATTATTTTTAAAATTTGAACATACTCCTGTAATAATCTAAACCATATGAATTTTAAGTTTTTTATTTTATTCATACATTGCAAGGATTATTTTAAAAGATAAAATTTGATATTTTTATAAACATAAAAAAATTTTATAATATATTTTCATTAAAGAAATGACTTAGCCAAACACCCACTTAGTCGATATTTTTACTTGTCTATTAATGTTATATATTTTCATTAAAGAAATGAATTATTATAGTATTTTCTTTACCTAATGCTCACAATGCAAAAATATTGCTCCTTTACCTAACAATTTATATATACATATAAGTAATAAAATTTCTTTGCTTCATGTAACTATATTATATAATCATCCCACTCTTTCTATATTTCTTTTAGTTTCTATTTGATGCTCTTATTTTATTTATTCAAATTGTAGTTACCAGTTTATTTTTAAAAATAATTATAAGTTTCTAAAATATTCTAATAAACTAATTATGTCATATCATTAATTTTCAAAACTTACTTTTAATAGTGTAAAAAATTCACACATTTAACTCTTTCAATTAATATTTTTTATAGTTTTATTTTATTTATATTAAGAACTAGGGGTATAAATGAAATGAAACGATTCGTGAATAGTTCAAGCTCGTCATTTAAACGAGCTGAACTAAACTTAATATGTATAAGTATCTATGCATACATCCATATTAACGAACGTTAGCTATAGCCAAGTTGGTAAAGTTCATGTTGAAAGCTAAAGCAAGTGAGGGTTCAAGTCTTCATTCCAATTGATTTTGAATTTTCATTTCCATCGGGCTGGCAGGCAAGCAGGAGGGCAATGGGGTGGCTCCATTTCCAACATGTGGGTCGGGCAGGTTGGGCGGGCGCATTGTGGGTCGGGCAGGTGGGTAGGCATGTTGTTAAATGTAACAAAATTTTTACACTCTTTCGTAACGAAACTTTTGGTTATCTATTCCATTAATAACGAATTTTTTTAATTAAAATATTATTTAACTAATCATAACTAAATTTTTTATTACACAAATAATTTGTAATGATACTAAAATATATAAATAATATTATTATAATATGCATTGGCAACGAAAAATAAAAGGTCACAAAACTGCCAACGTTTTAGTAACTAAGTATTTCGTTACGTTATAGAAATCTAGGGTAACTAACATTGTTTTGTCACTAATACAAAACTTTTTGTAATGAAATATTTCATCGTCATAAGTTCATCATTCGTAACAAACTACAAAAAGTGTTACCCATACTTTTTGCAACAGGCTTTAGGACACCAAACTTAAGTAACAAAATTTTGGTTACCAATAGTTTAGGTAACGAATTTTAGTATTATGGTAACAAAATTTTTCTTTACTAAAACTGTACTTTGTTGTAGTGCCTTTATTAAACCTATATCCTGTAATGTGTCAAGTATGTATTTTCGTTTGTTGAGGTAAGTGCCACTTCCTTATCTAGCAATTTTGACCCTAAGGACGTACTTCGCTTTCCCAAGGTCTTTGATGGTGAATGTGGAGTGTAAAAATTGATTGATGTTCATAATTTATTCTTCTCAATTCCTTGCAATTAGCACGTCATCTATATAGAGTATGAGAGCTAGAAAGTAATTTCTAGATTGTTTAGTGAACAAACAATGGTCATGGGAGCATTATTGGAACCTAAACCTCTATAATTGTGCTATGAGCTCAATATTCCACTGCCTCGACATTTGTTTTAGACCATGAAAAGATTTTAGTTGCAAGCCTATCCTGATTTCCCTTTGGTGTAACCATTAGGTCGAAGCATGTATATTTCCTCTTGAATAAAGCCGTGCAAAAATATATTATTTATGTCCAACTAGTGAATGCCTCATGAACTAGCCATAGCCAATGCTAAGAAGAGTTTGATAGTAACCAATTTTGCAAGTGTTGAGAAATATCAACATAATTAGTCCTGGGAACTTGGTAATGTCCTTTGGCCACAAGCCTGGCCTTATACTTTTCAATATTGCTATCAGGTTTATATTTCACTTTACAAACCTACTGTGATCCGATAGCCTTCTTTCCTTTCAAAAAATTCATTAATTCCCAAGGTTTGCTTAATTCAAGGGCATCTAACTCCCTTTTCATAACCGACACCCATTCAACCTCAATACACACTTATTTATAGGATTCAGGTTTCTTGACAGTTGACATATTAGACAATAATGTCATATATGTAGAGGATAGGTTGTTTTGATAGATATAAAGATAAGTTGGTGGTGTATAGGTTGACCTTGCAGAGTGTGAATAGACATTTGTGTTGGGAAAGGCTAAGATAGACTTACATAAATCTTGTTGGCAAGTATTGGAAATGTAGTCATTTCTCTTCATTCTGGAGTTGACTCTCAAAGTATTCTAGGTATAAGGATATATTTCAGATGAGTGTTGAGCAGGATCTTTAGGTGATGGTGAAGAAGTTGTGGAAGTGTCTGGAGAGGATATAGGATTACAAAAGGCAAGTTGAGTATTATGTTCAAGGTTTTCAGAAATTATGGGAATGGGAGTAGAGGGCTTATGTGATTTGGCATATGGATTATAGAGAAGGAAATTGAGTATCATGAAAAACCACATCTCTAAAGGAGTAAACTTATTCTTGTGAAGATCATATACTCTAGAGGCCTTTTGCCTTGCATTATAACCAAGAAAGATACATCTAAAAGCTCTAGGAACAAATTTATCTTTGTGGGGATAAGTATTTGTCACAAGGCATTGAATTCAAAGACTTTGAAAGAATGATAATCTAGGGTTGTTATAGAGTTTTACATGTGGGGATTTCCAATCAAGAATGGGAATAGGCAATCTATTTATGATGTTAGTGGCCATAAGGATTGAGTCTCCCTAAAATTTAGATGCTAGGCCAGATTAGATCATAAAGGATCTTGCTACTTCAAGGAGATGCCTATATTTCCTTTTGACAATTGTTGAGGTGCATAAAGGCGGGTTCTTTGGCATATGATACCTAGTTGTTTGAGGAGGTTTGACATTTTACTATTTAGAAATTTGGTTCCATTATCACTCCTTATAGCCAAGATGTTAGTTTGGAATTAGTTTTTAATCAACTGAAAAAATTGAAATAAGCAACTGTAAGTTTGCTGTTTGTTTTGCATAAGGTATGCTCATAGACTTGTACTATAGTCATCAGCTACAATTAGGATGTGGTAGGCACCTATTAAGGAGGGTTTCTTATAAGGTCCCCAAAGATCCACTAATGTGGAATATTGATTTCGAAACCCCCAAACTGACAAATTGATATTGAACGAACCTTAGAATAAAACCCCCCATTGAACCTTTAAGATACCTGACTTAGAAATGCAAATAATTGGGAATAAGAATAAAAAAATTGAATAAATACTAAAAGAAATTAGGACCCTGAAAAAACATATTCAATTTCTTGATGCAATAAGTAAAGTTGTGGTTTTTCTTGAGAGAAAAACACACAAAATAATTTAATATTCACCAAAATCTACCATAAACATTTTTAAGAGAATATTTATACTCTCCTTGCAAGTCCTAATTAAAATAAAATATAAACTAAGCCTATGGATAAAAATCTAAGCCCAAATCCAATTAGGAATAAGAGTTTGACTTGGTCACAATTTCTTCTTTCTCCATGAGTCCTACACATTTGGGTATTCTTTTGGCCTTCTTGGGCTTTTTCAAGCCTTATATACACCAAGCTTAAGGTGATGAGCTACCCAACTTCATTTTTCTGGCTTCTTGACATGCTTTTTCCTTCCTTAGCCCATTCTTGATTCATCTGTTCAACAAAAGACTTTGCCAAATTTGCAAAACCATCTTTCAGCCTCTTTACTTTTGCTCTTATGATAGGTCCCATTGGTAGGTTGCAATCTCCATTTTGCCCTCTAATGCCAAAATAACCATCTTACCTTCCAAGGCCTCCAGTGCTCATATTAGTCCCTCCCTCTTCTAAATGATTTGTCCTCGAATCTATATCCATATTAAAAAGAGAAAAATAAAAAATATTAGAAGAAGTAGAAGCTCTATACTCACCTAGATGTCAATCTTGTAAGCGTTATCATTAATCTTTTCCAGCACTTGGAATGGACCATCTCCTCTAGCATCAAGCTTGGATTTTCTTTGATTAAGAAACCTTTCCTTTCACAAACTCGGTCACCAGGTCCAAATATCACCTATTTTCACCCTTTGATCACTCTTTGGGTAGTTAATTTGTTTCTCTTTTCAATCATCTCGCGTGCCTTCATATGTATAGTTTTAACCTTTTTAACCTTGTTATCACCATCTAAATTAGCAATATCACTCAAATGCAAATGAGTTAAATCTAAAATAGTCAAAGAATTAAAATCATATACAATTTCAAAAGGAGAGAAACTTATAGAAGAATATATTGACCTATTATAAGCAAATTCAACAAAAGGCAAACAATCCTCCCAAGTTGTCAAATTTTTTCCTAAAACAACATGCAACAAAGTACCCAAAACTCAATTTATCACTTCAGTTTGTCCATTACTTTGTGGATGGCAAGTAGTAGAATACAAAAGTTTAGTACCTAACTTACCCCACAAAACCTTCCAAAAGTAGCTCAAGAACTTAACATCCCTATTTGAAGCAATAGATCTAGGGACACCATGCAATCTAACAATTTCTCTAAAAAATAAATTTTGTAATGTTAGTGGCATCATTAGTTTTATAACAAGCAACACAGTATGCCACCTTGTTGAATCTATCAACCACAACAAATATACTATCTCTACCCTTCCTAGTTCTAGGAAAACTAAGCACAAAATCTATAAAAATATCAACCCAAGGTTTAGTAGGAATAAGTAAGGGTGTATACAATCCATAAGGCATAAACTTAGCCTATTTACATGCAATACATTTAGAACACATTTTCTCAACATCTTTTCTCATACTAGGCTAATAGAAATGCTCACTCAAAACATCTAAAGTGTTATGCACACCAACAAAATGACCTATCAATCCATCACTGTGTGATTCCCTAATTAGCAACTCACGTATAGAACAACTAGGGACACAAATTCTATTGCCACGAAATAGAAAACCTTCATGTCTATAGAATTTATTAAATGTACCATGCTCACATGTAATATACAAATTAGCAAAGTTAACATCCATTGCATACATAGCTTTAAATTACTCAAATCCTAACAACTTAGATGTAACTATAGTGATTAAAACATGTCTCCTTGACATTGCATTAGCAACAATGTTTTCTTTTCCCTGCTTATAGCAAATCACATATGGAAAAGCCTCAATAAATTCTACCTACTTAGCATGCCTTTTATTCAATTTCCCTTGACCCTTTAAATGCTTCAAAGATTCGTGATCCGTATGTATAACAAATTATTTAGGAAGCAAGTAACATTTCCAAACATCCAATGCACAAACTAAGGCACATAATTCCTTATCATAAGTGGAATATCTAAGTTGAGCTCCACTCAACTTCTCACTAAAGTATGCAATGGGACATTTTTCTTGCATTAAAACAACACCAATCCTAATCTTAGATGCATCACACTTAATCTCAAAAGTTTTCTTAAATCAAATAAAACAAGAATAAGAACATAACACAATTTATCTTTCAATGTATTGAATACATGTTCTTGTTCCTTTCCCCATATAAACACAACTTCTTTCTTAATAATCTCAGTCAATAGAGCAGCCATAGTAAAAAAATCACACATAAACCTCCTATAAAAGCTAACTAGTCTATGAAAACTCTTAACTTCACTAATTGTCGTAGGAGTTGGCCATTCTTGAATAGCCTTTAGCTTCACCTCATCGACCTCAATGCCATGTGTACTCATAACAAACCTAAGAAATATAAGTCTATCAATGCAAAAAGTACATTTCTTAAGGTTCGCGTACAACTTCTCCTTTCTATGAGTAGTTAAAATAGCCCTAACACGCATTATATGATCATCTAAGTATTTATTGTATATTAAGATATCATTGAAATAAAGAACAACAAATTTACCTATAAAATCACGCAATAAATGGTTCATTAATCTCATGAAAGTACTAGGTACATTAGTCCAACCAAATAGCATAACCAACCATTCATAAAAGCTATATTTTGTTTTAACAGTAGTTTTCCACCTATCCCTAGGTTTCATCCTAATTTGATGATAACTGCTTTTCAAATCAATCTTTAGTGAAAATGCATGTACCATGTAATTGCTTAAACATAGCATCCAACCTACGAATAGGATAGCGATACTTAACTATAATGTTGTTGATTATTCTACTATCCACGCACATCTGCCAAGTTTTATCTTTATTTGGAACTAATAGTACAAGTACAACACACTGACTCATGTTCTGCCTTATATGTTCTTTTGCTAGCAACTCCTCCACTTGCCTTTGAAGCTCTTTTATCTCCTCAAGATTACATATGTAGCTTGGCCGATTAGGAATTTGAGATCCAGGTACAAAGGTAATTTGATGCTCAATTCCTTTCAATGGTGGTAAACTTGTGGGCATCTCATTAGGGAATAGATAATCAAACTCCTATAATAAAGACATAAACATACTAGGCAAATTAAGGTTAAGGTCAGTTTCTAATAATAAAACTCCTCATACTTAATCACTATCCAGGCTCTCTTGCCTAGAAAAGCATTCTTTAAATCTCTCTCGTTTGCATAGAAGCATTGTTTTTTCTCAATTTTTTCACTCTTCACTAACTCTTTCTTTTTACTTACTAACTTTTTCTCTCTTGCAAATCCCTATTTCTTGTTCACAATTATGCAGTCACTTTGGGCCTTTATCTTTATTCTTTTCTCGCATGACCTCTTTTCTCTCATTACTTTTTTTAACCTCACTACCTAAACTCCCACAAGAAGATTATTGAAGTTTAATCTAGTCATGGTAAACTTCCCTAGGTGATAGAGATGCAAGAGTGACTTTCTATCTATTATACTCAATGGAATATCTATTCTTGTACCCATCATGTATTACACGCCTATCAAATTACCATGGCCTACCCAACAACATATGGCCAGCCTACATAGATACTACATCACAAACTACCTCATCACTAGTGAAAGCTACCACAACCTACCTAGTAACCTTTGCCTCTCCACTATCATTTAACTATTGTAGCCTATATGAATCAGGGTGTTTATCACATTTCAACCCCATTTTCTCAACTAAAGTGGTACTAGTCACATTAGCACAACTATCTCCATCAATTATTAAACTAAACACCTTATGACCTATCAAGCATCTAGTGTGAAATATATTTTCTCTTTGTTCTAAGCTTTCTTCCTTAACATTTAAGTTCAATGCATGCCTAGCAACAAAAGATTCACCATGAACAGAATATTCAACATTATCTTCATCACTAGTAACATCTTCTAAAGGTGGCATATCATTATCAGTACCATCAAACTTATTATTATCATCAAACTCAAATACAATTTCACTACCTATAAAAATCATAGCCTTTTTGTTTAGACATTCAAATGCATAATAACCCAAACTTTGATATTTAAAACATTTAATATCCCTATATCTGGAATTAGTAGTGGAAGAAGAAGAATTAAAAGCACTATTTTGAAGAATTTGAAGTACTATTTTGATGCATCCAGCCTTTTCTCCTTGGAAATAACCCCCTACCTCTCTTCTTTTCATCATAATTTTGCCATTTTGAACCCCATTTTGAGTTGGAATTATGAAATATATGGGCTAACCCTCTTTTCTTTTGCTGTTTCTCCACCTTCATAGCTATACTCATCAAATCCTCCATCTCCACATAATGTTGTAGGTCCACATCATCAACAATTTCTCTATTCAAACCACTCATAAATATAGCCATTGTCATTTCTATATCCTTTTCTATGTTGGCCTTAATCGTCAACATCTCTATCTCTTTATGGTAGTCCTCAACTGACTTAGACCCTTGAATGAGTCTTTGTAGTTTTTATTATATCTTCTTGTAATAGTAAGATGGAACAAATCTTTTGTTCATAATAGTCTTCATATCTACCTAAGTTTCAATAGGTCTCTTACCATTTCTCCTCCTAGACTACACTAATTGATCCCACCAAACTAATGCATAGTCAGTGAATTCAACTGCTGCAAGTCTCACTTTTTTCTCTTCAAAGTAGTTATGGCAATCAAAGATCAACTCCACCTTTCTCTCCCACTCCAAGCATGCTTTAGCGTCATTTCAACCTTTAAATGATGGAATTTTCATCTTGATGGCATTTAAATTGTTGCCCCTCTTAGTTTTGAATCTAGCTTTAGTTCTTTTATTCTTGGTCAAACTACTATCATCAAACTCATTCTCAAACATCTCTTGTTTAAACCTATATGGAGGCTTATTTCGTCTATAATTCCATAAATATTTTGTGTCACTTCCTTTCTCCACTCATCCATCTCATCAAGCCTGCTATTCAACTTTCAAAATTGACTAGTAAATGCCATGTACATTAATTTCATATCTAGTGTCATATTAGCTTCCTCATTAGAGGGTTCTTCGCTCTCCCTCCTTGGAAAAATAGTACTCGTTTTAAAAAACTACAAAAAGTGTGAGCAAAAACAACCTCACAAAAAGAAAAAAAAGTTCCCTCATGTGTTTCACTTAAAAAGATGTGAACCCTTGTGTTTGCACTCAATTTTAGCTTTTGCCTTCTTTCTATGCTCACCTATTTATGCCTTTTACCTCTCTTGACCATAGTGAATGTTGCACTTTAGAAATCAAACTAATTCAATTCAAAGCAAATTCACAAACAGTATTTATATGAGAGTAGCAACAAAAACCCTAACAAAAAAATAAAAAGCACAAAGTCTAGAGGTAATGTAAATTTGACTAGTAAGGAAAATAATGTGATGACATACGAGAAAGAATATATACCATGTGATTTTTTATACAAGCTAAGTAACAAGAATGAAGTATGCTACTTATCTAATATGAACAGATACAAATTAGGCTAAAACAAAGAAAGAAAACACAAAGAGTGAATAAAAAACAACAAAACAGAAAATACACAAAGAATTCAGACAATCCCAATGGAAGGCCGATTAGGACTCAATTCTAAACCAATTTATTTACAATCAACTCCAAATAGCAACTAAAAATAGCCAATTTAACTTATGCAATGGCAATTTGAAATTTGAAAGCCTAGGTCAAAACCTCCCAAATTGAATCACTTAAGAACCCTATCTATAATTTCTCAAAATTTGAGCAATCTAAGGTGTATATTTTGCAAATTAAATTTTTTATGTTCAATTGGCATTCTCAAAGACAAAAATATGCACAATATTGCAAAGAATCACAAAAACATAGTTAATTCACAATCTGATTTCTTTTTTTTTTCTATTTTTTTTTTTGCTGAAACAAAAACCAAATAAATAGGAATTTATCTCTAGATGGCTCTAATACAAAATGATGCAAAACCCCAAGGATATATTGATCTCAAAACCCGAAACACACAAATTGATATTGAACGAACCTTACAATAAAAATCCTCCCTATTAAACCCCTAAGATATCTGTTCTTAAAAACACAAATAATTGGGAATAAGAATTAGAAAATTGAATAAATAGTAAAAGGAATTAGTACTTTGAAAGAACTTGTTCAATTTCTTGGTGCAACATGCAAAGTTGTGGTTTTTCTTGAGAGAAAAATACAAAAAATAATTCAATATTCTTCAAAATCTACCATACACTCCTTACAAGCCCTAATTAAAATAAGATATAAACTAAGCCTACAAATAATAATCCAAGCCCGAATCCTATTAGGAATAAGAGTTTGACTTGGTCACAGCTTTTTCTTTTCTCTATGAGTTCCACACATTTGGGAATTCTTTTAGCTTTCTTAGGTTTTTTCAAGCTTTATACACCGAACACAAGGTGATAGGCTGTCCAACTTCATTTTTTTGACTTCTTGATATACGTTTATCTTCCTCAACCGATTCTTGATATATCTCTTCAATAAAGGACTTAGCCAAATTTCCAAAGTCATTTTTCAACCTCTTTACTTTTACCCTTTTGATAGGTCCCATTAGCAGGTTGCAATCTCCATTTTAGCCTCCAATGCCAAAATAAACCTCATGCCCTCTAGTGCCTCTAATGCTCATATTATCCATATAGATTATTTCAAATAGTTTTATGGTATTGGTGGTACTTGTGGGATATGGTAGTCTAGTTTGTTTCGATAAAGAACAAATATCATAAGGAACTTTGTTATAAGCAGTTTTATTGATAAGATTAGGTATATGTCTAAGGATATTTACAGAGACATGGTCAAGTCTATTATGCCATAAAGTATAGCTAGGATTGGATACATCATTTACAGGATGAGAAATAGACTATTTAACAGAAGCTATTCTAGAGAAAGAAGGTTTTCTATGCTTGATAGTTTGTTTGGTCAAGTAGCAGGTTTTATCCAAGACATAAAGTCTTCTTACAACCTTTCCAATAACAAATATCTCTTCACTCTATAAGGCCTACAATATAAAATGGTAGGGATGGAATGTAAATTTTAGTTGAGAATCAATAAATGTTAATCGATAGAAGATTGAACCTGAGGTTGGGTATATGAAAAGTATTTTGAAGTTTTAATTTAGGCGATAACTAGACTGTTCTTGTATGACGCACCATTCTAAAAGTATTGTTGAGTAAGAAAACATATGTTGGGGCTTTAATAGGATTAAATTTAGATAACAGGTTTAAGTTTGAGCACATATGGCTTGATGCTCCTATATCAACTATCCAACAATCTTTATTTAATAAACCTTGAACATTGAAAGCATTATGAATGTTCGAACTTGCAAAGTCATTTAGGTGAGCGAACTTCACTTGAATGACCATTCAAGATATCCACTCAACTTAAAGTAAGCTTTCTTGAGGTGACCATCCCTACCACAATAAATGTAGTGCCTATCTGATTTCTTTGTGAACTCCTTCTTACTAATCAATCTTCCTCCATTCTCCTTTCTAGCAAGATTGTTTGTTTTCACTAACATCACAGCATTATTGATAGAATCTGTAAAGGAGGTATTAACCTCATGTTGTTTCTCAATTCTTAGCGCCATCGAATAGGCCTTGTTAAAGTAGGAAATGGATCAATCACCAAGATCTAGTTCTTGATGTGATCATAGGAATTGTTAAACCCCATTAAAAACTACATTATTAGGTTAAATGAGTTAAGATCCACCACAAATTTATTAGCTCCACACGTGCACTTTGATAATGGCATTAAAACATTCATTTCATTCTAAAGTCTCTTTAATTTTATGTTATACTGGACAATTGATAGATTTTCTTGGGTTATTAAACTAATCTCATGTTGTATTTGATAAAGCAAGGGCTTATTGCATTTGCCATAACATTGCTCTATCTCTTCCCATAACTGTTTGGAAGATGTAGTGTACCGAAAAGCCTCAACAATGTCCTTAGCTATAGAATTAAGAATCTAAGATGTTACTATACAATCGACTCTTAACTATTGCTCATATTCGTTGGAATCATCATCAATATTAGATATTTTCCATTAATGAAACCAAGCTTCACCTTGGCTCCTAGAGTAATCTTCATAGAATGACTCTAAGATAAATAGTTGTTGCCATTCAAAGGTATAGTAACCAAAATCATCCCTGGATGATCTAAAGACTAGAGAAATAAAGAATCTCTATGATCAATTCCTCGAACTTCTCCACTTCAATTTAGTCTGGCATCAATTCCATCTTTTATCTCTTTAATGATTGAAGAGAAATTTCAATATGATAATTAGACATAATAATCTAATTTTGAACATTATGTGTATAGCAGAGGTGAAGCCGATCAGAACCACAAGATCGTAGCTTTAATACTATGTGTGGATGGTGAAAGACTCTTTTTACTTGAACAAAGATTTGTAGAGAATTATTATTGTGTATTTACTAAAACGTAGTATGAGAAATCATGCCAAGTTCGCATGCTTTTGGGGGTATATATATACTGAAGATAGGTAGGAAAAATGCTAACAAAATTCTAACTACTGAGACTTTAGGTAGTTATGGTAACTACAAGACTATCTAATCTTGTTACAATAAATACAAGTAGTTGAGTAAATGACACTGTACAACTCAATGGATGGCACTTGTACATACGTTTTACAATATCAACTCCTTTAATTGTTTAATGTAATTTTTCATATGATTGAATAACACCTACGATCATATGAGGAATTAAATCTTGGTAATGGAACCATTTCCAATTGTTAACAAAGCCAATTCCATGGTGTTAAGTGTTGAAAAATAGAAAGGAGTTAATACTTCTTCTAAAAGTATTGAGAATGTTACAATATTTGCAAGATAAAATCCTTCTTTCAGAAAAGATGGTGGCAACAAACTACTTTGCAAAAAAGATCTTGGAAAGAAAAGTAACTAACACCACACACACTGTGGAACAGATAGACATTGTAAAGAAAATTGTTTCAAGCTCAATGGATAATTGGAATGGTATAAAGAACTTGAGAGAAAAGGGCACAAATTGAAGAGAAGCAGATTGCAAATTATGTGGACACTCTACTAGATTTACAAATTGAGAAAGTATTCTAGAAAAGTCATGATTGAACCTCTACTTTGGTTGATACCGTGCAGCAAAAAGGAACTAAGTTCTTGAAAGGAAAGTAACAACTAGAAGAAAATCAAGTGAACTTTGCCCACTTTAATGATTTTGTAGGTCTAATTATTCACTATACTTTGAGTGCAATTGAATTGATAGGAAAAGATTCTTGGATTATAAATACAAGTGCTTCAAGCCATATGTATACTATCTTTGGTCTCTTCACTAAATTTACTGCTGCCACCATACCAACACCAGTTACTTGTCTATGGAACTACTAAAATGATCCACCATATAAGTTCAATTAACAACAAAACTAAGCCTTCAACCTACTTTCCACATTTTTGATTTCAAATTTAACCTTCTATTTGTTAACAAGCTAGCTAATGGTGCCTAATATTGAGGTTTACTTTTTAACTTTTGCAGGACCTACATAATGAAAAAATATTTGCTATTAGGAAAGTTATAGGAAGACTTTATGTTCTAAACAAGTATTGCCTTCTGTTGAAAAAATTAACATTTACAAAGAGTATTTTTTTCCTAGCTTACCTATCTTAAAAAATACTAATCATTGATATGTAAATAGTGTGTCAATTCCTAGTGTCTCACTTTGGCATAACACATTAGGACATGCACATCAATATTTTGCATCATTCCAAGCATTATGAATAAAAGATCAAACTTTTGTTATATTTGCAACATCTGCCTATTATCCAAATAAACTAGGTTGCCTTTTCCTTTTGGTGTTACATCTACTATACAATTTTTTGAATTAGTTTATATGGATCTTTAAGGACCATATGAAATACCCTTGAGAGGTGATCACTATGTTCTTACTATCATTGATGACTATAATAGGGCTTTGTTGTCCTTTCTCTTGCAAATAAACATCAAACTCATAATTCTATCTCATTTTCTTTAGATAATTATATCTCAATTCTAAACTTGTATTAGGATTGTCATAACTAATAGTAGAAGTGAATTCATTAACAGTGATATCTCTACTCTTTTCATACTTCTTGGTATTACTCATTGAAGGACAGGTGCTTATACTCTATAACAAAATGGTATTTTGGAGAGAAAAAATAAACACCTTCTTGAAGTAGCTAGATCTCTAATGTTTCAATCTGGCTTATGATGAAAGTTCTAGGATGAATCTATCTAATGGCAACTCATATTACAAATAGATTACCGCTTCTCATATTTGCTAGAAATCTCCATTTAAAAACTATACAATAAGAGTCCAAGTTATCATGCTTTGAGAGTTTTTGGAACCCTATGTTTTGCTACTGATACATTTTCTAATAAAGATAAACTAGCTCCTAGAGCTTTTAGATGCATTATTCTTGAATATAATATAGGACAAATGGATTTCAAATTGTATGATTTAGAGCCAAAAAATTTATTCCTCTAGGGATGTTATCTTGATGAGATAGAATTTCTATTCTTACAAAACCAGTCAACTGAAAACTCAAAATTTTCCATACCTACTCAAATTTCATTTGATGAAGCTCATATAGAATCTACTCATGTCCCTTTCCATTCTACTTCTTCACAAAATATCTCATCAATCTCTCCATCATCACAGAGCCTGAGCCAAAATTCTCTTCCTATTGAATCTTAGTCCTAAGTGATTTAAGATCAAAATCCTTAAAGATGCAATTCTAGTAGAAGAAAAATACCTTGTATAGCTTGATGAATATGTTTCAAATATGTTTGAAACCTACATGCATAAGTCTACTTCTCTCTGCTGCAAATATCAATTCTAAATTTGTGGAAGCTCCATACACACCACCAACCTATCCTTTTGTTACTAAAAAAAATCATCTCCTACATGTGTGGCTTTTCTAGCTACTATTTCTACCATCAAAGAACCTGCATCTTACAAATAGGTAAACACTTAAGCAGAATGGATTGCAAACACGCAACAAGACATTGAAGCTCTTGAATCTAATAGAACTTGCGAATTAACCACATTACTAGCAAGCAAGAAAGCCATTAGTTCAAAATGAGTGTACAAAGTGAACTTTAAACCTAATAGTATTGTAGACAAGTATAAAGCTAGGTTAGTAGCAAAAAGGTGCAATCAAGTTGCTGGCATAGACTTTGTGGATAGTTTTCTCCTATTGCTAAATGGGTGACAGTTAGATTTTTCATAACTTTGCCTATTACAAATTTGATAAATTCTTGGCCTCCACATTAGTTAGATATAAATAATGCATCTCTACATCATAGTTTGAAGGAATAGCCATGGATATTAGAACAAAGGTGAAGTTTCAATTCCATTGCAATGTCGTGGAATGATCGCAGATGTTCCATATAATTTTGTTGTTAAATTATTCAAAAAATTCAAATAAATTATGAAAAATATGAAAACATTTAAAACTCTATTTCTTGTTTATGTAAAATAATTAGTATAATTTTGGGTACACAAATTAATGTTATAGACTACGTTAACTTAGTGAAGCTCATAAATATTAGAAAAGCTATTGTTCAACATTATAAAGATAAAAATAATTATAGTAAAATTAATTTATTACTAGTATCATGTGGAGTGATGAGTGGGTACAAAATCATAATTATCTATTTCAAAAGGATTATGAAACTGGCTAGATGAGTAACTTTCCATATGGGAATAAAATAAAGAATAGGTACCAAAACGTTTAGGTCAAGGATTTGCAGATTGGTTAGATGAATCATAACCAAAATAATGTGATGAGAAAATATTACAAGATAGTTGTGTATATGGTAATAGCTCAAGACCATGATGGTAATATCTACATCCCTGATAACCAATACTGCTATTATTCCTAGAAGAAGATCCATAATCATGTGCACAATATCCAATGCTATTGAAAGAAAAATGATCATGATATCTATTGCGTACATATTTAGAGTATCCTTTAAACTAAATATGCCTGCCACTTGTATTGCTCGATCTACGATCAAATTCTCAATATCTATAGTCAGTGCTATTGAAGGATGAATAATCATATTGTCTTCCACTAAAATTGTTATGGCTTCAATCAACATAGTGGTAAGAGTGGGTGCGAGAGAACAAATTACTGCCATCATTGCTCTATACATTATCAAAATACTTCCTAGGTCAACTTTGTTGGTATTCTCATAAGCCTAAACTTTGCATAAGCTTATCAATACTTTTATATCTTCCTTTAGATGTTTTACTAGGATGGGAATGATTATCAAAACTTGACAACACAACCAAAAAATGGTGTTTCTGCTCTATTCTTGGACGATAACCATGGTCAGTATCTTAAGTAGCACAGTAATTTCATCTCCTTGTGCCCATAACATCCCAGTGTTATATTAATGATTATGATAGTCATGGCCACCTATATTAACATGTCTTTTGCCACCACCACCACCATCATGTGGTCCTTAATCATCATTCCCATCATCACTGTTATTGGATTCATCACTATCATTACTTTCATGATTTAGCTAAATATTTTTTCTTTTTGTTGTCTTAATGATGCATCCACTGTTTTCTTTTTTGCACCCTTTACAACATTGATTGTCAAATTATCATCTTCTTTCTCCAGTTTGCATCTAACCACTCTGTATCATCATCTAATAGTAGAGGCACCTCATTCTCATGGGTCCATTCATCTAAAATGTCATCATCATGGAATATTTGATTAAGATCAATAAGAAGAGCATAATCATTATCCTCTTTCCTATATTGAATATTTTGCACCTTAAGTCGCATATTATAGTGAATATAAACTAAATTGTGCAGCTTTACGATAGCCAAACGATTCCAAAGTTTTGTGTGTATTAATGCTCAGGTGCTCCAATTCCTTTCACAGCTAGTAGATGTGTATGTTTGGATTAGGACTTTGATAACAATTTTTCTAAGGTGATGAGCTTCATCACCATACTTAATCCACCACTCAGTTGATACAAAATATTAAATAAAAAATCAAAACAATAACTTTGATGATGCAGAAAAGATTATGATTATGATAACACTTAATAAATTAAAAAATAATAAAAAAATCTACATTAGAAAATACTTAGTAAAATGCTTTTTACTGCTCTCTTTGCATGAGGAGACCTAAACTTTCCTATCTTGTTGCGAAATAACTTATTCTAATAAAAAATATAATAAAAACAATTATTATACTTGACAAAGTAAATATTTATAAGAATGTCAAATAATTGTGCTTACCTCATTGAGAGCTTGTGCTTCTAGGTTAGGTTCAAGCCTCTTGATTACAGATTTATGCCCTTGACTCACCTCATTAGTATACACACAAGTTCCAGAATATTGAAGTGTACGGTTCAAAAAATATGCTAAAGTATTTATGTATAGTTATTAGTTATATATAAATATAACTAAATGAAAAAAAATATTTAAATGATAGATGCTATTTACTTGCAGCATGCAAGTGCTGGTGCAATTGTCTATACCATCGCTCATCAATAATATCCAAATAATTTTTCAATCTGTAGTTGCCTCTTTTATTGTGAACATTGCTCTATCCACGTTTTCATATATAATAGCCAATGTGGGTCTTTTATCTTGATCTACAAGTTTTAGAACTCTCACAAGTAGCTCCATAACATATTGGATTTATCGCGCCCCTTTCCAAAATTTTGGATCCATTATAATTTGTTAACCTTGTTTGTATCTTTTCATCTTTTAGAATTATACTCTTTCTACTCTGATGTCATACACATTTTTTTCAAATTCGATTGATGTTGGATAAGGTTCTCAATGGCGACAAATTCAATAGCAAATCTTGTGATCCCCATTCTCAACAATTCGTTGTCATTTGTATATATTTTCATAAGATTCAAAAGTTTATCACTAATATAGATAAAACTTGTGATATATTTTGCCTTTTCCATATATTGTTTTACTTTGGTCACCTTTCCAATTTCTTCTACTATTAGGTCAATACAATGTGTAGCATACTGCGACAAAATAGATATGGCCTTTCCCACATCAAAGCTTCACCAATTGCTTTATTTGCACTTTCACTATCTGTAACTACTTGTATAACATTCTTCTTCCCTACCTCATCTATTACTTTATTCAAAAGAGAGAAGATATAGTCAGCTGACTTTCTTTTATTGATACAGTCAACTGAGGAACGAAATATCATTTGGCAATCATAATATATCATGAAATTTATAATAGGATGTTTATTATGGGTGCTCCAATGATCACACATAATTGTGCGCCCATACTCTGACCATTTCATCTTTAAGGTATTTATGTACCCATCAATTTCTTTCACTTCTTCATCTAAATAAATCCCGCTAATTTGGTGTCCCGAAGATCCTTTTATTCCTGGCCCTGCCTCAACAATAGTATTAATCATGGATTGATAATAAGGGCTACTATTAGCCGCATGAAATGGGATAGCATTGAATAAAAACCACTTCGAAATATATTTACCAACTTCTTTTACCTTTTTGGGACAAAAACCGTTTGTGACAAACCTTCTTCATTGACATAGCTACTATGAAATTCATCCTAATCTCTGCTACTATTTTCGCTATCAAGTGCATATCTATCCATGGTTTGTTTTGGAATTGCACTTATAGCTACTTCTTTCTTCTTTTTTATTACATCTCTAGCAATTTTAGATTCTTGAAGATGCTTTTGGCACATTTGTGATACATCTTTAGGGGCTTTTATACATGGCTCAACATTCCCCGACGCATGTGCAATATGTTGTTTTAATCTTGTTATTCCACCATTAATAACTTTGTTGCAATATTTGCATTTTATAGTTTTCTGACCATCACCTATAGGATCACCAAAATCCCAAGCAACATCTCATTTTGGAGTCATCCTAAAATATACACCAAATAAAACATTAGTAACAATATTAATAAAATGTCATAACAAAATAAAGACGAGTGTAATTAGTAACTAAATAATTCTAACAATCTCATTTGAATAATTATAAATCTAATAATATTTAAATTTTGAAATAAAAAAAGAAGTAATTAAATAAGAATATGCATTACCTTTCAAGACACCAAGATAAGAAATCTTAGACAATTAATATTTTTATATAATTATAAACGTAATGTTTATTTATTGTGAAGGAAGAAATTTTTTATGTTGCGAGTTTGTAGAAAAATGGTGGTGAGATGAATTGTATCTATAGATGTAGTTTTATATGCCAAGAGTTGAATTTATAGGTGTAGCACACTCTTCCAATAATTGAAAATAATTTTTTTTAATAAAGGTAAAATTATTGCCTTTTCAGAAATAATTTAACTTGTGAATGATGAAAAATCTTTTGTTTCATTTATAGCTTTCAAAATTTTTAGAACTTTACATTTCACATGCCATTTGATTTTTCAGAACTTTCACATGTCATTTAATTTTCTGCTATAATTGAATATGCAAGAGTACTATAATTTTTTCAGAAAATCACATGCCAATGTATTTTACCATAATTGAAATAGGAAGATATGTTTTCTATAGAAAGATTCCGCGGCCGCAGAAAATTTTTCCCACAGTTGATTGATAGGTAAAAACTTGGCCTAATCATATCACAACAATGGAACTCTTCTTCTCCTTCTTTGGTTAGTAATCCATCATTTTTGCCATCAAGATTCTTCCATTTCCAAGTCCACCTCTCTAAGCGCATGTGCCAATCCCACCAATCAATTCATAAGCAATCATATAAGTCAATGGCATCAAAATCAAAGTGATAAACCAAGAAATTGCCTACACATCGCCCTGCTCCATCTCTACCATCGCTCTCATCATCAGCATCCCGTCTAATATCAGCGGCAACCCCGCTGCCTATGATGGTATCGACGCCAATAATGGTGTCAAGAAAAACGCCAACATAAAATACCCCTCCACCATCATCGCAGTCAACCCTATCCTTCCTCCTTCCCTTGTCCATCGATAAACGCAATCATCGACGACATTGGCATCGGTAAATCCGGAAAAGTGCACAATGGAATACAGAGTTTCGATTGTGCCTGGTATATCCACATACAGAAAAGTGAGCAAAGCCTTCCAGAACTAGCCTTTTCCGATCCATTTTCACCTTCCTGTTCTATCCCGCCGTGAAGAACCAATTTATCAGTGTGGATCGGCGTTCCGGTGATAAATCAACCGATTTTGGCTGTTTTAAACACAACCCCATTCTACACCAGTATGATGGAACACCGTTGCCAGAACCGATTCCGATTTGGCCGCTCCGGCCAAAAACTCACCGATCTGACGAACTATGCTCTACATAGTTTTATTCAAGAGGAAGTTTATATGCTACCCCTAGATGGTTATGATAAAGCAAAAATCGTGCTAAGTTTGTAAACTATTAAAGTTTTTCTTTGTGTTAAAATGAGCATCATGAAGGTAATGGAATATGGTTTTCGTAAATCCTCTCATGATCATTGCTTGTTCATCAAACAATCTCCCACTTGGCCCTCCTGGTTTATGTAGATGATGTTTCGGTCATTGGCAACAAGAAGAATGAGATCATTGATATAAAACAATTCTTACATTTTAAGTTTATTATGGTTATGCAAAGTATTTCCATGTAGTTGAGATGGCTCGATCAGTTAATGGCACCTATCTCAATCAGAAAGTACATTCTTAATATCTTACAGGATTCTAGACTATCGAGATCCAAACCAACTTCCACACTTTTCTCAGGAATTTGAAACTTATACCAGACAAAATTCCCTACTCTGATCCTACACATTACAGGAGATTGATTGGCGGGTTGCTTTATCTCAATCTCACTAGACCTGATCTTACATACACTGTCCGACAGTTAAGTCAATTCATTAATGCTCCTACTATGACCATTGGAAAGCTATTGTTCATGTATTGCATAATTTGAAAGAACGCCATTCGAAAGGTCTGTTTCTTGTAGCAAACAATCCTTCATAGTTTAAAGCTTATTGTGATGTTGATTCAGCTTCGTGCATTGACACAAGAAAATTTGTCACTGGTTATTGCGTTTTTCTGGTCAAATCCTTGTTTTCTTGGAAGACAGAAAAGCAATCCACAGTCTCTCGTCCTTCTATGGATACTGAATACAAAAGTATGGCCTCAACCGTATGCGAACTTCAATGGATTTCATACCTGCTTAAGGACTTTTCAAGTCCTTGTCCCTCTTCTTATTCCTTTACCCTGTGATGATCAACCTGCTATGTCTGTCACAGAGGATCCAGTTTATGATTAAAGGACCAAGCACTTGGAAATTGATTGTCATCTCGTTTGTGATCAATTTAAGCAGGGTTTCACAGCACCAAAACATGTTTCCACTACTTCCAGCTAGCGTTTGTGATCAATTTAGAACATGGATGTTTTCTCCAAAGCTCTCTCAACTCCTTCATTTCAGCTCGTCTTATCCAAGTTGGGCTTGCGTTACATTCACCAAGCTTCACTTTAGGGGGGATGTACAAGTATTTATTTAGCTGAATTAGTTTCTCATATTCAATTCGTCAATTAGTTGTAGTTAGTTAAGTTTGTTATATTTATTAATTAGTTTTAAAAGCGAATTTTCTTCACTCCTTTTTCCTTGTATACTGTCGACAAATACTTTTTCGGGGAAATAAATACAGAATTGTTTCCTAAATATTCTTCTTCTTCGCCATATAGAGCTCTCTCTAATTGATCAGAGAAAACTTTCTCCGAATTTGGCGAAGTTATCAAGTTGAATATTATTAAAGTTGAAATTTTAATGTGGATTATTTTAGTAATTTCATGAACAAATATTGTAGTTCATTCTTTTGTACAGTTTCTAATTATGTGTTTTTGCCTCTTCCTTGAGTTGTTACTATTACTGCCAATGAGTAAATAAGAGAAATACTCAAGAATATAAAAATGTGCTAATTACTAGAGCCTCTTGATGTTTTTCTCCATTTAAAATAAAACTTAAAAAACAATTTCAAAATTAGGAGCCCCTGTTGACGTTTCCCATGGTCTTATCCTTTTTTGAGAATTCCAAAAGTAGGCTACAAATGAGTAAAGTTCAAGCCAAATTTGACAAAAATTTCAAATTTAAGCTTTGCTCTTCTATAGAACATATGAATTTGAGCTTGAGTTGAAGCTCTCAGGCTTCTAATTTTACCTCAAGCTCAAGCTTGTTGATGAATTATCAAGCTCAATGAGCTTATTAGTTGTCAAGCTATGATCAAGCTCGGGCTCAAGTTTGAGCTTATCAAACATATGCCAATACTCAAATATAATACATAGTTTTATACCTTAGATCACAAAAGTAAATTTGTAAACATATGGTGAATTTTAAATGGAACAATTAGGTTTTGAAAATGCGCATTGATCAGTTTAAATTATATACGTTATATAAAAAAATAAATATTAATATAACTTTGAAATTAAAATACAAAATATTAATAATGCTGGTATTGCTTCAGTGCTTCTATACATCCCTATAGATTTAATATTACTAAATAAAAGAAAAATTAATCAATGACTTATTAATTATTATAATAATTATTTTGTATAAAGTGCCATATGTTTTATAATAATTTAATTTAATAAAAATATACTATTTTTTTATAAATTTTAAATACGTTGTTTTTACTTTTGAAATTTCAAAATTAAAATATAAAAATGGACTTTTCCCTAAGGAAAAACTTGCTACTATTTTTGTCAAAAGTGAACTAGTAGCTCAAGCCTTCCTATGGTATGAACGAACTTAAATGGCAGGGTCTGCTAGACAGACATATAGCGGCTTTTGGTGAGAGCTATTCGAGAAGTTGAATACCTCACCTTGTGGAGACTTCTTCCTTTCTTTTTAGTTAGTTGTTATTCCTTTCCAGGTCGGGCACATAGCAAGAAGGGAGATTCCTTTCTCCTCCTATGTTTTCCTTGTCCATAGGTTCAAGCCTTATCACTACTGATAGAATCTTTTCCCCAATTGCTCAACTATCACAGTAAGGGTAAGGTAAGACAAGGGTCTGGACTGATTCAAGCAAGAATGATAAGTAAGATTACTAATGGTATTGATCTATTGAAAACTTTAAAATAATGACAAATTATCATTTCATGCATGCTATATTAAATTTGAAAAATACACATTAATCATATATAATATATTATATATAGCCTTAGGATAAATAGGTATTGTATCATATGTATAATGAGACTGAACATGACACAACAAGTTGGAAAAAATTATATTTTTCATTCTATAACTTTTTCCCTTTTAATTTTTTAGTCTTGTAAATTGTATAATTTTAATTTTAACCCTATATGCATAATAAAATAATTACATTTAGTTTTTTTTCTATCGAAGATCAAAAAAGTGGCCGAACAGTCTGAAGTGGAATGATGAGAGTGCCAATTTTAGGGATTTTGCCTTATTGGGAAAAATCCAACAAAATCAAGCTTATGTACATTAATATATGTACACATATATTATGCTTATATATAGACACATATATTTATATAAATATATATTTATATGTACATACACCCATGGTCCGCAACCACCTGCCCTTCCCCCAACACCTATTGCTACCCCCCTCTTCCGGCCTATCATGGCCATGGCAGTCATGAGCCAAACGGCCAATGACCATCTACGCAATGTAGCCTCTAGTCATCTATACAAAGTGGCCGTGGCCAGAGGCTGCTTGACCAAATCTGGCCATATTGGTTGCTAGCCATGGCGGCTACTCGACTGTCAGCATGGCCATGCAGCTTCCATAGTCAGCCAATCTTGGTGGC
>JACGDI010000003.1:88988-136622 GCA_014898725.1 Jacaranda copaia
GCATTTCAATTTCTTTTTTCTGTTTTTCTTCTTTTTTTCTTCTTTTTTTATTTTCACTTTTAATTTATTTATTTCTTACTTTATATATAGAAATTTAATTAACTTATTTTAGGCAAATTAGTTTAAAGTATATTATTAATATGGTAAAAAAATTATTTCTAAATTAATAAATAATCATAAATTATATATAAATATATATAATTTATATAGATATATGTACATATATATGTGTGTTTATATATAAGTACATATCATACGTTTGAAATGGATTATTCAAATTTAAATATTACAGTCCACTTACCAATCCAAAGTCATGTTGTGAATTAAAGAGGAAAAAAGACAAGAAAATGCCTATTAGATGATCCACTTGACACATATCAGCTAGATTTTTGCCTATAAAGCAAAATTCCTAAAATTAGCAAACTCCAGTTGTGCCATGTCAAATATTCCAGTCACTTTCTTAACCTCTATTGAATAAAGGATTAAATGTGATAATTTTCTCATAAATATAGAAAAATTGCAATTTTATAATTTATAGGATCAGAAACCAAAATGAGTAAAGTTATAGAATGAAAAATGCTATTCTCCCCAAGAAGTTGCAAGTATAACTAACTCCTACACAAGAATAAATATTATATAACTATACATATTTTTATAAATAAGAGAACTTTTATTCTTGGGCATACTTATCATGCTATTAGCTTTTATAATTTATAAATTAGTATCTTATAAATTATTAATTATTATTTAATAATTAATTTATAAATAAATTATAGTTTGAAAGGTATTCAATATGAGAGATATCTTTTTAAGTATTATTTTTATGGCCGCTCGCGAGTTTTCAAGCCACTACATTAAAATTCAAGCTTAACTCGATCTCATATTCTAACTCAATAAGCTTGGCTCAAATTGAAATGGTGTCAACTCAACTTGCACCACCAATCAAAAATGCCCTTAGGGTACTATTTACTAAATGTGTTGAGACAACAGTCCTTTGGATCTATATGTACTATTTCAGTATAATTTTTATAAATGTCAAAATTCATAAGGTTAAATTGAAAAAAAAAGAAAAGAAGAAATTTTAGAAGAAATGCTATAGAATTCTAAGCAAAATTCTAGATAAAATTAAAAATTTAAATGTTAAAAATTATTAAACTAAAATATAAATTTACTGTAATTTAAATGACTTAGCATGAGTTAAATATACGATCAATTAATCTTCATAGAATTTGAGATTTCACAATCATAAAAATCTTACTTCCTACATTAATATGGTCTAATGCACCTGAGTCCTTATGTTTCCTTAGAGATATAAATGATTTTATGGGAAATGCCGGTCAAAAAGCATTAAACGTGTGCAAGTTAGTGGGTTTATTGACGCGTGTTGCCTGTACATGCCAGTATTTGACTATAAGATGAAATCAATTGCAATAAATTACACGGGCATTAACATGTTTTGGTTCATCCCGTATAATTTGGAGCCATATATATTGTTCAAATCCAACCCTTTATTTTATGTGCCGACGCTACTTTCATGTCATTAATCTCTCCCATTTTGCCATCAATATCCTAAATATAAATTAGTGGTATAAATGAGTCAAATTGAAATCGAATTCGACAAAATTTGTTGGCTAGAGCTCGAGCTCAATATTTTAAGCTCGAGCTCATGAGCTTAGTACCAATCAACCCCGAGCTCAAGATTAACTTACCTAATAATTATAACTTCAAATAAAATATTAAATTACTAATATATTATAGTTATTTAATAATATATATAGTAAATATTAAAAAATAGAAAAATGTAAATTATTAATATATATTAATTGTTTAATTAATATATAAAAAGTATTTTAAAATAAAAAAAAGCTCACACAAGCTTTCAAACAACTAAAATAAAATTCGAGTTTAGCTTATTATAAAGTTCAAGCTAAAAAAGAACTTGAACTCAAGTTGAGTTATAATAAAACCGGCTCACGAGACAGGTAAGTCGATTTGATTCGTTTTGCACCCCTAATATAAATAAATGTATAGGACATTTCATGCCAAAACTATTGTCGCTAGTTAAAGTTTAGATGGAAGTGACATGCAGGATAATTTAGACCATAAATATCATTATTAATTTTGAAAATAAGTGAGTAATATAATAAGGATACAGTAGCATATAGATGGAGTTAGAGATGCAGGCTCCAAACATCATCGGCAGATCAAATTAAAATAAAAACAATAATAATAATAATAATAATAATAATAATAATAATAATAATAATAATAATAATAATAATAAAACAAAACAAAACACACACACATAAATAAATTAATTAATTAAACAGACAAGAAGATTTATACTGTTAAGGGGAAAAACAAAGGAAAACAAACATGTACATGAACTCCCAATATAAGATATATTCACTATTTTTCTCATAAGTGAAATAATGTTGCACTGTACATTAAAAATATCAAACTGTTAATTGCTGATAACCAGTCAAACCTTTAATCAACAACAACTGATTGATATTACATGGACCAACTAACTATTCAGACATAGAAAAACATCCATACCAAACCTAAGATCTTTTAGTTTGAAAGTTCTGACTTTACGACTTAAGCTGAGACAATGCCTCAACAAGTGCAGATACCAATGATTATCCGATCTGAGTTAAACAAAACAGCAAGTCCTAGCCGTAAAATTCCATTATTAAGTTCCTGAGCATGGAATTGCATGAGTAAAATCACAGGTAACTTGGATTTCATACCCCAAATAACAAATATGTTGTAATTGCTTAGATAATTTTTTTCTTTAAAGTACCATGAATTTTAAATCCGTCAACAACTATTTTCTTATGAATTTCAAACTGATCTACCACGCAAATTGCACTCAAAAGTCAGGGAAAAAATTAACAGATAAAGAAAGAAAAAACTTAGTGCGACATCCAGTTAATAATGTTCGCATCGATAGCAGCAGTTATTATAAAAGACGTCAGCTCCCTGGGCCTGGAGCTTTGGTGTTCAAAAGCAAAGAATTGAAGCCCGAACGGTTGGCCTTCTTCATGCTCTGAATGAACTTCTCAGTTCTAGCCGCATCATTGTTCTCCTCAAAGTAATTGAGGAATAATTTAGTGGTTTCATCTGTAGGAAAGCAGTCACGGTTCCATTCTCTTGCTTTATCTAAACCCACATCCAAATACTTGAGAGCCGAATCTATCTGACAGTTTTTGATGCATAGAACTGTGAACAAGTTCAATGTCTTTAAATTGTATCCAGTCCCTCTATTCAACGAACTTTGGTAGAGCAAATTAGCTTCTTGAATCATGTTCTGACTGAGGTAGAATTCTAGCAGTACATTAGGCAACCTGAAATCATACTTGGAGCAGCCTTCCTCCCACTCCTTAAAAAGCTTCTCAAGGTTTTGTTGATCCTCCAGTGTGGAAAGAGCCAAAAGCATGAAGAGGTAACCAGTATTATTTAGGTTTGGAAAAGCCGACTTCAAGGCTTCCCATGCCCGATTAACCCCTGATGGATGATTCATCTGGGAGTACAACTTGATACAGGTGCAGCATGCTTCATATACGTCATGACCACTTGCACATATACTATCATGGCCATTACTTGAAGAAAACATTATTTTAGTATATTAGAGGGTCTTATGTATTGCTTCACCCATTAAATTGATGTAAATTTGGCCAAAGAAAAAACAAGTACAAAAACACACCAAACAAGTATAGACTAAGTTGAATTAAGTACAAAACTTGAAAAATCAAGTATGAAAATTTTCAAAAAAGATTTTTTTTTTTTTATTTATAGTATCATTCCTAGTAAAAAAGAGATCAAGTTGAATTGGTCTTAATCTGGCCTTTGCATGATCATTAAACCATGATTTGTGAGTCCTAGAACTGATATAGAATGAGAAATTCATTGGTTTCAGTGGTGTTGTCATACATTTACCTCATTCATTAATGATTTAGACTAATATAAGCAAGAATACAAAATGTGGATATTTGTGTTTCCAACCATTTGAAGGCATATTATCATGACCATTACTTGAAAAACATATGAGTTTAGTACATTAGAGGGTCTTATGTGTTGTTTAATCAGTCAAATTGAGGTAAATTCGGCAAAAGGAAAAGCAAGTTAAAAAGCACACCAAGGAAGTACAAAACGAGGCAAATTAAGTACAAAAGAATCAGTCCGATGACTTGTAGCCCTATGGCATCAAGTCTTCCCTATTATGTGGGAGGTCTCATGTTTGACCCAAATGGGCATCTTTGTATGCACTTTATGCGTGCTTCTTGATTGTATTCTCGCAGAGTTTGTATTTTCATATTCTTTGATTTGATATCTGTATTTTATTGATTTGTTGTAAGATTATTTTTCTTGATTTGATAATTGAATGTATAGACTTCTTGTAAATTATACTCTCTTTAAAAAAAAGTACAAAAGAATCAAGTACAAAAAACTAAAAAAACAATAGTTTCTTCTCGATTTATACTATTACTCTAAATACCATAATTTGAAATAAAATACCGTATTTTTTATATTTTTATACTTAATTTTTGCAATAATATACTTATTTCGCTCTTATGCAGTACTTATTTTGCATGTTTTTGTACTTGCTTTTCTTTGGCCAAGTTTACCTTAGTTTAATGTGTGAAACAACACATAAAACCCTCTAATACAATAAAATTATCTTTTTTTTTTAAGTAATGATCTTTGTAGTGCGTGTTCAAACGGTTGGGAAAACAAATACCAACGTCCAACCACTTGTGTTCTTATTCATATTAATATAAACCATTGATGAATGAGATAAATATATCCTTTCAACACTAGCATCAAAAATCAATGAACCTGTTATGACTATATCAATTCTAGAAATAATACATCATGGTTGAATAATCATGCAATTGCTAGATTAAAACGAATTCAACTTAATCTCTAACATACTAAGAATGATATTGGAATCCACTAAAAAATATCAATTTTTAGGATTTTTATACTTTATCTTTGCAGTTTTATATTGCATTCGACCCTCTGCGGTACTTATTTTGTGTGTTTTTTCACTTGCCTTTTCTTTGGCCGAGTTTACCTCAATTCAATAGGTGGAGTAGCACATAAGATCCTCTAATACAATAAAATCATGTTTTGTTCAAGTAATGATTGTAATAGTACATTTTAAAATGATCAGGAACATAAATACCCATATCCAATGCCTTGTATTCTCATTCATACTAGTATAAACCATTAAAGAATGAGGTAAATGTATCCTTTCGATACCTCCATTGAAAATTAATGAACCTCTCATGACTATATCAATCTTAGAACTAATTAGGGGTGTAAACGAGTCGAGTCAAACCGAACTCAAATATAGCAAGCTCAGGCTCAATTTGTTGAATAGACAAAGGATCGGGTGAGCTTAACTTGAGAAGGCTTGTCATAAATTAGCAGAAGAACTCAATTCATATAAATTCATATGAACTCGACCTCATATAGGTCTGGATTAATTTGAGCTCATTTAGGCTCAAAATAAAATCTATAATTATAAACTTTTCAAAAAATTATGCTATTTTCTTAAAAATAGCAAACATATTATTATTATTATTATTATTATTATTATTATTATTATTATTATTATTGGTATAAATGGATATTAAATGGATCGGATATACTATTTTCATATCCGTATTCATTTAACTTTTTGAATATTCAGATATGAATATGAATTTGATGGATATTTAAAAATGATATTTGAATTTGTATCTATCATATATCGATTGAATTCGAATATATCCGTATTCGATTATAATTATTTAAATTTATTCATATTTTATTAAACTTATCCATATTGGAATTACTTTTTTATATTCATATTTGATGATAATTATTTAGATATCTATTTATAAATATCCAAATACATGAATATATGAATTTAAAACAAATATATATATTTTAATTAATAAAAGAAACTATATAATTTCATTAAAAAGAAAGCAATCTAACAAATAGCATAATTTCTAATTAATAATTGAATTTATAATTAGTTATTAGTACTTAATAATAATAATAATAATAATGGCATTAGAGTATATTTATTATAAAGTTAATCAACAATAATTATGTTGATTAACTTTATTCTTTAATTTTTTCTCAATATTACAATGATTCTTTAAATTTATTCTTTTTTCTTCCGAATTCTTCAATTATAATTTATATATACATATATGGATTATGAGATTTTTATTAAAAAATATAAATAATATATTATTTAATAAATATATATTTAGAGCAGATATTAAACGAATCGAATTCACAATTACCATATCAGTATCCAATTATAATTGAATATGTACTAATTGAATACAGATAATATCTACTTTAAATAAATACGGATAAATTTTGTATAAACGAATACGAATGTGAATGGTAAACAAATTTTTGAGTATCCATTTATAGCCCTAATTATTATTTACTTATCTTTATGGACCTTTTTATATATAACTACATATATAAAATATTAAAAAAAAAAATTGTTTAAGCTTGTGAGTTTTTTGAGCCAAACATTATTGAACTCTGCTTAACTCGTTTAATTGATGAGTTCGAACTATTCATGAATTGTCTTGTCTTATTTAAACCCCTAGGACTAATAAATCATGGTATATTAATCATGCAATTACTAGATTAAGATAAATTTAACTTAATCTCTTAAGTATTAAGAATGATACTAAAAATTGAGAAAAAAATATCGATTTTTGAGATTTTTATATTTCATCTTTACAATCCTGTACCAAATTTGCCCTTATGCTATACTTATTTTGCATATTTTTATACTTGCTTTTTCTTTGATCGATTTTACCTCAATCCAATGGGTAAAACAACACATATGACTCTACAATATAATAAACTCATATTTTCTTCAAGTAATAGTCATGATAGTACATGTGCAAATGGTTGCAAACACAAATATTTATATCTAACAACTTGTTTTCCCATTTTTACTAGTGTAAACCATTGGTGTATTACATAAATATATCTTTTCAGTACCACCATCAAAAGCCAATGAACCTCTTCCGACTATATCAGTCCTAGAACTAACAAATCATGGTTTGATAATCATTTAATGGCTTATCTAGTTAAATCAACTTAATCTCTTATATGCTAAAATGATACTGCAAATTGATAAATAAATATATATATACAATTTTTGGGATTTTTATACTGGATCTTTGCAATTTCATACTGAATTTGCCTTATTCTACACTTATTTCATGTATTTTTGAACTTACTTTTTTCTTGGCTCAATTAACCTCAATTCAATGCATGAAACAATAAATAAGATGCTCTAATCACAAAAATCATGGTTTACTAACGTAATAGTCGGGATAGTACATTTACAAATGGTTGGGAACATATATTTCCACATCCAACCACTTATATTCTCATTCATACTAGCATAAACCATTAGTGTATGAGATAAATGTATCCTTCAAGAACCACTATCAAAAGCCAATGAACCTTTCATATCAATGTCAGCCCCAGAACTAATAAATCATGGTTTGATAATCATGCAATGGCTTATTTAGTTAAATTCAACTTAATATCTTATGTACTAAGAATGTTATGGCAAATCGACCAATAAAAAATACCAATTTTGGATATTTTTGTACTGGATCTTTGCATTTTTGCACTAAATTTGCCTTGTTCTATACTTATTTGGCATGTTTTGTACTTGCCTTTTTCTTTGGTCCAATTTACCTTAATTTGATGCATGAAACAACATATAAGATTTGCTAATACAATAAAATCATATTTTCTTCAAGTAATGTTGTGATAGTACGTGTGTAAATAGTTGGGAACATGAATGGTATGTGTGCAAATAGTTGGGAACATATAACATATAAAATTATGCAAGAGTGTTTATACCAATATAGTCATGAGAGGTTCATTGATTTTTGATAGAGGTGTCCGAAGGATACATTTACCTCATGAATTAATGGTTTATACTAGTTGAATGAGAACACAAGTAGTTGAGTGTGGCTATTTGCATTTCCAACTATTTGCATATGTATTATCACGACCATTACTTAAAGAAAGCATAATTTTAGTACATTAGAGGGTCTTATGTATTATTTCATCCATTGAATTGAGGCATATTTAATCAAAGGAAAAACAAGTACAAAAACACGCCAAATAAGTATAGAACAAGGTGAATTAAGTACAAAACTTTAAAAATCATTTACAAAAAACTAAAAAAAATGGTACTTTTTTTCTGAATTCATAGTATCATTCTTAGTACATAAGAGATTAAGTTAAATTTATCTTAATTTGGCTTTTGCATGATTATTAAATCACGATTTATTACTCCTAAGACTGATTTAGTCATGATAAGTTCACTGGCTCTCAATGGCAGTGTTGAAAGGAAAGATTTTACCTCATTAATCAATGGTTTATAATAGGATGAATGAGAAAAGAAGTGTTGGATGTGACTACTTGTATTCCCAATCATTTGCACATGTACTATCACCTCTGTTACCTGAAGAAAACATGATTTTGGTGCATTAGAATGTTTAATGTGTTGTTTCACTCATCAAATTGAGGTAAATTGGACCCAAAAAAAAGTAAGTACAAAAACATATCAAATAAGTATAGAACAAGGAGAATTCAGTACAAAATTTTAAAAATCAAGTGCATGAAACTAAAAAACTAGTATTTTTTTCTTGATTTACAGTATCATTCTTAATACATAAGAGATTAAGTTGAATTTATCTTAATCTAGCCATTGCACGATTATTAAACCATAATTTATTAATCTTATGACTGATATAGTTGGGAAAGGTTCAATGGTTTACAATGGTGCCCTTGGAAGAATATATTTACCTTATTAATCAATGGTTTATACTAGAATGAATAAAAACACAAGTGAATGGATATGGGTATTTGTGTACCAACCATTTACATATGTATTATCACAACCATTACTTGAAGAAAACATAATTTTATTGTATCAGAGAGTTTTATGTGTTGTTTCACCCATCGAATTGATGTAAATTCGACCAAAGAAAAAGTAAGTGCAAAAACATACCAAATAAGTATACAATAAGGCGAATTCAACATAAAACTCGAAAAATCAAGTACATAAAACTAAAAAAGTGGTATTTTTTTCTCAACTTACAACATCACTCTCAGTACAAGAGATTAAGTCGAATTTTTCTTAATTTGGCCATTGTATGATTATTAAATACTATAATAAACACTCAAGTTTCAGTATATGGTGTTGGAATCTAGAATTTCAGAAAACCTTAGACCCTAAATTGTTTTTTCATTCTTGTGGAAAACATGCTTGGTCTGGTCATCATAACTTGATTGCTTATAATCATAGTGGCACTTCCCTTGAGCAATTAAGCTTTCTTTTCTCATCTTCTTCTACGAAGCCATCCTCATATTGTATCAAAATCCAGCAAGTCACTCTAATATTCTATCAAAATACTACAAGCCATGCTCACGATTCAAAATCATAGCAGCTATATGCACTCGATATTCTAGTCCATCCCAAATAATGACACTACAAAAGAATTCAAGATTATCAGTGAAAAGATCACAATATTAATGTAAAAAAGAAAATGAGTAATAAATATTATCACTCCAAATTATCTTGAAATAAAAAGGAATCAATAATCTTGTATTGCCTATCAAGTATGCAATTGCACCCTTTATAATCTATTTTCCCTTGAAATTCACTAAAAGGCTTTCTAGCATATTCAACACCAACATCTCCATAGACAATAATAGCACCCTTCCCCTAAAACATATATAATTTGCATTAAAAAATAATACCATACAGTGTTCTTATCAATAAATCCAGTATTAAAATTAATTTATATAGTATTACTTGTACAAAGTTTGGTATTTACACAAAGAGATGAAATGCCAAATATTAGACTTTGGAGTATTTAAACTCACCTACGCAATATCAACGATTTCCTTTCTAGTATCCTCACCTATGCCACATTAGTTTTACAAAAAATTCAAAATTTGGTACTGCACATGGGTATAAACATAATAAAACTTAATAGTTTAGCACCAGACTTATTTGCAAGTAATACTATATTTATGGAATTGTCAATCATCAACATAAAACTACAAAAACACGAATTACAAAATTCAAACATCCCTTTATTGACATAACATTAAAAGTATATCTAATTTTTACTTAACCAAACAACTGATGTACATTATACTTTATATGAAGTATATACATACTAAAATCAAACATGTACTAACTAAAATAAAGTATTAAAACAATAAATAAAAGGATCAATTTCACTTCTTAAAATATGTGTCTAGTTATAGTAGGATTTGTTTTTTCTTTAAAATTCTAAATGTGGGGTGATTTGAGTATTTACTACCAAAATATTAAGTAGAATAACCAAAATTAAGTATATATCAAACTAAAACAACCATAACATACAACAAAAAAAAATTTTTGAGGAAAATTCAAACATTAAAACAAAAAAATAAAAATAAAAATCTAATCCAAAAAATTTGCTCTTCATCTTCCAAAATGTAACCCTTCTTACATGGGTCTTCAAGAATAGCGAAATTTGGCTTCAAAGATTGAGTTGGAAATAAAGAAATTGAAAAAAAGAAGCAGCGGGAAAAAGCCAAAAAGCATCAAAGATAGTATGGCTATAGTTTTGCAGAGAGAATGCCTAGAGAGTCGAGGGAAAATTGTGGAGAGAAAAACATGAGGGGGAGTAGTAAACTGAGAAGAAATCATGTTTGAAAAGAGGTGGTTAGGCATTTTTGTGATTCTATTATAACTTAGAGTTGTTTTTGTCTTTTTGACTAAAGTCTGGAGTGAACTCAAAAGCCAAAAATTTGAACAGGGAATGCCAAGTAAAAAAATAAAAAAAAGCAAAAAAAAAACTAACGACTGAACCCTAAAATTAAAGTAGCTTTGGCTACTTTTTTCTGATCAACCGATAAAATAAATTTACATTATATAACAATAATTAAATATTATTATTATATAAAAATACTATAAAAATTTTAGCGCATGCATCAAATGTGCCAAATTACTAATTATAATAAATAGAATTCAAAAGAAATTGGCTAATGCAAGATTTTATTTTCTTTTTCACATCGTTTTTCTTTTTTCATCTTTTGACCTAGAAATTTATATTTCTTTTCACAGACTAAAATATTCAAAATTATTTTCAACAAAAAAATGATAGACACTAGAGAGAAAATATTATAATAATTGCCTTAGTTGGTTCTCTAACACACAATTATTAATCACTTGAGAAGATTAGAAATTAATAAATCGGCTTTAATATTACATTGACAAAAATGTGTTTCATGACATGAATATTTTTTAGCATGAACATAAAGCTAGGTTAATAATTATAAAAAAACAAATTAGAATTTTTTTTGAAATAAAGGATATTATGAATAGTAGAGCAAATAGTTCAGTTACATCATGAGCAATAGTTGGAAGCAAGTTACAAGAATAAAATATATCACTAGTGTTTTAGACAAGAACATGAGCTAAACAATTTGCAAATCAATGCACATATGAGAACTTGGCTAGCCTCATAGTACTAGCCATGGTTTGACATTCCTCAATAATTGCACTTCCTGAAAAGAAATCTTACTTCTTATTGTTCAAAGCTCTAATAATGTTGATGTCATCCTCTTCGAACAGAACAAAATTCCATCCCTTCTCGATCAAAATACCAATAGTTAGTAATGTCGCATTTGCTTCAACTTTTGAGGGTTCGGCAAGACTAGTGAAAGACCTCTTAGCCCACCAAAAGACATGAACTTTTATAGTTATGAGCAACCATGACAACACTATGTCTTACTTCTAAAGAGAACAAAGCACCATCAAAATTGACCTTAATCAAGGTTCCTCAAAGATGAATCCAACTTTGCAGATGAACTTGAGTAGATAGGGGAATGGCTAGTAATATGTAAACTCTGAAAGTTTGTCAAATAAGATGTGCAAAAATAAAGTATTTGAGCAGCCACTTTACTACTTGAAGAGATACTATTTGGTTTCTCTTTGTCCACAAAGCCTAGCAAAGAAAGCCAAAAAAGTCAAAATTATCTCTATCTAACTTTTGTTGTATAGTGGATGCCCAATTCATAGCGCCTTTACCTTGATATAGCCATATAGATTGATGCAAATTTGATTGAAACCAAGCTTCTGTGGCTATTCTACAATCTCATAATATATGCAAGGTCATCTCGTCAATAGAGTTACAAGCTGAATAGACTATGCCACATTTGATACGGCACCTGATTAAATTCGATCATGAAGGTAGTATGTTCTAGCTTAATCTTTATATGAAAATTTATACTTTACTTGGAGCTCTCATGTCTAGATATTCTACCATAAAGACCTTACACTATAACTAGCATTAGTCGAAGAGGTCACTGAAATTAACATCAGAAACCTCTTTACTCAAATGATAGCTATTTCTAACTGAGAAAAGACCAGTATTTGAATAATAGAAAATGAACGACAAGTAGTGAGAGCATTGCCAAGGAAAATAGATAAAATATGTTCCATATCCACTAGCCAAAGAAATACACAAATTTTCTCCACATGACATCCTTCACTATTGTCCTGTTGTTTCAGTTCAAAAACCTTCAAATGCTCCATATTAGAAAGTGTTTGTGATGATTTTAAAATGTCCTTCAGAAGGCAGCCAATTATCTTTCCATACATTCCCTCAATTTCCATTACCTATGAGCCATCTTATACCTCTCAGCTGTAGTTCATGAGGAAGAAGGTATTCCGCTAGGTTATTGAAAGATGATAGCCTTGTCTTGCTTCAAGAAAATCACAAAGCGAAAAGCATTATGCTTTCAACAACTAACTAAAAGTGAATCCAATTAATTAAGAATTTGCCAACCACATTTCGTTAGAACTGCCAAGTTAAAGTGTCTTGAATCCTTAAACCAAGACCCCTATCCTTCTTCGATTGTGAGACAACCAACCATTCAAGCCACAAAATGCTATAGATGGAAGCGTTACCCCACCAAAATTGTTTAAACATTTGTTTAGTGTTCTGAATAAGTGACTTTGGTAAAAGAAAACAACTCATGGTGTAAGTAGGAATAGCTTGTAGGATATATTTAATCAATACTTCCTTACACCCTTCGAAAGCCACTTCTCATTCCAACCTTGAAAAGCCTAGATTCTACCGAAATGTAATTGAAAATTTTCTATTTCAAGTGCCCTATAACAATCGGCAAACCCAAATACGTGCCATGAGATATGGTATCTAAATCCCAAGGTGATGCCGAATGAAATCAGTATCATGTAGTACATTAGAGCTTACAACATAAGATGATGTATCTAAATTCGCAATTTGATTGGACATAGTAGCACAAGGTTGAAGAAGCAAGTTGATACACTAAACATTTTGGACACTACTTTGCAGAAAAAAACATTTCATCTGCAAAAAATAGGTGAGAAATCCATGGTGCATGTTAAGAAATAGCTATTAACCAAAGAAATAAGCTTTTTTGCACAAAGAAGGAAAAGGTAGGGTGATAGAGGGTCCTTTTGCTGAAGGCTTTTATTAGGAAATAGATATGCAAAACATTTTCCACTAAGCAAAAAAGAGTAAGAGACTAAAGTCACACACAATATTATCAATTTAATAAAACTTGGAGCAAAGAATAATTTAAATATCATACCATGTAGAAAAGATCATCCTATACAATCATAAGCTTTACTCTTGTCAATCTTCACCGCTATGTGGCCATTAGTCCTTGCTTTCCTAGTGTTAATAAAGTGAATAATTTCAAAGGCAATTAGGATGCTATCTGCAATGAGACAGTGAGGAATAAAGGTCGATTGAGTTGGTGAAATAATAGAGTTGAGAAATAATTTTAAACAATTAGCAATCACCATAGTTCCTATCTTATACACAACATTATAAAGGCTAATTAGGATGAAAATAGCTCATATTAGTTAGATTACGACACTTAGGGATTAAAACTATATAGGTAAAGTTAGCTTTAGGAGAAAGAATTCTATTATTTAAACTATTAAGGACAAAAGTAATAACATCATCACCAATAATGTCTCAATATGTTTGATAAAAGAGATTAGGCATACCATCTAGGCCAGGAGATTTAAGAGGCCCCATCAATTTTAGAGCAAGAAGTACCTCTTCATTTGTGTATGGTTGTTCTAGAGTTTGATTTACGTCCTCCATCACTCATGTGTCCACTATCTCAAGTAGCTCATCTAATGTCGTTGAGGAAAGATTAGAAAACTTGAAAAAGTTCTCAAAATAAGAAATAACAACCATTTCTATGTCTACCTAATTGTCTAACCATGTCCTATTATCATCAAATATACCTTGAATGGAGTTAATTTGCTATGGGATCGAGGCTTTACCATAGAAATAAGTAGTATTCATATCTCTTTCACGCAATCATTAAACATAATTTCTTTGCAGTTACTACAATTCCTTAATACTAAGAACCTACTCCAATAATTATTTATTGCACTGGATTTTAGTTTTAGAATGTTCAGTCAAAGGTCCAAAATACAACATGTGAAGTTTCTTCTTCACTTGTTAAATCTATTATCTTTAAACACCATGCTTGCCTTGCTTAGTATTAAAATAATCCTTATATTGATGTAACTAATCCAGTAATGTAATAGTATCAGACTGTGGCTGATTTAATTGCCAACATTCCTTAATGGCCATCACATAATTTAGTTGATGCATCCAAGTCGTTTTGAAGTGGAAAGGTCTGCTATGTGCTATAAATATGTTATGTTGTTATTGATGATAATGTAAAATAATAAGTGCATGATATGATCTTCCAAATAGTATGTGAGTAATAAAATTATGAGGAAATAAGTCTAACCAGTTTGAAGATGCACAAACCTTATTTAACCTTACACAAATAGTAGCAAACTCAACATGATTGTTTGATCATGTAAATAAAAATTGTTATTGCCCTATGTCAGTTAAATGGCAAGTAGTAAAAGCATCACAAAATGCTGCAATTACACTAGGTTGATGGGGAAAACCTTTTATTTTCTTTGAAGCTACAAAAATTATATTGAAATCACCCCTGACAATCTAAGGGAAAAGAGATTGGTCCAAGAGATATTGAAGGAGAGGCCACAATCCTGTTTCATCACTTGTGTCAGATAGCCATAGAAACCTGTAGGTCACTAAGGAGTGTTAACTTGTGGAAAAATAACTTATGAAGCTATATGGTAAGATGAATAAGAACGTAAATTAACTTGAACATCCTTTATCCATAATAAGGCCAATCCTCTAGTTTACCAACACAATCAATGCCAATACCATGTAAGCAAAACTTTTGTTTCAGAAACTCAATCTTCTTCAATGTGCATTTAGTCTAAGATAAGAAAATCATATAAAGGTTGTAATATCGTATGTGCTCTCCAAGAATATGAACTGTCAAAGTACCCCCTAACCCTTAACAGTTCCAAAATAAGATATTCATGACAATCGGCAAGACTAACCAATAGCCTCTTTTGTTGAGATGATGTTCATATCCAAAGACTCAAGTTGAGGTTTTTTGCTAACTTTTCTGAAGCTTGCATCAGAATTTTCATTGGGACTATTCTTACAACATTTTCTATAGACACAAACTATATGTTGGCCTTCTAAAAAAGAGATAGGTGGTGGTGGGTCAATGTTAATTTTTTCTAGATGAATAAGAGATGACCTTATCGGGGTATACTGGTGACGATCTTTTGAATTACAAGGGGGAGAACTAATAATCGTGGTAGGAATAGGTATAGCCAGAGAATGTGCATTTAAAAGCCCATGCTGGTGAACAATATCCTAAAGGATAGTATTCTCAATCCAATAAGAAGATCCAATTGCATCGTAGTCAAATATATTAGAGCCCTTCAGAGCATATTTTTAATTCAATGGCACTGTTTGACTAAAGTTGAGCAAGATGGATGAAGAAATAAAGTATAAGGTGGCTGTAATTGCACATTTCAGTTGATATCCACCACGAGCTAAGGACTATACTCAAATCAAAACTATGAAGTTTGGTTTATATCGAAATAGGTACCATTTCTCAAGAAAGTGCATATTTATGGGTATCTTTGGAGACTTCACAGTAAATGTGTAGTAACTTGATGAGTCACCTAAGTTATAGAATTTCTATTATTTTTCTAAGTAGTAAGATATCACCACCCTCTTTTTCATGAAAACTCATGGTTGGCTTCTTCCACTTCATTGTAAAGGTGCCTACCAAAGGCCTTCTAATGATTTTTTTTTTCAAGAAAAGTTGCCACATACTCCTAAGGGAGCCTTTAGTGGGCTTTCACAGAGAGATTATCATGTATTACTGAGGGAGACTTTAATGGGCCATTTTAGAGATGTATTACTGAAGAGATTGACATATACTCCCAAAGAGAATCTATAGTAGGCTTTGTTAGAGGTTTCCATATATTCCCAAAGGGAGCTTATAGTAGGCTATTTTAGAGGTTGCCACGTACTCCCAAGGGGAGCATATAATGTGCCTTTATAGAGGTTCCATATAATTCTAAAAGAAGTTTATAGTGCACTTTTTTAGAGGCTGCCATGTACTCCTAAAGGATGCCTATAATAGGCTTTTTTTAAGTGGCTACCACATTTGTCCCTTGGGGCATATACTAGGATTATATTAACAACTATATACCTTGGAAAAAGGGGCATATAGTGGGATTATCCCAATGACTAACACATATTCCTCACTCCTTGAGGAGCCTTATAGTGGGATTACATATAAAGGTCTTCAAAAATGCCTTGTAGGATGATAAGTAGTTGCTACAAAGTTCAAGGTTATGGAAAAAAAATAATGTAATGTGAAGGATATGTATGCATTCAAGAAATCATTAGTACTAAAAGAAATAGAGCAATTTTCAATTAGGTAGGCTTTATTTGAACTAAAAAATACTAATGATAAAAACTAATGCAGGAAATAAACTATGGTAGATAACGTATCACCAAAAGTGTCATGAGTAACAAATTTTAGTCAACATCAAAACACCTTGTAGTATGTGTACTTCCACAAAGCCAATGTTCTACAATACATCTTTCCCTATATCTCTTTTTTAGTTATTTTGTTATCTTTTTGCTCAATCTATTTGGGGAATGGTCTAGACGTTACTCTCCTTAAGTGACTAGCATAATATTCTTTAGTTGTTCTCAGATCATTCACCATTTCTCCAATTCCATTTGATGTGGGGAACTTCATCTTCAAATGGTATGTGGAGTTACCGCTTGGAATAGATTGAAGGTTATTTTCCCAAGATTATGTTGTATGTAAACAAAGTCTTAATAACTAGAAACCTCATGATCTTTGTAACCCTCTTTAGATGAGTGCCTTAGGAGAAAGGCAATAGTATCTCCTCGAGCGCTTCTACAATGTTACCTATGAATCCTATTAGAAGGTGTTGATTTTCTATATCTATAGATTATCCACCTTAAGCTAGAGAAATATGTCATGCATAAGATATCCACCAAGTTTCCACTATCTATTAGTATCATTTTAACCCCAAAAGTTAGCAAAAGATGCTAAGATTACTATTATATTACTATAACCTCCTTCTTTAAACTCTATGTCCTCTTCCTCAAAAGTGATATAAGATGCAAGTAGAAGTACTTCAACTATCCCCAGAATAGGATCAACTACATAAACTTGCATATGCTTTGTTGCTTTTGCTAGTATTTTTCTCACATTAGAGTATTCTCCTTAAGCTAATCCTCTAGATACCACCTAGATGAATCCTGCTATGCAAAGATTGTCGAGGGTCATGGTAATGCTGGTACTCCTTAGGATCCACACAATTATCCAATCTTTACCTATAACTTTCATTCTTCTCTGAACCTTTCTTTAGTTTAGACATCTTTTGAGCCACATATTCCTTAAGATGTCCTTTTTGAATTAATTTCTCAATTTCATCCTTTAAGAGGTAACACTCATCTATGGTGTATCCGTTAGGGTGGCAGAAGTAACACTACTTATCTAACCTAAGCTTCTTAAGATCTGCTAGGGTTTTTTGCAGTCAATGTATGAGGTTGTATTATATTACTGTCATCAAGATTTCTACGAAGGACATAGTGAGGGACATATATGAAGCGAGCATAAGGATGACTACATCTTTAGTTGGCTTGCCTCTTATTATTATTGCTCACCTTGCCATGCGTCTTTTCTTTGTAAGCCTCTTGAGAAATTATAGCTTCTTCTAGATCAATGTACTTCTCAACATGTAAAAGAAGCTTCTCTAACATGACAAGCGACTTCCTAGCAATTTACTTTCAAAATTCGAGGTACTTCAAATTTTGTTCAATGATACTAAGAAAAAACTCCTAACTGATATGAGGGATTTCATGTATGGCTTGGATGAAATTATTGAGGTAAGTCCTTAAGGATTTTGCATCTTGATGCTTTATGGTGGACAGGTAAGTTGCAACTTTAGGAAATTTGTGGTCTATAGAGAGATTTTGAAAGAAAAGTTGTGCCAACACTTCCTAACTGATAATAGATCCTATTGGCATATAGTTGAACTATGTCAAGGTGCACTTAGTGACATTAGTATGGAAACGTTTGCAATATGCAACTTTGTTCAGATCACAAAGCTCTATTAATGCTAAAAAGTTGTCTAAATGCTCTTGTGGGTCTGCAGTACCATCAAACTTCAATAGTTGAGCTATCTTTGCTCCATGGGGAATTGCTTCTCCTAGGATCATTGAAAAGAATGGACTATACCATAGGAGAGTAACGACCAAAATATGATATTGAATTGTTGCCACTCTAGATAGTTGCAGCACCAAAGAAAGTGTTTAAACTCCAATATTTGCAGACACATGCCAGACAGAATCCACTCTAAATAAAGAACATGTGTCTCCCTAATGAGGTAAGAAGGGAGAGCAGCATTATGCCTTGAATCAACTCTTTATTTAGATATATTCAAAGAGGACAAAGCCTTCCAACTCTGGTGAGAGGATTATTTTGGTTCTTAAGTGGATGCCCCTCGTCATATTAGGTGACCACTTTTACTGTAGCTTAAGTAGTAGCATTTCCAACAAAGTCCTCAATGCCTGCTGAGTGATATATAGGACAAATTCTCCAAGGGGGGGGCCTGCTGCATAGGTGACACCTTCTTAAGTACATGTTGTATGTTGAAAGCAGGCTCTAGAGTTGGATAAGGTGGTACTTCTCACTCATGATTTTCGACATTCTCCAATACTAGGGCCACTTGATTACTAGGTTAATGAGCTCTTGATCTCATTAGTATCCTCAATATTTCTTCTTGTTCCTTTGGGTTCACAAAGATGATATTAAATTGATTTTGCTTGGCAATGAAGTAGGATCCTTTCCAGAAGAGAACAGTATGTTAGTTTATTTTTCTCTGGAACATGCATGGATAAATCTTCTTATCTTAAAATTCCTTTAAGTTCATAATTTTTTACAAATGATTTCTTATGTCTAAGTTCTCTCTAAGACCTAGTATTTATAATTTTTAGTCTCAATTGGCCCAAGTCCATCACAATTTTTTTGCTCTTCTTTATGGGCTTAACTTGTTCCTTAAGCTCTTCAACATAATTACTTAGTTAATTAATTTAAGTTTAACTTTATTTTTAATTAATTTATTAAATTACCCTTGTAGTCAATTTTTAGCAGTACCACACATCATCACGCAATTATTATTCTTTTGTGAGACACAAAACTATAATAGCAACATCATTATATGATCTAAAAAATTTTTACTTTTTGACATGCTTGACTTTGTTTCCTTCAACTAGACTTAACCAAGTCTAACATAACAAAAAGACTAAAGAAAAGAATTGAAAAATAAATGCACAAAATACTCTCCCAAACTTGAGGAGTACTTTGCCCTCAAAGTATAAGAAAATAACATTAAAATTGCAAATAGAGGACAGAAATTCAAAAAACAATAAGTGAAGAAAAAAGATAAACAATGACAAAAAGAAAATAAAAAGGAAGAGGATAAGAAATTTTCCTTAACCAATGAAGTTGACGTCTACCTTAGCCTTGAAAGATACAGGTGCAGAGTGTGGTGGTGAGACATTGTGGTGGCATGTAGGGCATGGTGTTTTGGTCGAAGCCAAGCATTAGGTTTCTCTTCAAAACATCTGCTTAATTACCTCATTATGTTGAATCCTATGCATCTAAAATTTATAAAACTCTATATACAGTTGCTCAACTTGTGTGGCTTGCATCAAATTATTCCTTACTTCATAGCTACTTAGAGAATGTTTGAGGTGGTGGTGTTGATGGGCCTTCTCTGTAGTTTCTTTCTATTTGGCTTTCAACCTTTCTAATGATCTTTCGTATAGTTGTCTAATCAATCAACACCTTTGGTGCGACCATCTGCTCATTTTTATCTTGAATAATTCCTAAGAAGGGTGGGCACTGGGCCAGGATTCTATGTATCGGGACAACCAAATTGGTACCTAGTTTATAAGGATGAGAAATTTTTTATCCTGATCCCCACCAATCAATAACTAGTACTCAATCATGATCCTAGGTTTAGGGATCGAGTTTTTGTATTATAAGAAGTAAACAAAAAAGTGAAGTAAAGAAATTAGATTAGGTTAACTTTTATATGTCAAGTTGGATTGAAATTGGGAATTTTACTCTAGGTAGTATTTCTTTTATCTTTCCTAAGCTTGATCTATCATGGCTTCAGTATGTGTTTTTTTTTAATGTTTTTCTCTATTGAGATAGAAATCTAATATGAAATATATTTAATCATTAGTAGAGAAGCTCAACTCCTGGTTGAATTCAAAAATGGGTACGATTTTGGTTGTGATTAGAAGAAATGTCAAATAAGGTCTGATGAAGAGATATATGAGATAAGGAGTTCATTGTACTCCAATTGATGAGCAGATAAAGAATGCTCTCAAAGTACCCTTCAAAGAAATCTATCGAAAGATCTTCTCATGGAAGAACTAGTTGTATTGCATCGATCTAGTTGTGTATCTCCAACTATTCTTGGAGGCAATTAAATCTTATGAAACTAGTGCACCAATCAATGATGGAGACAATTTACAAATAATATTTCTTTCTATTTTTTGTTGTGGTAAACCGAGATAGGAAAGTGATACTTAATAGTGATTTTGTTTACAATTCTACTATCAACACACATATACCAAGAAACATCCCTTTTTTCTTTTGGCATAAGAAAAGTTGAAACAATACATGGACTTCTAGTTTCCTCCACAAGGTCTTTAGATAAAAGATCATGAACTTGTCTTTGCAGCTATTCATGCTCTTTTGGACCCCATTTATAGGCCACCTTGTTTGGAAGAGAAGTAGCAAATACTAAATCAATTCAATATTAAATTTCTCCTATTGAACGAAGTTTAGGTGGAATTTCTTTTGGCACCACATCTTGAAATTCTTGAAGTAGAGGCTGTACTTGCCATGGGATAGCATGACATTCTTCATTTTCCTCAAGAACCACAAAAGCAAAAATTTCCCTAGACTCACAAAATGCCTTGTTCACTTGAGATATAGAAAGAAAATTGTTATCGTCCCCTTTTGAAGGTTTAGAATCACTCTCCATCTTAAATGGTCCTAAAATAATTCTTCACCATCTTTAACAAAAAGTAAGTATTTTTTAAACCATTATGCAAATGACTATCATTATTTTTGAAACCACTATGTAAATGACAATCATTTATTGAAATAACACATACTAAACTTCATCCTTGCAATCGTTACCAATAGAAAATTGAACACAAAATTTTTACTTGCTTTTATCTCATTCTCCTTGTGAACCCATGATAGCTTGTATGATTGAGGATGATCTTCTATCTCAAGCTTCAATTTTCCTACTATTATAGTAGCTATAATATTTTCAAAACTTACTCTATCAATCATAATATTGCAAACTTTATGTGAAGTGCATCTTGTATGGAATATATTGTTCTAGAGCTAAGAATTGCCTTCAAAATAGGTTGCACTGAGGTTGCATCAAACGACTAAGATTCTCCATGATCTTCATACATAATCTCTTGCTTTTCCTTTTCCTTTGATTCATCATAGATAGAGCTATCCTATTATGTTATTCATCAAGTTCCTCTTCTACAAGTTTGATAACCATGTGATTTAGATAATCCACAACAAAGTGTCTGAAGTTGTTGCACTTTAAGTTTTTAATGTTAAGACCACTTGGCCTTATATAACTACCAACATTTTCTTTGTTCACAACATATTTTTATTTTGTATCCTTTTATATGGTTGTAGACTTAGAAGTAGATGTATTTCCTCAATCGAAAATATGAAAATCGAAAACCACCTCAACTTAATTTTTTTTGTTGTCTTTCCACCTTAAGAGTCAATTTGCATATATCATTAAAGGTCTGATAGGACAACAATTGCAAAACATTGCTAATATTAGGCCAAAGTTCTTTAAGAAAATGAGCAATAGTTTGTACTTTCAACTTTACAATGTCACATTTCATCATGAGAAAACTTCAAATTCTATATTGCAGTCTTCCATAGATAGTTCTCCTAGTTTGAGATTATGGTAATTAAGAAATGTATCTTGACAATAATTATTAGGTGCAAACTTTTTGTGAAGTTCTCTTCATCTTGTCCCAAGTCTTGATCTTTTCTTTTGCCATACGAACATGTTGCCTCTTTAAGCATTACCACCAAATGGATGCATATTTCTTCAACTTGATAGCAACTAACTTCACCTTGTGATCTTCACAAATTTCATTAAATTCACAATTTCTCTTGATAGAGTTGAGCCAACCTATGAACTCATTGAGATCACATCTTCTATAAAAATTTAGAATATCAACTTTAAAATATTGTGGTCAAACATTACCAATGTTTCTTCAAGGTCTTGGATTGGGTAAAGAATTTTCACTTACCATCATGAAATGAATTAAAATTTACTCTATTCAAATCAGTGTCTGAAGCATGGCCCCCAATAACACAATCTAAAAGTTCATAGTAAGATGTTAATCGAGTTATTACACTTGTCTCCTTAGATCTTTCAAATCGATATCATGAAGGTCTCTTTCACAAGCTATAGGACCATCAACATTCGGACCGTTTCAACAATGACCAACCATTGAAAAAATCAAGGCTTTGATAACTAACTTGACAATAGAAAAGTACCGAGAATAGGAGGAACCAGAGGCACTACTCAATTATGTAACAACACTCACTACTCTAGAAATCCCCCTAAAGGTTTTGAACAAAAACAAGAAGATTTCTCTTCTTAAACACAAACCAAGGCTCAAAATATGAATTATATTCTTCAAAATAGTTAGTTAAAAAGATTCTAATATATTGCATTATTTAGGCAAGTATTGAAATAATCCTCAAAGCATAGGATGATTTTCAAAGTAGGACATACTTATTTGATTTAGGAAATATAAAAATTAAGGAATTCAACTAGAAAATATTAAGAAAGAACATAAAAGACTCATTAACCAAGAAATAAGTAAAAAAGAATCATTAAAATTGATAAAACATTTAGTAGTTCTTTGAAATTCTTGAAACCAACCACAATAGAGCAGAATTTAGCAGTTCTTAGTAATTTAAGCACAGTTCTCTATAGAACAAATATTTTTTTTGAGAATTTTTTTGTTTCATTATAACTAAACATTCAAAGCTTTCAATGATATATGACTCACAATTTAGTTCATTCTCAATAAAAACAGTTTACACTAAGAAGTTAACCTAAAATCTATCCTTGACAATTAATTCAACACACTAATTGATGCAACTTCCTTAGGTATTAGTTTCTTGCACAAATGATTACTCTTCTCAATAGGACTTGTATTCTCATTCCATAATTCATCGTAAATTAATTTGATTTTTCATGGTGGGAAAAACATAGCCAAAATTCTTTATACTAACCCTTCCCATGTGGTACTACATCTTGTTGGCAGTGAACCCAACCAACCTTTTATTGTTCCTCAATGAGAATGGGAACAACATCAATTGGATTACATCACTTGAATTCTATTTTGTTTGAAGGGATCATAAATCTTCAAACAAATTAACCAAGTGACATTTAGATCTTCTATTGAACACCCCCTAAACTGTACTAAACTTTGTATCATTTGAATGATGGTGAGCTTGGTCTCAAAATTATTCACCTCAATAGCTTATCTAATGATACCCTATTAAAGTCCCAAACTAGTGGCACATCACAATACCACATAAACCTATTTTCCTCTACCATTTCTGCTATATTCTCGGTTGCCTACTAAAGTTCTTATCTACATCCTTGAAAGATTTTCTTAATCTCTAGATCAAAAGACACTAGTTTGGGCTTGTGATTATCTTACATACAGTTATGGGAAGTCTTGAAATCACTACTAGAACAACTAGAATTTGTGACGAAATTACTGCTATTGCAATTTGCGACAGAAATTTCTGTTGCAAAAAAATTCCATCACAAAACTCAAAATATATTAAAATTTAATTCTATAACTTTGCAATGGAGAATATCCATCACAAAATTAAAAAATAAAAATTAAATATCTTTTGCAATGGAAATCTCTATCATAAAAAAGAAAAAAAATTAAAGTAATTTTTCTTTTGCAACAAAATATTTTTCTATCACAAAAAATGAAAAAAAATAAAAAAAAAATTGGGAAGGAAAATAAATCCATTGCAAAAAATGAAAACAAATTAAAAATAAAACTTACAAAATAAAAAACAAAAGATTAAATAAAAAGAAATAAGAAAAAGAGATTTACAAAGGCATAAAACCCATCGCAAAAATATTTTTAAAAAATAAAGGAAACAAAATTTTGCGAAGAAAATGCATTTCCATTGCAAATTTGATAATAAATTAAAGACTTATTTTTTAGAAATTTTTTTAAAATATAAATATATTATGTTGCACATACTTTATGACTACTAATATATTTATCTAAACAATATTCTTTTTATTATAAATATAATTAACATATAAAAAGTTTATAATAAATTAATAAATTTAATTTCAATATACATTTATGTATTCTATTTAACTATGAAATATATATTATTTCATTACCTTTAGCAAATGCATTAATTATTATAGAATGATTAAAAACTCATTTATGCAAATTCTACATTAGTAATTAAGGTTTTATAACTCATATTAGTTATATATATTTTACAATCAATAATGTTATAATTTAATTAATGTAAAAAATAAAAGTAATAATAATATTTAGAAAACATTCAATGATGTTATTTATATGTTGTGGGTTAAAAGAATGAGTAAAAGTAATTAAGATAATAATATATAAATTTGTAAGTTGTATAATTGAGACTTGGTTAGTAAAATTAGCATAATGTCAAATGTTATTTTACACTGGTAATCTTTTATAATATTTATTATTAAATATCTTAATTTAGAATCGATAGTTTAACATAATATATATAATGCTACATTTAATGTTATTTATTCCACAAAAAATTCCAAAATGGGTAAAATCATTATATTAATTCTATACTTTTTTCTTTAGTAATAGATAAAGTCAATCATTTAACTGTTACTTGCTATCATAATTTGAATTTTTATTTTTGATCTATTATTTAATATTTACCTTCTATTCATGCATAAGGAATTATATATAAATGTGCATATTTAATTGGTAATGATATTTAAATATCTAAAAATTAAATAATTAATGTTCAAAAAATCATTATAAAATAAAATTAATCTTAAAAATATAATATAATATAATATAATATAACACCAAAAGCTTATCAATAATCAAAATATAAATTTAAAAATTATAAATAATAAATAAGCTTTAAGATTAAAATTTGAGATTGAAGACTCAAAGTTTAAAATTTAAATTAAAAATAAACTATTATATATAAAATAAAATAATTTAAATTTAATATTAAAAAAATATCTTACACAAACCCTACATTTCAATCACCCTCTTAACTCCTCACATTAGGTAAATGTCCTCCCCCGCTTCTTCCTCTTCCTCTTCCTCCTTCTCCTCCTCTTCCTCTCATTTTATTTCTTTTTTTTTATTTTTTAATATATTTTGAATTAATCCGTTAATAGTGGAGCTTTCAATAAAGGTGAGCCAGCAAGCTAGCCTACCGGCTGTGCATGGCCTCGCGCGAGCCAGCTCACCACGCAAAGCCTAGCATGGTTGCTGGCCTCTACATGATGACCAGATCTAGCCTCATGCAGCGACTAGAAGCAAGTTGCATAGCCGATTGAAATTTGTCTCATTTTTGCTAATGTTGCAAATTTGAAAACTTTTCAGGCATTTAGATGTGTTGGTCACTTCAGAAGGGTAATTTTTCTGCTTATTATTTTAACTATTATGTATTAGATTGTGGTTTAATATATGTTGCATTTATATTGAATTATGTGTTGGATTTTGTTAGATTTACATTTTGTGAATTATAAGTTTGATCGAAATTTGAGTTATGTGTTGGATTTATATTAAATTATATGTTGGTTTATAATGAGATGTAAGTTTGATTATATTGAGTTTATATTTTGTTAATTATGTATTTGATTAAGTTGAGTTATCTAGTGGATTTATACTGAATTAAATATTAGTTTATTATATTGAATGTATGTTAGTTTAGTTTGTATTTCTGTTACTCATGATCCTAATGGTATTTTTGTTGTAATATTGCAAATTTAGACAACATTGGCCAACTTTCTATTCTCATTTTTATAATATTTTATCTTTAATTATTTTGATTTTGTTTTTATTGTGTTATATTGCATATTTGGATATGTCAAGATGTTGAAATTTTATATAAGTCTTTATATAGAAGAAAGCGCTTCGTTGGGGTTTGATTTAAATATTGAACAATATGGAATATATTATATTGTAGTTTGTATTATATGTTAGATGTTTATTGTAATATAAATTATACTTTTAGATTTATAATGTTAATTTGATTCCTGTTAAAGAGAATGAATTTTTCAAGAGTGTATTGTATTTGTTGAATTTAATGTATTTGTTTAATTTGAGTTATTATTATTTGGGCATTGCAATTTAGATTAATATAGTTCTGAGGATGTATAATTTTTTGGTTTATTATGGGTTCCAATTTGGTATAGAATACATAATTTCTTTAAAAAAAAATTAAAATTTGCATTGAAAATTTCCGTCACAAAACAAAATAATAATTAAAAAAATTGCAACTGAAATTATGTCCATCACAAAATTTTTTTTAAAGAAATTGCAATTCTGTGACAAACAACAAATCCGTTGCAAAATTGGAATTTTGCAACAGATTTTTCCATCACAAAATTGCGACAAACAGCTCCATTGCAAAGACATTGCAAAAGTGACACTCAAATTCATCACAAATCCATCGCAAAATGGCCCATCACAAATCCGTCCACAAAAATTTGCAACCAAGGTTTTTGCGATGGATTTCCACCGCTACAAAATTCATTGCAAATAGCAGTTTTTTTAGTAATTATTGAAATAAACAAAATGAAAAAATTAACATACAAAATTTGATCTAAACCTTGGTACTTAAAATTAATATTAATAAAAATAAAATAATTTTAGTTTCTCGACAACATCATCAAAAGCTTGTTAGGTGCAAAAAGAATAATGCAATCATGCATTCTCTTTATTCTCTCTTAAAAATTTCTCTTTTAATTTCCAGCTAAGAATTTTTCGCAAGACATAACTAGAGATTGTATGGATTTGAGGTGTGTAAACCAGCTGGTAACTCCAGAGGTTATCCACAACAAAGCAAAATCGTGGTGTCAAAATAGAAATTTGATAGATGCGTATATGAATTTTTTCTAAAATTATGTGAGGCTTATAGAAGACCATTGATTTGGCATATATGGTTTGAGATAATTTCTCTGTAGGCCTACTCGTTTTTACCTATTTGTTCATCCACAAGTTTGTTCGAAGCGCATGACATATTTTATGACTTCAAAAAACATAATTAAAGTTCATGATTTCTATGAGGAAAAAGATTTGGCATGAATTTTGCACCACACACAGGTCTTAATAGGCAGATCACATGGTTAAATTTGGTGAAAAATAGATGAGTCACTGGAAAAAAAATTGAACTGAAAGCGAACATTTTTTTTCTGTTTTTGTTGTTTGATTTTATTCCATCTTGTAGAGCATGAAAAAGACACTCCAAGTACAAGCATGACCATGTGTGGCTCAAGTAACTAGTTTCTGAGTGGAATTTCTGGAAAACAGTTGACAGTGATATTTTTGTGGACTTCTGAGTTAAGTATGTTATGTCTACGGGTGTCAATTTGGACTAGAATTCATGAGTTCGACCAACCTATATGATTTTGAGTTGAGTTGAGTTGGGCTCAACATTTTAGAGATGAGTTTGAGCGGGTTGAATTTTAGATAGGTTATATCAAATTTAAGTGGATTCAAAATGGGTCCATTCCAAAGTTTTAAGAAAAATTTAATAAATTCAATAAAAATTATTTTAAATTAATAACAAAAAATCTTATTATTTTCACTTTTTTAATTGTATCAAAGTCTCGTATTTTTTATTATTAGTAATTTCATAATTAAAATATACATCTTGGATTTTGTACAATATTAATAAATGAATTATCTAAAATTAAGTGCATATAATTTGAATTCTTAATTGGGATTGAATATTTTGAAATGAAATCAAGTGTCAATCGCTAAACCTGTGGGCACAACATTCTGAAAAATTTACCTAAAGTATTATTTCTCTAAATGTCATATCTTTTTGTCAACTGGCTTATATTTATGATTTTAAAGTAAAACATAGCTCCACAAATTAATACTATTCCTAGTACACAATATATAACAACGAAAAATAGCATCCACTCACATATGAATAATTTATAATTAATTTTTAATGCAATTAAATATTATAATATGAATTAATAAAATAAGTATATAATTTAATAATTTTTTTCAATTTCTTGTAAAATTGTATACTAAATAAAGTGTAGAAGGTATATTAATATTAATATAGTCTTTTGAATTAACTTTTTGGAATAAATAAATTAAATTAATTTTTTTTATTTTTTATTAGAATCATTTCAAACCCAACCTAACCAATAATTCAACCCATTTTGAATTTAGCCTACTTTCAACCCAAGTATCTCAACCTATATAGAACCCAATTCATTTTTAACTCAACCCACATTAGTCCAAAGCAAACTCATCCCAACCTATCCATTTGCCACCCATAGTACTTACGTCCATAAAGTGCAAGACTTCATATTTTGACGTGGACATGAAATTACAATTTTGAAATGAAGGTTTTTAGTTGGCCTTTAAATTTGTAAATTAACATCAATATTGATGCCTAATGATATCCAAGCTATGGACTCGAGAACGAGCAGTACAGCTCGGGATGACCGAGGTGCGAGAATTGAGGGTTACCGCCGGAAAAGCTAGCAAAGTATCGAGAATAGCTCAGAATGGATAAGCAACTGATGGAATGGATTTGCTGAGAAAAATCTTATATGATAATCATGGTTAAGCCCTTAACTAAGAAATCAAGTAAGATCCCATGCACTTTTCAAGCCAAATCCATAGATTTTCGGGAGTATTACATATACTTATATATCTCCTCCATATCCGTAGGAGGGTTAATCACCAAATGCATGCAACCAACCATGGAGAGGGTGGACAATTGGGGATTAAAATGAATATAAATGAAGAAAAAAGAAGAACACAATACATACACATTCTCATATAAATAATAAATAAAAGTACTTGAATTTTTCCAATCTCTCACAAGAGAACCTATGCATTTTGCTTTATTTCAACACCCTAGCCCTAGCCCTAATATTCAAAAGAATCAATTTGTTATATATATCAAAAAGATTGAAAACCCCATAAACAAGAATAATATCAAATTATCCAGTTAGTTTTATGCTTAAAAATAAGTTATTGCCTTTTTCATTCAATGACTTTTTATATTCTTCATTATTGATATGAGATAACCCAATATGCCCAACCCAATAATTATCAACTCCAGATAATGCTTCCAGGCTCACTTCACATATGAATCCCAACTGCGCTTCTAGACCTAACTGGGCTGTTGAACATTGCTTCATTGCCTATGCAATAGCCTGGGCCGAGGCACTCAACCATAACCGCCAGATCAAGTGGATGGTTCTTGACCCTACCCGACGGGAAGCTTCAAGCCTCCGAGTCTATTTAGGTATTTCTCTGGTCAATCACCATCATCTAGAGTGCTCACTCCAGCACTAAATCGTATCCCTGTCACATTCAATGCCCTAATAGTCAACGTGCCTCTACATTAATGGCACATGCCGCCCTAGTACCTCATCTGCCACCAACTCTGTCAGAGGGCATGCCTCTTGAGTACTATTCTCCCAAAAAAACAAAAGGTGATGTCATATCATCCACTTAGAGAAAGCTACAAATACCCCGCAACTAGCCACCCTCTAAGTATGTCATTTTTATTATATGCTTTTACTCTTCTTCTCGATTACCTTACTCGATTGGTACTAACTTGAGCATGAAAGTGCCTTAGCTGAGAGCACCTCGGCTAGTCTGATATTTGCTAATGGTTGCAGATCTTAGCCTAAGAAGATTTCACTATTGGATCAATCGACCACCCTAGTCAATTTAGCCCATACACAACTCAATCCAGTAAAACAGCTTTCAACCTTATCATTTTGGCGTCGTCTGTGAGAAACTTAACATTGCAACTACAAAATAGTGAACACCAGGCGAGCCACATCTGAGAGAGAGAAAAATAGAAGGACATCGTCTCTTTCTCTCCCTTAGCTTCAGTAAGGTCATATGCCCAGAGCCCCAGCGCCCCACCGGAGCAAGTTGTCACCTTGACCGTACCCCAACTAATGCAGTTGATAAGTGAGCAAATCTGCCACGTTGAATTGGTACACAGTTGTGCCTGCACTAGCTGCCAATGCGACCCTATAACCACCACCACTAGAAGAGAGACCCCCTTAAGGTAGCCGCGATCAGCTAAAGTTCAAGTGCTCGCCAACTAGATAAGAAGCCAGCCCAAATGCATCCATGAAGAAAGGGGGCAACCAGAGCCACGAAAAGAGATTACTGATTCTTAGACCATTACATTCGACCTAATCGAGCTCTACAACATAATTGGGTCAAACATTTAAGTCTAAACTAACGCAAAGAGATGGGTAAATCAGCAGATCATGCGACTCGGCCCATTCGAACCTCACAATGCGATAGGGCAAAGTGTACGAGGCCTCAATTCGACCGCAACATGACCTATGCGGATCGAGAGGAGTAGGAAAAATTTTTTCACTAAGTACGGCAACTGAAAAAACACCTCAATGAGATCTCAAAGAGAAATACTAAAAGGATGCCCAACCCTAATGGCCACCAATGGTCTCACCGTGGAAAAAAGTCATCATTCATACAAGAGATAATCGACGAGTGCATTGCTATCAACGTAAAGGTCCCGATCAAGCTCCCATAGTACAATAGCTCAACTAATCCCAATAAGCACCTAATATAGTTCGAGCACATAATGCAACATATAGACATAATGAATACATACACGCAAAGATGCTGGTTACTACCTTTCAGGGTATTGCACTTGATTAGTTTGTCAAATTTGAACCATCGTCAATAAACTCCTATGACTAGCCATGTGATAAGTTCCCACCCCAATTCATCAATCAACAAAAGGCGAAGCTCCCCCACACCCATCTCTACATCATCAAGTAGAATGAGAGAAAGTCCCTTTGTGACTTCTTTACTAGATTTAACATAAAGGTGTTAAAAATTGACAACCCCAGGATCGAATTCCTGATTAACATGCTTTTCTTAGGGCTTAAGCATAAAAAGTGTGCCAATGCTTTAGTGCGGGAATGCCCACGATTGATGAAAGAGCTGCTCGATCTAGCAGAGAGATACATGACCTAGGAAGAAATGAACAAGTTGAAATTTGGCAATCTGGAGGTCGAGAAAAACAAAAATAAAGATAAAGACGGCCAAAAGCATAAAGAGGGCCGTCAATCTCCAATCAAACACTTTCATGACTATACTCTGCTCAATCACACAAGAAAAAGAAGTATTATTTGTAATCCAGCACAACAACCTCCTTAAGAAATCGAGAAAGCATATTGAGACTAAAATAATGAAAAAATTAAAGAAATATTGCCATTTTCACAAGCAAAGGAGACATGACACAGAGGATTGCTTCAATCTCCATGATGAAATTGAGAGGCTAATCAAGTAAGGCCATCTCAAATAATATGTTGCTGAAGGCACCAGGACTTAAGGGGGTAGAATCGATCAGACTCCCCGTGAAGAAAGATCAGTTACCCCATAAAGAGAAGATAAATGAAAAAAGCCCGGCCAGAATAATCGTCCACCCATTCGAGGAGTAATTAACATGATTGCGGAGGGGTCCCATAAGAGGAAACTCAAAATCGATGAGAAGGCAAACACAGAGGAGGCTGGAGTCGACCAAAGCCTCCCCAATCAAAATAAAGTTTCATTTATCTACTAGTGCAGAGCCCATCTCCTTCACTAATGATGAGCCGGCCCACCTTGAAGGAAAAAACATCAACCATAGAGCTGATTTTTCCATGGTGGTGTTTATTGAGATTGCCAACTTTGAAGTCAGGAAGATCCTAGTCAACAATGGCAGCTCTGCCAACATTATCTTCTTATCAACATTAAAAAGAATAAACCTAGGCCAGCAGAAATTTGAGCCAGTGAGTACCCCTCTGGTTAGATTTAAAGGGTCAAAAATCATACCAAAAGACCCCATCAACATCTCTACATCATTTGAAAAGGTGCCCCACAAGAGGACACTGATGATAAACCATCTGGTCATCGACGCTCCATTTACTTATAATGTTATAATTGCTCGACCAGCTCTCAATTATTTTTGAGCCATTATATCAACTTATCATATGAAAATCAAATTCCCAACTCCGGCAGGCATAGGCCAACTGCTATGCAAAATCAATAAAGCCTAGCAATGTTACTCCATTTAGGTCGAGTCGAATGAGTAGAAAACTCGACTACAATGCAAGACCTATAGGGTTGCCCTTGTAGCAAAACCCGAGGAAGGCTAAGCTAGTGGGAAGAAAAAATTGGAAGACAACAAAGTGGAGCCCATCGGATGTATTCCACAGATTTATTAGTAGATTCCGCAGATAGTTGTGAACTGTTGAGTATGATGGATGCATTCCAAGGGTATCACCAGATATTTATAGCCCCCGAGGATAGGGACAAAACCTCTTTTGTAGTCCCCAATAGAGGTTATTGCTTTTTGGTCATGCTCTTCAAACTTAAAAATACTGGGGCAACTGATCAACTTTATGTTTAAAAGTGAGATCAACAAGTCTATGGAGGTTTATGTCGATAACATGATTGCCAAAATTGAGAAGGCGAAAGACCACCTACACAACCTCAACTATACCTTTGTTGTATTGTGAGCATTTAGTATGAAGTTAAATCCAAACAAGTGTATGTTTAGAGTTCAAGGAGCTAAATTCTTGGATTATATGGTCAATCAAAGAGGCATTGATGCCAATCTGCAGAAAATTCAGGCCATGTTGGACATCGCCCCACCTCAAACAGTTAGAGATGTACAATGGTTGGTCGAGAGAATTATAGCCCTAGGAAGATTCATCACCCATTTGTTCGACAAAAGCTTACCCTTCTTCAAGATCCTCAAAATCGCTAAGAAATTAGGTTTCTAATGGAACAAATAGTGTGATCGGCTCTAGTTGAATTAAAGCAGTACTTGTCATCACCTTTATGCTCACCAAGCTAGAGCTCGAAGAGGTACTACACATCTACTTAGCTATTTCAAAAGTATTGATCAGTTTAGTCTTGGTTTCAACCAGGGACAAAAGCCATCAACTAGTTTGTTGTTATAGCAAGGTGTTCCAAAGGCCAAAACATAATTACTTGGAGATCAAGAAGTTTTACCTGGCATTAGTCACTGCGGCTCAAAAGCTGCAACCATACTTTTAGTCCCATACAATGATGGAACTAACAAACTAGTTGTTAAAATAAGTACTCTCGAAGCCAGACACGTCGGGGAGGTTACTGAAATGGGCTATTGAGTTGGGAGAGTTTGATATCACCTTTCAACCCAAAACAGCCATCAAAGCATAGGTCTTGGATGACTTCATCATCGAGCGGGTCGATCTCCCTGAAAAGAGCAATAAAACTCCTCTCTTTTAGACTCTACACGTTAATAGATCATTGATCACGTCATGAGGGAGAGCAGAAGTGGCTCTCCATTCCCCAACAGCGAAAGAATATGATTTTATTATCAAACGTAACTATGAATCACCAATAATGAAGCTGAGTACGAGGCTCTTTTTGCTAAGATGAGGATGGCACTCGATCGAGGAGTCGAACACCTAAAAGCAATCACAGACTCCCAGTTGTGGTAGAACAGGTCGAAGGAAATTTTGAGGCCAAGGATGCAACAATAAGCATGTACTTAGCAGAAGTCAGAAGACTACAGTAGTCATTCAAAAAATTCACTCTCATCTAGGTACCTTGATTTGATACGCTGATGCCCTATCCAAATTTACAAGCTCAACTAGAGGTACAAGAGATAGGACAATAACTTTCTTAGTTGCCGATAGACCATCAATAGGCACCCTTGAAAAGAATTTGATGAGGAGCATTATGGAGATAGTTCCCTCGTGACAAGATCCAATAAAGCTCTATCTGAGTCACGATACGGTCCTTGAAGATAAAAATAAGGCACAACGCCTTCGAAGGTAAGCTACCAAGTTTGCAATCGATGAACATGGCTAGATCTATAAGAGGTCAATCTCTAGACCACCCCTAAAGTGCCCAGATCCCAACCAGGCTCATGAGGTCTGATAGGATACCCACGCAGGCATGTACAGAAACCATTCAGGAGGAAAATCCCTTGCCCATAAGATCAATAGGTATGAATACTTTTGGCCCACTCTATTAAAAGATGCTGTTAACTTTGCTCGTGAGTGTCTATCATGCTAAGTCCACTCGAACCTCCCACACCAACTATGGCACCCATAGTCAATGTCAAATCATTTAGCCATTCGATCAATGGGAGAATGATATTCTAGGTTCATTGCTAAAGATGATAGGTTAGCAAAAGTTTGTAATTATAGTAGTTGAGTACTTCACCAAATGGATCAAGACTGAAGCTGTCCCAAAAATAACTGACGTAGCCATCAAAAATTTTATCTAGAAAAATATTATTTACCGTTTTAGTCATCTTAAGATCCTCATTTTAGACAACAGGACACAATTCAGAGCAGAAACACTTAAAGTTGGTGCGAGGCCTTAAGAATCACCCAACATTTTATCTCAGTGGGCAACCATCAATTGAATGGCCAGACGAGGTAACGAACAAAACAATCCTTGACCATTTGAAAGCCAAGATACAAGGGACCAAGTCAAGTTGGGCAGATGACCTTCCTAGGGTGTGATAGGTGTACAGGACCACCCCCGTACAGCCATGGGCTATAGCTCTTACAGTTTAGTATATGGTTCTAAAGCAATTATCCCCTCTGAACTCATACAACACACAACTCGACTGCTCTGCTTTAACCTAATCAACAATACCTTGAAAGAAAACTCGACCTAGAGATAATTGATGAGTGGAGACAAGAAGCCTATAACACCATACAATGCTATAGATCAAAGATGGTAGAGAACTATAATAAATGGGTCAGGCCACACCGTTTTAAGGTTAGGGACCTTGTTCTCAAGAAAATGGAGGCATCCAAGAATGTTGGCAAACTTGACCCAAAATAGGAGAGACCATATATTGTCATGAGGGTATCAAAGTACAATGTCTATCGACTTGCTACCATCAATAGGGATGAGCTTCTTTGCCCATGGAATGCCATCAACTTGAAAAAATTCTATGTATAAGAGCGCTTTGGAATCATCTTTGTATCCTGTGATATAAATAAAGTTTTAATAACACTACCATCATTCATTTATAATGCTACAGCCATAAACATTCCCATTTGCCTCGCATAATTTCACGTCGACCCCATAGCCAACCCAAAAATGGCTTCACACTGCCAATTCAAAGCTTTTTAGCCCAAACTATGTAGTCAACCTTTTAGTTAACCCAACAAGTGACTTCATGCTGCCAAAGTAAAGATTTCAACCTAAACTACGCAGTCAACCCTGTAGCCAATCTAACAAGCAGCTTCATGCTGCCAATTCAAAGTTTTTCAGCCCAAACTATGTAGTCAACCCCCCAATCAACCTAACAAGCAGCTTCATGCTACCCAATTATAGCTTCTCACCCTTAACTATGCAGTCGACCAATGAACTAGCTTCTCACTGCAAAATTGAGAAACCAAAGCCTCACAAACATATATGATAATGGTCAACCTTATTGCCAACCTATTCAAATGACTTCACGTCCTATGACACATCATGGTAAATACTATCGGACTCGATCAGAGTAATAAAACTCAACTATAAAGTTGAAGGCAATTTAAAAACAAAACATCGTATACACTTTGATGAGATCATGCGTATCTCTGAAATAGTAACCCCAGTCGACGATAAGGTTATTATGGGGTTCATGTTAATTAATTCGATTATCAACCACATATTTACAACAAGATAATTGTATTCAACTAGAAAACTGTAAAAGTGTTAACTACACATTGATCAAAGTAACGGCAGCATTTCATTCAACGAAATTTTTAATTATGAAACTGAAGTACAAACTTTATTGCATGAAAAAAAAAACAAAACAACAACATCAAGTGACAAAGGGGAGGGGAATTACAAAAGAGCCACTTGGAACAACATATCCGACAATAATCTTAGACAGGAGTTTCAATTATGGCTCGACCCAGCACCCTCCATTTGACCTGTCGAGCACCCTCCTAAACATCCTAGTCAGGCTTAAGCATTGCTGTCGTAAGGGGATGAACTGTTTGTGCTAGCTGTGAAAGCCCCACCACATCGTCTATAAAGTCAATAAAGTGCAATAAGTACTGGGCGACATCGACTAGTCCGTTCCTGTTTGAAAGCAAAGTCATCAGCGAAGGCAAACTCCCTCACCAGAGCAGCAAGCCTCATCTCAACTTGTGACTGCTGCTATTGAGTGGCAGTTATTAGCTAAATTGGAGCATTTATCATAGCACCCCCTTCTGCGTCCTCTTCGACCACGATCTCTTGGGGTCAGTATAAGGTTGTAGCTTCTCGTCTTAAATTGAGCTTATTTTATCTTTATCTTCAGCCCGAAAGGCATAGCCCAAGTGCTCAAGTTGCTTAATCATTTTATTGAATGCTATGCGGGCATCATCGAGCAAGAAAACTACACTCCCATCTTGAAAAATCGAGCAGAGCATAAACTATTGTACCATCTCCCTTTGCATCAAAGGGAGCTTCTAAAAGAATGCTGCTTAGGCCTCCTCGAGCATAGCATTATGGCAAACTATTCAACCAGAATTGTAGCTCACCTACAAGTCCAGCTAAGTCTTTTTTAGCATCATGTCCATTTGGCTTCTCTCCTGCACGGCCTCAATCAGCGGTAGGAGTTAATGGGTTTTACTATTAATCCATTTTCCTCAATCAAATGTAGAAGAAACCCTAAAGCATGGTACATCTCAACTCATGGGTTATGACATCTTTTGTAAGCTGCAAGTAGAGCACAAATATGAGCATAAAAAACAAGCGCTTGCACCTTGTCATTATCAATATCTCTTAAGGGAACAATCTAAATTATTTATTAACAGTTTGTTCATTATAAATTACCTTACGGTTGAGAGGGTGTTTGGCTAATTAAGCTTATTTAAAAGATTTTATAAGTTACGACATCTTATGCGATATTTTTGAAACATATAAGATGCTAGATCATATTTTAGATAAAATAAGATTTTGAGCTTACAGGATGTTAGTAGCAGCAATTTATTAATTAAAATAATTAAAATTAAAAGTGCTTGTAAGATCTTAATAAAAGTTAGGATCTCCTTTATTCAAAAAATAAAAAATAAAAAAGAACATCTAAGATCATAACATTTATTTTAGGATCTTATAAACTCAATTTTTTACAAAAAATTGCCAAACATTTTATAATATCTTATAAGCTCTTGAACATTGTATGAGATGTTCTGAGAAGTTAATAATTTCGCCCAAACTCCTTCTAAATCCACCTAGACTAGGGTAGAGATCAGAAAGAGAAGGTAAATTAATTTCTAAAAGTAACTCACAAGGATTATTGCAAGTTATCTTGCCAGGGGCACTGGAACGCACTAGGGTTCCCTTGTACTCCCAGTTGAGTAGGTAAGATGCATGTTTTCGCACTCTGGCACTATGATTGCAGCATGTCGGAGCAACATAACACAAACCTCCGGGTTGTATTGCAGTACAAGTCCGTGTTTGACATGTCTTCCTTATGTACTCTTCCAAGGCTGTAATTTTAACATCGCTTCTTGCCACACACCATGAGAAGTTCGTCCGACTAAGAATCTGTCTGACAAATATTTTGGAGATGGTCAATATCACAACTAATAGCATTAATTTTATCATAAAAACAGACTTGCAGTGTACATTCTTAGCTTACAAACAACTAGACAAAGCATCAAACATAAGAACCACAAGACCCTAGGTACTTTTTCCATGATATCTTATGTCATTTAACTTGATTATATATCTTTATGTCATATATTTGGTTTCATGCATGGGTAGAAGCTTCAGTACCCTTACTCATTTTATATGTGTGAAAGCTTATATTATTGGTAGCACGGAACTGAAAGATCCAAATAATAGTAATACACATGCACTACCATGTATAATAAAGGGAAAATTCTATTTATTAAATTTATTCTTGTTGAAACGCACGGAGCCAAAGTTTAATATTTGTCTTTACTACTAGCAATTCCATTTTTAGTCAATTTCTTAGACTTTGCATGGTGAAAGATATCAATATATCTATGGAATAACTAGTGCTCATCTCTTTCGAACCTTTTTATTGAATATAGCAGTTTCAAAAGTACTCTTCTTTCTCATTAAATTCTTCAGTTTGAAGTACCCAAAATAGCCACCTTCTAAACCAGATGGCTAGCTTTCCGTATAACTAAACTAAAATAATAAAAGGTATCACTCGAAGGAAGCACTTAAAATTTTCAAATCACGGCATTATTTTCTTTTATATAATTCAAAGGTTGGATATCATCATAAATTAATTTTATTCATGTATGTTTATCAATATATTATGTATCACGGGAGATTTTCCTTTCAAGTTTGCAATTACCTTTTTAATAAAAAATAGATATTACAACAAAAGATAACTGTAGCTATTATTGACACAATGTTATTCTGCTCGTTTTATGGTGCAATACTACACATTTATATTTTTTGATGCTATAAATTGCATTATTTAATTTTTCTCAATTAATTTAAAATTGTTCGAAAATCAATCAAAGTAAGCAAACATTTGTCGTTTCGACAATTATTTTAAACCAGAAAAACTGTTGGAAGTGGTAGTCGTAATTTTCAATACATCTAATATTTGCAAGTTTTCTAGAAAAGAGTGTGTTGGTAATTGTTGATATATTTATCATGAGTCTTTATATTATAGAGGCTTATATATATATATATATACAAGAAAAAAATGTTTATTATGATACTAAAAAGAGTTCCCATGCATAATATATTATGACCCTCTTACTTTTGAGATACTTTTATAATGTCTAGTAGGAAGGATCTCAATAGCTTATTATAACACCTAAAGTGTCACAATAATTTGGCTTGCTATGATGTATAAATGTCTCTCTATACACTTAATTATTTCATCCTAATGTATTTTCAACTACTTTAACCATCCAATTATATGTCACTAAAAATGTCACTACTATAAAAAAACTGCTTTTTGTGATGGATTTTGTGATAGAAAAATCCATTGCGAAATCTTTGATCACTAAATTATGCGACAGATTTTTTTGCCATAGATTTTGCAACGGATTTTTCTGTAGCAAATTTGCAACAAAGATTTCCATCGCAAATTTGGAGTTTTTGTGATGGATTTTTCTGTTGCAAAATGGTAATTTTGTGATGGATTTTTGTTTGTTGCAAATTTTCATTTTTTATGTTTTTTTGCAACAAAAAAAATCCGTCGTAAAATATTTTAATTTTTTTTATTTTGTAGCTTTTTTTCAATATTAAAAACCTATAATCATCAATAGTATATTCATAAATCCAACAATACCATACTTAACGATATTTATAACCACCAAATGATAAAATAACAATATCTTCCATAATATCCAAATATAATATTAAATAAATAAAATATTTTCTATCACAGAAAATAGTTTTTTTTAGTATTATAATGAGACATTTATAAAATGTCTCAGTAAACTTAATATCTAGACACTGTAAAGTGTCCCTATAGAGATCATTTTTAAATACTTAACAGTGTCACTATAAATGATATACAACGCTTCGTGGTGTTTGAATAAATAAAGTTTCTACATTATAAAAAATATCCTTCTAAACTTTTGGCATACACTTACAATAACACTTTTCTAAACTACGAAAAGTATCCCATTAAATCAATTAATTCATAATATATATCCCCAAATATATGTTGACATCTTTTTTGTTCGTGGTACAAATTCATACATCCAACAAAATAAAACACATATTTAAACTATCAACTAGAAATTGTCCCATATAGTTCAAATATAAGGTCACTGCATAGATTTCAACATCCAACCCATTCATGTTTACAACTCTCAAAATGAAACAAACGAGAACTTCAAAAAAAAAAAATGACCATTTTTTCTGTAAAAATATATTATAGAACTAGCTAGAGAACATCTAAATAACATTCTTAAAGATAGTTGTTCTCATCAAATCAAACTTCCCATTATTCTTCATTCCATATATACAATTAACATGTTATAGTCAAACAAAATCTTTGTTAATGAAGAGAAAAAATTAATTTTTTTCCTATAAATTTACCGAATTTTTTAATTTTATCCTATATTACATATAATTAAAAAGTTAGTCCCATAAATATAAAAAAGTTGGTACATTTAGTTCGATTATCGCCGAAATTAAAAAAAATAGTTGGAAATGCTGATGTGGCATGCAAGAATGTTTTGAATTGGGGATTTTTACTTATGTGGCACCTTAAATGGGTTTTTTTGTCATGTTGGCAAAAAAATTTAATTAATAATTAAAATAATTTAATTAAATTTATATATTTAAATAAATTAATAAACTAAAATTATAAAAGAAAAAAGAGGGAAAGAATTGAAAAACAAAAAAGAAATTTTTCCCCCCTACCATAGCAATGCGGTCCGAAGCTTGCCAGGCTATCCCATTAGATATATATTTATATAAATATATGTGTATATATATGTGTGTGTGTTTATATATCCAAGTAAGCAAAAGGCGTCTTCCAACAAGATACAAAAAGGTGACTTCAGCTAGAAATTTGCCACCTAAGCAAAAAACCCCAAATTCAACAAACTTTGACATGCCACGTCAGATTTTTTTATTAATTTTTTCAATTCCAACGATAATCAGACTGCCAATTTTTTTATTTTTTTTTTGTACTAGTAAGACTTACTTTTTAATTGTATAAAACATAGGACAAAATTAAAAATTGGATAAACTTATCGGACAAAAAATATAATTTTCCCCTATGAAAAATAAATGAATTAGTGACAAATTATATATATTTCTAGAGAGAGAAACAAAAAAAGAACTCACTTCTTGGTGTCAAAAAAGAATATGTGACAAAGTAATGAAACATCTATTCTATTTTTTCAAAAATATCATGTTAGAGATTATGTGATCCTTACTCTGAAACTCTTCATTTATACCATAGTGATATTTTTTTTCTAAACTCTTTATCTTTGGATTTCTTATTGAATGATCTGGGGTGTTATCCTAGACATGAAGAATAAAATCCAAAGGATTTTTGTAGTTACTTTTCAAAGTTTGTTAGGATTTTTTTTATTTCACATGTTTAACTAAGATTTTTCAAATTAAAAAAATAATAATAAACTAAGTCATCAAAGAAAATGGAAAAAAGAGGGATTTGAATCATCAGTACAAATAACTCACCCAATGGAATAGTAATCGTCAAATCTAAGTATTCAACAGACAAAATAAAGATTTGACAAAAATAAGAAGTGATTATTACCAAAGGTTGCATCCAATCAAAACTTTCTCCAATAACCTCTTCAATAATTGTGTAATCTAAAATAGGTCAAGTCCGCTCATCCATTTCCAGCCCAAATTAATACGAGCTTCATAGCAACTTTTTCCCAAGCTCCATTTGCACAACCTGTTTTGATGAATTTAAACTTTCAAAATAACTAATTATAATAATTTTGATAGATAACACATACTTTTCAAAGAGACACTCTTTTCAACCTGCATAAAAATATAAAGCTACAATTAATTAATCAAGTAATTCTATGTCCAATTTATATGTACAACTGATTTGGTTTCCTTGAATTTATAAATTAGCGACAACATAACTGAGATTTAGATATCATGCAGCTTTTTTGCTGGAGTAACAACAAAAAATTAAGGCAAAAGATGGATACTAACAACAATGAAGACAATAACATTAACTTCATAAGAAAAGGAGAACAAGACAGAAGCTGCATATCTCATAGAGATAAATAATTTCTCAAGATTACTTCATTTGATTCCCCCTATAGATAACTAGCTATTTAAAATATATGAGCATCTGTCATAAACTAATCTAATATAATAGTCCCCTAAATGTATGATAAGCCAAAGTTAGAAAAACTCACATCGAAATGTCCAAGGGATTCAACTCCAAAGACTATTTTAATTTAGAAATCAATAAACAAGTGAATGCTCAATAAGCAAATGTTCCTAGACTTTGATATTAACCAGACGAAGAATATAAGAATTTTTAGCATTCCCTTCTTTATCTCACAAGTTAGAGCTCACTATCTATGTACTGTGAATTCTGTTGAGTTAACTGTACAATCTTCCTATTTAATACTAGCTTGGACATAGCTATCAGACTATGGTCCATGGTTTCTAACAAGATATGCAATAATTTTTAACACTATAATAAGCTAATTTATGATAATTCCTCACTAATTTTGAATCAAGAATAAGTAGAGAAATGGATGTATGTATGTTTAAGTCAAACCATAATTTCTAGTTCTTAACATAGCCATATAAAGTATACTACAATTTTGTACAACTTTTGATGACGATGCAAACCAAAGATATACCCTCACATTTAACAAATGGAACTAATCATACTCTTGAGGGATCCCAATCAAGTTGGATCAGATTGCTGGTTTTTTAGTCTAGTTTTCATATTTCAGTCATGCATAATATTTGCCCTTGCTGTGAAAAACAATAACCATACATTTTATATATAAGGACTAGTGCAAAAAATCTAACTTACAACTAGCATGTGTGTAAAATATCTTCCTTTCAACCCATGACTAATCTATACGTAGATAGTCAAGGGTCAAGGAAAAACTGAAATTAGGCTATAGATAATTAAAGAGAACGACACATTACAAAAGACAAGTTTCAATAGCATTTAAATGATAATAAATGAATAATAGAGAAATAAATAAAAATTTTAGAAAGGAAAGAAGATCATGATAAGTGTATAATCAATATGTTTAACTATTCGGAAGAGCATCTATGACTTTAACAAAAATGTGGACCTTTCAGCTAAGGGTGAAGCAAGTAAAAACCATCTCTCCGACAAATTTCAGGGTTATATATAGATAGATAGATAGATGTAAAATGACACAAACACCAAGTCTAAAAGAGATGGGACATTGGCTGTACAAACTCCAAATTCACAAATTCATATGAGATTAAATCCATAGTTTTATACCATTTTAATATATATATATATATATATATAACTAAAATTCTCAAATGCATCCTATGATAAGTTGAATTGCGCCATGAAAGGACTAATGTGAAAGTTGACCACAGTAAGAAAAATAACAGTAGACATTTTGTGAACATAGACTACCTTAGGATTATATTCTACAATATGAGCTTGCAATGCTATAGATTTGTGATCCAATTTGCAGTTTGAATTGACTTTTGACACAATATTTCTATTTGTACATCAAAGCAAAATTCTTATAAAAGCAAAATTCTAAGATGTATTAAATGAACTTGTAGAACAGAATACAGAACCCATCAGTTTTGCTCAGCATATTTTGAGTTGAAAGTGAAAGCTTGCACCTTTTGATTATTTTAAATAGCTTGGTATAATTATATTTCCTATATTTTGATTTGAAAGTGGAAAAAGCAATTAGCTAGATGCATAATTTTCAATACAAGATAATAAAAATTTAGAAATATGTTCAATCGGCAAACTTTAATAGGTTAATTGCATATGTAGATATGAAACACTCATCCAAATCAATTCAAATAAACATATAAAAAAATCGTATCAAAATTAATACATAAAAAATTTTAGAATAGCATAACTATAACATAATCATACAAGAGACATTCTGTAAAAAAATAATACTGTATATTAAAGTCGTTTCACTGTAAAAGGTGACACAATATATTGAAGTTTGGAGCATTAAGAAAGACACACTTGCAAAAGAAAATATATGACAAAATATAATGCTAACATGATTGAGCCCTTAACTTTTGTTGATCTTAGTGTGTGTAGCAAATATTATTTTAACATTCTTTCACCTCTGCAGATGGTTGCACTATCAGTAAATTATCTTCTATTATCACTACTAAATGGGGATGAGAAAAGCTTGTCAAAATAGACCTAAATACAGGTAGCCTCAACCATATCTAAATTTTTTTCGAATTTTGAATTGGTAATAGAATATTAATCCACTTTCATACTCTCCATCAAATACTCCCTTAGTCCAAGAAGCAGACGCTAAATTCCAAAGTTAACAATATTCTTAAGAAATCACCTCCATATATTAGAAAAAATCAACAAACTACAAAAATAATACCTAATTCTCATGTGTCTGTGGATGTGTAAAAGAGATAGAATATTAATGGGTGCGAGTGAGAAAATACCGCCAATTGTGGAAAGCAAGAGGGAGAGATCGCACCGTGTGCGAGATAGAGACCACTAGTTTGTTGTGCGTGAGAGAGAAACTGCCCATTTGGGGTAGGAATATGGTGCTAATTGGTAATGTGGTAGAATAGAGGAACACGAATTATAATGAAAATTTTGTTTTTCATGAAAATAGACAGTCGATTTTCTTTTCTTGAGAAAACCTAAGAAAAGCCACCAAATTTTCGTTGCATCAATTGTTCGGCAACAAGGACTAAGGATACTTCTCCGACAATAGAGGCTAAGGACAATTCTTCGCAACAAGAGCTATGGATTTAGGTTTCTTTTTTTTCTTTTTAGTTTGTGTGGATTCAGGTAATTAGACACTTTTTAAAGCGTCTAAAAAATATAAATATTAAATACAAAGGAAATAAGTGTCTCAACAAAATATGTTAATAAGACACTTTTTGAGAAGCATCATTTTAAAAAATATAAATACTAAAAAGTATTGAAATATTTTAACTGTTAATTAGGATAAAATCCCTTTACCTACTTTCATTTTATACTTTACTCCCTACTTGATTTTTTAAACACTAAACTCCCTACTTTTTTCAGAACTTTAGGAATCACTCCCCAAATGCTTGATAAAGACTTAAATACCCTTGTACCTAGCCAAAATAACAAAAAAAATAAAAAAAAAACAACAAATGGCAATTTTCTTCTCCCCACTCTATCAAATGACAACTTTTCTATTTGGAAACCATTTTCTCCTCTGAAGAACAAAAGGCATGAAAAATGGCCTCTTATCTGCCAACAAAAAAGCGTGAACAGAAGAGATAATGGAAAAGGGAAAACAAAATCGACGCAAGAAGGGGGAAAAAACCCTACTACTCTACAACTCTGTGAAAATAAAACAACCAATAGTACAAACAAAGAGTAAAGAATAGAAGGAAGAGAGCATGGTTCATAGAAGTATGGTTTCTACTACTTATTTCACGGGCTTTGCTCCTTCCAAATGTTAGTATTTTTCAATTTTATAAGTTTTTCAAGTAGATCATCGTATCTTTCTTTTATTGAACTCTTTTTTAGTTATTAAAAACTTGAACCCATTTGTTATATGTATGATTTTTGTTGTAATATTTGAAAATCTTTAATTTGTACTTGAAATGTATGAAAGTTATGCTTCATTTTCTCAGGGTTTATACTTCTTATACCAGAAATTATATATTGAAATTATCTGAAAATAGTAGTGTATAATCTATTTGTGTAAAGTACATTTTAGATGCAACTGTAGTACAAAATATTTAAGGTTGTAGTACACATTATCTAAAAGTATAGTATATAATATGTATATCTGAGTACATTTTAGAAACAACTATAGTACAAAACATTCAAACATTTAGTACACATTATTTGAAAGTGGTAATATATAATCTGTGTATCTAAAATACATTTTAAAAACAAGTGAAGTACAAAACAGTCAACCTTTCAGTACACATCATTTCAAAAGTGCTAGTATATAATCTCTATATTTGAAGTACATTTTAGGAGCAACAGTAGCACAAAAATATTCAACTTTTCAATACACATTACCTGAAAGTGGTAATATATAATTTGTGTATCTGAAGGACATTTTAAAATTAACTACAGTACAAAATATTCAAGCTTCTAGTACACAGTATCTGAAAATGTTAGTATATAATATGTGTAACTAAAGTATATTTTACAGCAACTGTAGTACAAAATATTTAAGTTAGCAGTATACATTATCTGAAAGTATAGTATATAATCTATGTATTTGAAGTATATTTTAGAAGCAACAGTAGCAGAAAATATTCAAACTTTCAGTACACATTATCTAAAAATGGTAGTATATAATCTCTATGTCTGAAGTACATTTTAGAAGCAATAGTGGCACAAAAATATTTAACCTTCCAATACACATTGCCTAAAAGTTGTAGTATATAATCTATGTAACTGAAGTACATTTTATAGCAACTATAGTACTAAATATTCAAGCTTGTAGTACACATTATCTAAAAGTAGAAGTATATAATCTCTATATCTGAAATACATTTTAGAAGCAACAATAGCATAAAAATATTCAATCTTTTAGTACACTTTACCTGAAAGTGGTAGTATATAATCTATGTATCCGAAGTACATTTTAGAAGCAACTGTAGTACAAAATATTTGAGCTAGCAGTATATATTACCTAAAAGTGCAGTATATAATCTGTGTATCTGAAGTACATTTTAGAAGCAACTGTAGTATAAAATATTCAAGTTTACAGTACACATTACCTGAAAGTGTAATATATAATCTGTGTATCTAAAGTACATTCTAGAAATAATTGTAGTACAAAACATTCAAGCTTGCTATACACATTACCTGAAAATGGTAGTATATGAGTACATTTTAGAAACAACTATAGTACAAAATATTTAAGCTTTCAGTACACATTATATGAGTGGTAGTATATAATCTAGGTATCTAAAGTATATTTTATAAGCAACTGTAGTACAAAACATTCAAACTTTCAATATATATTATCTAAAAATGCTAGTATAATCTATTTATATACTAATTTTTCTTTATTTGATTGCAGCAAAGGGAAGACATAATGACGTTTGCTTT
>JACGDI010000003.1:136861-156529 GCA_014898725.1 Jacaranda copaia
TTCTTTTTGCGGAGGGGGTTGAAGTTTCATTTTCTATAGCTGAGTTTTCTATAGTTTTAGGGTTGCCACATGTGGGGTAATCAGTTGATATAAGATTAAAGATGAAGTCTTCAACTATAGGCCACTTTTTTTTTTTCAAAACGTTGAAGATTATAACAAGATCTAAAATAACAAAAATATTTGAGGAGCATGTATATAAGGATAGTGAGGAGGACTCAAATGATTTTTGTAGGTTATATATACTTTTTGTTTTTAATTGCTTTCTGTTTCCAACTTCTAATTATTGAACTCCACAATTTCTCCTACTATACTTGCACAATTTGTCAAGAGTTGGTTTGTATACAAGGGACATAGCTGCATACAATGTTCTTGTTGAAGATATGAGAACCATATCGGAGGAGTAAGTGGAGAAAGTAGCAAGAAGAAGTACGTTAATAGATGTAAAGTTGGTTTGAAAGTAAGTGATTTTCATTTACCTAATAACATTGATTATATTTATATTTAAGTGAGAATAATTTTTTCATTTATGAATGACAGACATGGGTTTATGAGTGCATCCTATCATTGGGTTTACCAAAACGTTTGTTTGCTTTTCTACACTTTTACTAGTAGAATGATAGTAAACTCCCAAATAATGTGAATAAGGCCAAGAATAAATTGAAACAAGTTACAAGAGATATGGTAATAATTCATTATTATTTGTTTTATAATAATTTGAATTTGATAATTATTTTTATTGTAATAAGTTGTAGACCTCAACTTTGCTTCAGATGAGTTACGCTTGACAGTTTTGATCAAGAAATCAAAGGCTAGTAGTATTGCTATTATTGAAGTACATATTTATGATTATACTATATTTGAAGCAATTATTAGGGATAAAGATGAAGAAATTAAATCATTGAACAAAAAAATTGCTTCAGTAGAAATGATGGCAATCAAAGGGCAAGGTCAGGAGGAGAATGCTATTAAGGATAGGACTAATGAACGGAAGCATAATAAGGAAGCTGGTGAGCGTCTATATAAGGGGGAACATGATTTGGAAGATGATGTAGAGAAAGAAGGGGATGATATAGGGAAGAAAAATGCAAAAGAAGCTAATGTAGGGATTGATGATAATGTTGATGATGAAGCTAAAGATAGTTTGGATGAAAAATGACGAACAAAACACCATCATGATCCCCCAACTATCATCATCTCTTTGACCACAGAACTTTATTCACCAATTCATGAAGTAGAGTTCAAAAAATCTAAAATTGAAGTGGTAAATGTCATGTCATTGATTGTTACAGATATGCATAATCAACATGATATGAAGGCAAAAAGAAAAGTAACAAATTTGTCAGCCCCCCGAGCACGACACCAGCCACACATGGAAGACATGTGATAAAACCTATTTTCCTTTTCCCAATGCAAAAAAGGTTCAAGAAAAAAAAGAGAAAAGGGTGTTGTAAACTACTTAATGTATTGTTTTTTTACTATTTGTATTTCATTTGTTGATAATTGTACTCAATTTGCTGGTATTTGTACACTATCTGCTTGTACTTTATTGATTGATATTTTGTGCCTCACTAATTTGTTATTTGTACTTAATGAGCTAATCTTTTGTACTTCAATTGTTGATATTTGTACTTCATAAGCAGAGGTTTTATATTTCATTAGTTTGTATTTGTACTTAATGTTCTGATGATTTATACTTTATGTTAATGATATTTGTACTTAATGCGTTGATGTCTTATATAGTTCATGTTGGTGATATATGTACATAATGAGATTATCATTTGTACTTCAATTTGTTGATATTTGTACTTCATATGTAGAGGTTTTATAATTCATGTTGATGAAATTTTTACTTAATCTATTGATCTTTTGTACTTCAATTGTTTATATTTGTACTTTATATGCATAAATTTTATACTTCATTGGTTGGTATTTGTACTTAATGTGCTAATGGCTTACACTTCATATTGGAGATATTTGTACTTAATGTACTGATCTTTTATACATCAATGGTTGATACTTTGTACCTAATGTGCTAATATTTTGTACTCCAAGAGACAAAAGACATCAGCCCGACCAAATAGAAGATGAATCAAGCCGCAAAGAGGGAAACACTTGATCAATATAAAGGAAGAACTGATTATAAAAGTTGTCCTCATATTCCACCTAATAAGGGAGAAGTCATCGACAACTTTCTCCAAAGAGACGATTTGAGATAACAAAATTTGCTTATGATTTTTCTTTTTAACAAATTGGTGTCTAAACTAACAATTAAAACTTATACTTGTAGAGAGTAACTGTCTAGGTGGGAGGAAATTACATTCTAAAGCGGAGACACCTATGTGAGTTGTTATTTAGGGAATGCCTTTGTGGTGATGTATTGGAGTGCTACATGTCAATATTACGTAGCTCATCTTTTAGGAAAGAGTGTCACCATAATGTGTGGTTTACGTCCACAATAGCGCAAATATGTGGCAGTTTCCTAACTTAATTTAGTTCATATTATAAGTGAGACTAACCAGTTCCTTTAAACCTCATAAGCTAATATCTTAAACCAACTTGAGGGATGCAATATCTAGGATATAAAAGATGAAGACTTTCTCAAGTTCATATCTGGACCTAATGCTTTTACATGTAAAGATTTGGAAGAGACTAATCTTGGATGTTGTAAACTCATGTCATTACATACTGCTACCAATTAACCAGGACCATCACTAGTTCTTAGTTCCTTAACACTTCAACTCGTGCTTTCTTGTACTTGAATTCAATAATGGCTACCCAATACAAGCCTTATGCTACTGTATCGTAAGTTTGCTTCATTTCTTGAAAATTTCTTCACAAAGTAGGGAGTCAACAACTAAACAAATTATTTGTAGGTTGCGTTCTATTCTCAGTACCTTAAGCTTTCATTGGGGTATCATATGGACAAAAGCATAACAGTACGAAAATGCAAACAGCAATAGGGGTCAGTAGATTGTGGTGTCTTTGTGTGCCTTTAGATAGAATACTTTATTAGAGACATTAATAATTTTTGGAGGTATGTTGGAAAATGTTGTATGGATACAATTCATGCACATATGGCATACACCATATTAAGTCAAAAAAATACAAAGGTTTGAATTTCAATGACAATAGAAGTTAATTTGAATTTTATTGACATAACTACATATAAGATTTTATTTTGTTGAAGTGTAAGTATACATTTTCATCAAAGTGTATATAAGATAATCTTTTGTAAGTTTATTCTGTATGTAAGTATATGTTTCCATTGAAGTGTATATAAGATTATATTTTGTTGAAGTGTAAATATACATTTCCATCAAAGTATACTTTGTGCAAATGATTGATTAAATTGAAATTGTGTAGTGAATTTCTGTACAATATAAGGGAAATAAAGTACAAATACAAACAAATGAAGTATATTTAGTCTCATGTTGAAGTATACTTCAATTCAAGTGAAATGTTCTAGCAAGGTCCAATACAATATGTGGGAAATGAAGTACAAATACATAACAAATGAAGTATAATTAGTCTTATGTTGAAGTATACTTCAGTTAAAGTGAAATTTTATAGCAAGGTCTAATACAATATGCAGAAAATGAAATACAAATACAGAACAAATGAAGTATAATTGGCCTTTTGTTGAAGTATACTTCAGTTCAAGTGAAATATTGTAGTGAGGCCCAGTACAATATGCGGGAAATGAAGTACAAATACAGAACAAATGAAATATAATTGATCTTATGTTGAAGTATACTTCAATTCATGTGAAATGTTATAGTGAGGTCTAGTACAATATGTAGAAAATGAAGTACAAATATGGAACAAATGAAGTATATTTGGTCTTTTGTTGAAGTATACTTCAGTTAAAGTGAAATATTGAAGCGTGGTCTAGTACAATATGCAGGAAATAAAGTACAAATACAGAACAAATGAAGTATAATTGGTCTTATGTTGAAGCATACTTCAGTTCAAGTGAAACATTATAGCGAGATCCAATACAATATGTAGGAAATGATGTACAAATACAAAACAAATGAAGTATACTTGGTCTTATGTTGAAGTATACTTTAGTTAAAGTGAAATATTGTAGCGAGGTCTAATACAATATGCGGGAAATAGAGTACTTATGCCTAGAAATGAAGTATAAATCTCCCCTATTGAAGTACAAAAGCACTAATGTCTCTAACGACATGCACATGCTACCTTTTCATGCTAAATCAAATACATAATTACCGAAATAAAGTACACAAATCCCAAAATAAAGTATTAGTCTCCCTTATTAGTCTCTAATAATTGTACACTTTGCGTAATACAATAATTAGTCTCTAATAATTGTATAGGGGTTCAAGTACAATATTTTGAGACTATTGGACCAAGTAAAGTACATATTTGTACAGGTGATGGGATGAATACGATCATCAAATGCTCATGTGTTTACAGCTTTCAACACATAAGTATTCTTTACACTATTGCAAATGATAATTTTAATCCATTGAACAGTAGTGGTTTTCACTTTAGTACTTGCACATTATTTTATTCATACCATACTAAAAATTATGAAGTATTTTAGAGTTTTGTTCATTAATTAATAAGAAATGAAAGGTGAAAACATGGAACAAAAATACAATTCATCATTAGTAGTACAAAAATAAAGAAATTAACTACATATTTGCCAAATGAAGTACAAAAATCCCAAAATCAAGTATAAATATATCTTATTGCAGTACAAAAGCACTAATGTCTCGAACGATATGCACATGCTATCTTTTCACGCTAAATCAACTACATAATTGTCAAAATGAAGTAAAAATGTCCCAAAATCACGTATAAATATCCCTTATTGAAATACAAAAGCACTAATGTCTTGAGCGACATGTACGTGCTACCTTTCATGCTAAATCAAGTACATAATTGCCAAAATAAAGTACATAAATCCTAAAATCAAGTATAAATCTCCCTTATTGAAGTACAAAAGCACTAATATCTCAAACAACATGCACATGCTATATTTTCACTATAAATCTAGTATGTAATTGCCGAAATGAAGTCCATATATCCTGAAATCAAGCATAAATCTCCCTTATTGAAGTACAAAAGCACTGATATCTCGGATAACATGCACGCACTATTTTTTTGCTGAAATCAAGTGCATTATTGTCATGTCAAAATACAATGATAAAGTTCAATTCAACAATCCAAAGTAATCCACAAATAACACAAAATTTTAGTACAACTTAATAATCCAATTTCTTTCAAAATTCTTCTCCAACCACACAATTCAGCTTATTTAGCTAGTTTAATAATTCTTTGCAAGTTCAATGATTATGCCCTATTTTGCCACACCATGTACACTTAATAACACGTTTCTCAATTTGTGATGGAATCTTCTATGTCCTTCTATGCCCAGACTTAGATTGACAATCAAGTACATTAATGACACCATCATCATCTAGAGGGAACACATACATATCATAAGTTGGAATAAGATTTATTACTACTTGGTATGCTTGTTGATACATCTCAACTCGGTAGTATTGATCGACAAAGTCATATGATAAAAGTGGCTTTAACTCGATACAAGCACACGCATGTTTACATGGTGTTTTATCAATTTACCATGCTCTACACAAACAAACCCTACTCTGTAAATCTACAGCATACGACTTGTCATGCTCAATCACCTTGAAGTTCTAACCACTAGGCATGTCAACTTTTAAGGTACAAGAACACACATAATTGATTGCTAACTTCTTCTCTTGCTTGGGACATAAGTGACCAACCATCTTGTAATATTTTTCTTGTCGATCATGCATCATAATTATTATTTGCATGCATATGTGATCAATATGGCTACAACTAGTATAAAATGGACCGATTTCACCCAATTATTCCAACATTCTATTTGATTATTGTTTATTAGCCCCCATCGATCTCTTCTCAATAAGGAATTTGCCCAACAATATGGGTTAAACTACATAATAAAGTCTCTAGCAAGCGGCATTAACTACAAGATACTGTCTATATGTCAGGTATTCTCTTGCGCCCTTATAGGTGCTTATGTAGCTTTCATAAAAAATAAAAGCCTAACTTCCTTAATACCTGAATTTAAAATAATATGATTGTAATATGCTATCTGTCATGAATTAGAGTTTATTTCATATAATTGTTTCACAAGTAATGATAAAGTTCTTACTTGTTTCTTAAAGTTATCCACTAAGTGTCTCAAGCAATATGCATGGTGGCTACTAGGAAATATCATGGGGAGAGCCTTAAGAAGACCTAGATGTTGATCATAGAAAAAAGTAAACCTTGATAAGCCAGGCAGAAATTCAAAATCTAAAATACTTCTTAACTTAAAGTAGAACCACTCCCAATTAATATCATTTTCAAAGTCAACACTGCATATGTTAGCGTGAATAAGTTATCATTAGCATCTTTACTAACAGCACTGAGTATGCTTCTTTTATACTTATTTTTAATATGGATGCCATCTAAGAATATCGATAGCCTGCATCCCCTGAGAAAACTAATAAGGCAAGCACTGAAACATATAAATAGCTAACAAAATTTTCAACTAATTGAGCCAATCTCACAATCTGTAATTCTTCTAAGGTTTGTCCTCGTCAGAACATCACAGTAACATCTTAACTTATCATAAGATCCTTTCTCAGCTCCATGGATGTCATGCATAGCTAATTTCTTACAACATCTATGCTTTGTGGTATCTAAGTTCCACACCCTATTCTCTATAGATATCTTTCAATATGGTAGAGGGTCGATAACATGGCTCTAATCTCAATTTATGCTTCACTATGTTAGCAACCTAAATGGAATCGGCTTTAGGATGCCCCCTTGTCTGAAGATTAACCTCGCCACATGTGTGCTCTAGATTGCATTTTTGAATGCCAAATAATTTATCAGCCTCATACCTTAATGCATTGATTCTCCATTTGCAATTTTCATCACTGCATATAGCTATAATTTTTTTATTGCCATTTTTCTTATATTGAAATGACCACATAGCAACCACCACATAATTCTTAACCTTAATTCTGAACTCTTCAACATCCTTAAATGTCTGACTCTCTCCATATATGCAATGCCACCATGCATCAATTAAGTGGCTAACTAAAGCAAATTCATTGTGCAATGTATTAGTCAAACTAATTTCCTCTCCATATGCATCCCTTATAGTTGACAAATATAGTACAATTTTATGTTAAATGAAGTATAAATGTAAAATAGTTGAAAAAAAATAATTCAGCATACTAGTACAATTTCACAACATCTGAACTATAAAATGCAAGCAACTGAAATAAAAATTTGAGTAATCAATAAGTATAATAATTGAAGTACAGTGCTTCAATAATATAGTACAATTTTAGATAAAATGAAGTATGAAATAAGGTATAATTTCATATAAACGAAGAACAATTTTATATGAAAAGAAGCACATTCCTAGAACATTTGAAGTATAAAATGCTTGCAATTAAAGTACAATTTCGGATAATCAAGTAGTGAAACACTTGAAGTATAGAACTTCAATAATATAGTACAATTTTATGTAAAATGAAGTATAAAATGTAGTACAATTTCAAAAAAATAAAGTAAAATTTTAAATAAATGAAGTATAATTTCTTAGCACCTAAAGTATAAAACACTAGTAATTGCATTACAATTTTGGATAATCAATAAGTAAAACACTTGAAGTATAGAACTTCAATAATCGAGTACAATTTTATGTAAAATGGAGTACAATATCAAATAAATAAAGTACAATTTTATATAAAAATAAGTACAATTCTAGAATACCTAAAGTATTAAGTGCTAGCAATTGCAGCACAATTTTGGATAATCAGTAAATAGAACACTTGAAATAGAGAGCTTCAATAATAGAGTACAATTTTATGTAAAATGAAGTATAACATGAAGTACAATTTCAGATAAATGAAACATAATTTTGATAAATGAAGTACAAAATCAAAACATTTGAAGTACAAAATGCCAGCAATTACAGTACAATTTTGGATAATCAATAAGTTGAATACTTGAAGCACAGAACTTCAATAATAGAGTACAATTTTATGTAAAATGAAGTAAAATTTTAAATAAATAAAATACAATTTTATATGAAAAAAAGTACAATTCTAGAACACCAGAAGTATAAAATGCTAGCAATTGTAGTACATTTTTGGATTATCAGTAAGTAGAGTACTTAAAGTATAGAACTTCAATAATAGAGCACAATTTTGGGTAAAATGAAGTATAATTTCAAATAAATGAAGTACACTTTTATATGAAAATAAGTACAATTCCAAAACATTTAAAGTATAAAACATTAGCAATTACAGTGCAATTTTGGATAATCAGTAAATAGATTACTTGAAGTATAGAACTTCAATAATATAGTACAATTTTAGGTAAAATAAAGTATAATTTTAGATAAATGAATTACAATTTTATATGAAAAGAAGTACAATTCCAGAATATTTAAAGTATAAAATGCTTGCAGTTGCAGTACAAATTTTGATAATCAATAATTAAAACACTTGAAGTATAAAACTTCACCAATAGAGTACAAGTTTAGGTAAAATGAAGTACAATTTCAGATAAATGAAGTACAATTTCAGAACTCTTATAGTATAAAATGCTAGCAATTACAACACAATTTTGGACATTCGATAAGTAGAATACTTGAAGTACAGAACTTCAATAATAGAGTGCAATTTTAGGTAAAATGAAGTATAATTTCAAATTCCAAAACACTTGAAGTATAAAATGCTAACAATTGCAGTACAATTTTGGATAATTAATAAGTAGAATACTTGAAGTACAGAACTTCAATAAAAGAGTATAATTTTAGGTAAAATGAAATATAATTTCAGATAAACGAAGTATAATTTTATATGAGAAGAAGTACAATTTCAGAACATTTGAAGTATTAAATGCTGACAGTTGCAGTACAATTTTAGATAATCCATAATTAAAACACTTGAAGTATAGAACTTCAATAATATAGTACAATTTTAGATAAATGAAATACAATTTTATATAAAAAGAAGTACAATTTTAGAACTCTTAAAATATAAAACGCTAGCAATTGTTGTACAATTTTAGACAATTAATAAGTAGAATACTTTTAGTACATAACTTCAATAATATAGTGCAATTTTAGGTAAAATTAAATATAATTTCAAATAAACAAAGTATTTTAGATAAATGAAATATAATTTCAAAACACTCAAAGTATAAAACACTAGCAATTGCACTATAATTTTGGATACTAATTAGTAGGACACTTGAAATATATAACTTCAATAATAAAGTACAATATTAGGTAAAATGATGTATAAAATAAAGTACAATTTTAGATAAACAAAGGGCAATTTTATATGAAAAAGAAATACAATTCCAAAACACTTGAAGTACAAAATGCTAGCAATTGCAGTACAATTTTGGAGGTTCAATAAGTAGAACACTTGAAGTATAGAACTTCAATAATAGAGTATAATTTTATGTAAATTGAAGTATAAATGTAGAATAGTTGAAGAAAATTAATTCGGCATGGTAATACAATTTCAAATAAACAAGGTACAATTGCATAGCACTTAAAGTATAAAATACTAGCAATGCACTACAATGTTGGATATTCAATTAGTAGAACAGTTTAAGTATAAAACTTCAATAATAGAATACAATTTTAGGTAAAATGAAGTATAAATATAGAATAATTGAAGAAACATAATTCAGTATCATAGTATAATATCAGAAAATGAAGTACAATTTCAAATAAAATAAAGTACAATTACAGAACACTTCATGTACAAAATACTAGCAATTGCAATACAATTTTAGATAATCAATTACTAGGATACTTGAAGTATAAAACTTTAATAATGCAATATAGTTTTATTTATAAAACACTAGCAATGAAGTATAAAATGAATACAATTGCAAAACACTTCAAGAATAAAGCACTGGCAATGCAGTACAATTTAATTGTAATGAGGTATAATGTAGAATACTCCAAGTATAGAAAGATTTTCTAATAAATGAAATACAATTATAGAACACTTCAAGTACAAAACTTTACAAACTACAATACAGTTTAGGTTATGTAGAAGTATTATCTTAAAACATCATTGCTCTTCTTTCCACTACTACTTGATTCATCTTTTTTGTTTATCAGAATGTCAATAATGTTTATTTTCAAAGTCAAATGTAATAAGACCATATTCATGACGTTGTCATCATATGTCAAAGTCACGTATAATATTTGATGTGGAGCTATATATTGCAAAGTGAAGAGCATAGGGTTGGTTTCACTCCATTTTCTTGTGAGATTAAGGTATATGCATATTAAAGTTGTACTATCCTTAATTGAAATTATATAGAGCTAGTATGTGTAGCAGCAACTCCCTAAGACTTGAGTGAACAATCCAACGTCACTACTGGTTGACATTTTTAGAAACTACAAGATTGAGAGAAGAAAAAAAATACAGTTGTCGAGGTGAGATAAAAAAATAAATTGAGAAAAAACTCAAAAGCAACTAAGAAGAAAAAAACTGAGAAGGAAAAAAAAAACTAAAAATGATGAAAATAAAGAGAGAAGAAGAAATGCGGTGGTCTTGTTGATGGTCCTTGGCTCCATCGATATTCTCATTCCTGCCATAGAATTGGTTTTCTTCTATGATTTTTCTTTCTATTTTTGGTAATGAAAGGACATATTCTACAGTTTACTGTTTGCTTGTGTGGATAGTGAAGAAGTAAACAACGAGTGAAAAATATTATGCTTAGGGATATTTTTGTCAAATCAAGTAAGTAGGGAGTGATCTCTAAAATTTTATCAAAACTAGGGACTTCATTGTTTAGAAATTCAAGTGGGGATTAATCAGAAAAATGGAAAGTGGATTTAGTACTTTATAATAACTCACCCATATTTTAATACCAAGTGTCCCAATAGGAAGGCTATTGAGACATTTTTTTAAAAAGTGTCATTTCAAATGTGTCACAATAAACATTTTTCTTGAAGTGATAAATGAGCTTATCTCTTCTAGTCTTTGTAAGAGAGAAAAAGAAAAAGAAAATTGAAACAAGAGTTCACAAATGAATAGAAGTGTTGATTGAGTTGAGAAACAAATGCACGTTGGCCTTTCCACTTCCCTTTTTCTTAAAAACCATTACAATCCGTTGCATTATAGAAAGCTACTATATGGCAAATTCCTACCAAAGCCATGGTAAATGGCTTCAACTAGAAGACTTTCTTCATTTTCAAAGCTTACAAAGGATAACTTGGAAAGGAGGAGCATTCAAATGAAGCCATTTCTTGGTGGCCAAGACATTTGGGAAGCTGTAGAAAATGAGTACAAAGAAATAGAAAATTTGGCTAGAGCCAACCAAGCTTTAAAGAAAGTTAAAAAGGCTAAAGTTAAAGATCAGAAAGTACTTCCATTCATCCAACTTGCTGCGGATGGTAGTATCTTTGTGAAAATTCCACCAAGCCACCACCGCAAAGCAAGCATGGGATACTCTAGCAAATACCTTTAAAGTCGTGAAAAGGCTTAACTTCAAGTTCTTTGAGGAAAATTTGAATATTTGTGAATAAAGGATTATAAGAGAGTTTTGACTACATTTTAAGGGTACTATCTATTGTTAATCAACTGAAAAGTGATGCAGCAAAATGCTGCGTGTAAAGAAAATAAGGATTGGATATTATTTTGGGCTTGAGATCTGCAACCACAAATACGTTAAACTAGTCAAGGTGCCCCAGGCTAAGGCACTCCGACGCTCAACTTAGTTCTGGTCAAAAGGGTAATTGAGCAGAATATAGAGAATGTAAGGTGTATAGTATAAATGGCATTACCTTAAGCATGACTGGGCCTAGGATATTTATAGCTTTCCATAGGCGTGATTTTACCAAAGTACCCCTATCTAGTGTACTAGCTTTTTCCCATATCTAGGGGTTGGGAGTCATTCCATGTCTAGATTCCAATACTGTGCCAGGTGGCTAAATCTCCTACTTTTCCTGGTAAACCATGCCAGTAGAGGCACGTTTCTGCTAAAGTTGTTGGTAGGGTTGTTAGAGTTGTCAAAGTTGTTGGCAACGGTTGCACCAACTGCCACATGTCATTGGAGTGGGCTTGACCCATCAGATCAACATTCCAGATGGGGATCTGAGTGAACATCCTAGGTTGATCAATGTCAACCAGACTTAATGCTCGAATTACCAAAGTAGTCTTCAGGTCGATACGACTTGACCATAGATACTCCCAAGTGAGGTCAATATCAGTCGACCAAACAGATTCCATCTTTGGGCCTTGTAAGTCGTCTTATTAAATGTTAGACCTATTGGGCTATTCCATATCATGAGTCCCCCTAACTCCCAGTCCTAATTGAGCCTATCGATGAGAAGGGACAGGGAGTTTACGTTCAACTGTAGCATTTAATACGCTTGACCAGGATTTTTGAAATTTTGACACAGGTTTTTGAAATACCAACTAGGGTTTGAGGTAATTTCTTTGCATTTAATATGGCTATCAATATGCAAGATACGAAGCGTACAGGTGCAGGCTGTCATGATGGCAGTTACATAATTTCTCGCACACGATTGCTATGGCTGTCATGACGGCAGTTACACAATTTCCCGCTCATAATTTCCTATAAATAGGGGGATACGTCCCTTCATTTACACTTTTGCAACCTGAATATCAGATAGTCTCCATTGTTGAAGAGTTTTCTACTCCGTACTTTTTGTTTGAGAAACTTATACTGTAAGTGTCCTTGTTATGCCTTTATTTTTTCTGTCTTTACATTGTAGAAACATGTCTATTAGTGCTGATTCTGGTAGTGGTAGGTCTGAGAACATGGTTCGTAAAGGGAATACTGAGAGTGAGAGCACTGCTCAATCTAGTTTATCTTTAAGTGAAAATAGTAATTCCCATAGTAGTAACAATTCCAGTAGTAGTGGTTATGGAGAGATTAGGGTTGTATTGGAGGGGGAGGCTGGGCTCATTGAAATTCCTGCTAGCCGGGGGCAATTATTTACCCCAAATTATTATACAAAAATAGCCTCAAAAATAACCACTACCAATTTAGTAAGAATTAGAGCAGCCTATCACATTCCTAACGAATTTGAGATGGTAGCATCGGGGGCTCGGGGTAGAATGCATCGACCTCTCCGGGGGTTCATAACTGTATTTGAGGAGGGGTTGAAATGCAGTCTGAGGTTTCCGCTCGCCCAGCCCATAGTCAACCTCCTCGTAGGACTAGGGGTTTGCATCACCTAACTCCTCCCCAACTGCTTCTCGACCCTATACAATTTTGCAGTTTTGATGCACCTTTTCGACCAATCAGACTCTTTTGCCAACTTTTCAAATTTATTCCACCTCCCAATATCTCAAAATTCAGGCAGTAGCGAGGAGTTTGGTTTTTAATACCTTACTGCTCAACCCCGATGAAAGTTTTTGATATCCCCCACGTCTTCTTATGGTCAAGAGTGGAATAAACACTACTTCTATATCCGAGGACCAGGGGTGCTCGCCATTCCAAGGAGTTAGCAGAGGGGACCAGTAGAGATGCTAGGTAATCAAACACCTAGCTGGCCTAACACCTTTATTCGAGATCTAGTCGGATTTGGGCAAATGGAGGCTTCTGTACTGATCGAGGAAAGGTGTTTAGTACTAGCTAGTTTGTCACCGGCACTACTCGACCTCCCTGCGGGTGATCAACTAGGTAGAAATTTTCCATCGATTATTTTTACGGCATGCTGTCTATTTGTTCGCAACTGATAGTTTCCAAATTATTATCTGTGTAGATCAAAACAAAATCATGGTCCGCAGTAGGAATGAATCGCAGGTTCAGGCTTTGAGGGACCAGGCTCGTAGACAAGCTGTAGCAACCGCACGATAAGGAAGTGCTGCTGAGCAGGCTATATCTGTGAGGTCGATATCTGAGCCGCCACCACCACAGATTGAGGCAACTCCTGAGACACAATAAGCTATTGAAGGGCGCCCGAGCCGAGTAGCCCTACTGGCTGAGGCAAGAGGCAACTAGTTGAGCTGGAGGAACTGGCTCCTAAGAAGGCCGCTGGGGGCAAAGGAAAGCAAAAAGTTGTAACTGGCTAGGACCTTTTTGGGAAAACCAGTGAGGGCCTAATATTTTAGCTCCCTTAATTGTCCCCTTTGAGGTTCGCAATGGATCGAGACCATAATATAACTAACTCAACATCGATCATTGAAGGGGGGCTGACTACCCTTAATGCCCTAAAGTGGATGACCTCTGGCCTCTTTCTGAACGACCAGCATAAATTCATGAACCTGAGCCAGCTTAGGACCATGAAGGCAATGTCCTATTACTACAATGTGGTAAGTGCGAGGTTGATAAGTTTCGACCATGTCTTTTCCATTATGTTTCTATTAGCTAGAGAATGATATTGCTGTATTTCAGATAAGATAGCTAGGCTACAATATGTTTCAGCGGTTGGAGATGGCACTTGCTGCGAAGGATGAGCTGGAGGTTGGGGGAGAGTTGGAAACAATGAAGGTGTAGCTCGAATCCTCCCAGCTACAGGTCGAGCAGCTGAATCAGAGGGTAGCCGACCTCAAAAAGTAGCTCGAGGCTAAATATCAATAGCTGGTGCAGGCTATCGAGGACCGCAGTTGAATGGATGATATAAATAAAAAACTGCACCTTGACCTGCAGATGAGCTTCCAATTTGATCGAGCGAGGGGTCATGTAAAGATGACCAACCAGGACAAAGAAGTATTCCTCCGACATCTACCTGCTGTACGGTGCGAGGATGTTGAACAGTTCATTTTCAGCACTGCTTTCCAAGATGCTAGCACGATTGCGGCCATAGATGATGCCCAGGAAGTATATCAACGGGCTATCAAGCAACTGGAGCATATGGGCTACTACTTTCGCACTGAGGACAAGGAAAGGATGAGCCTGTTGCTTAATGATAGAATGGAGTCCTTTCTCGAGCCAGTAGAAAATGGCCCTACGCAGGCTATCGATGGGGGAACTGCTGCTGCCGCACTCAATGCATCTTAGTCCGAGGAAGAAAAGAGAAAGGCCAAAGTCAAAGCCAGGCTCGAGCAGATATGCACAGAGTTCATGTTCGTGGAAGATCTTGTCGCCGAACTGAAGGATGAACAGGTCAACTTGGCGCAGTACGTGCTACTATCGACTAATTTTCTAAGCGATCTTCCAAACCTATCAGAACCTCCTAGGGCAGTCTCTCCACTCACCCATGCGGAGCCTGAGCTAGATGTGCAATGGGCTGTACGTCATCAAGGGGAGCCAAGCGAATTCTGAAACCAGACTGGACCAGCTGTTTCATTCTATTTTCATCATCATTTTTTTTGTAAGTATGTACTTTGCTGAAGCATCATCAATAAAAGACGCATCTTTTCTTTCATTCTTGTTCTGCGTAATGTTCAACTTCTTACCTGTTATGTTGCAATGGTATTGCACGTCTGTATTATCGATTGCTTCATACTGTCCATTGAGTATCTGATCGACCTTTAGTGTTAATTATCTCTTAAAAATGGTAGGACATCCGTTGCCAAGTATGGGGTTGATAAAAGGTGGATGGTCGAATAAATGCAGTGCAGGGCTGCGCAATTGTCAACTACGGGGTCGACTAGAAATTTGAGTGGCTAGGAGCCATTTAAGTGGTACCAAAGGGCTGCTTAGTCATCGACTACGAGGTCGACTAGAGATTTGGACGGCTGGGAGCTGTTTGGGTGGCAACAAGGGGCTACTTAGTTGTCGACTATGGGGTCGACTAGAATATTGGACGGCTGGGAGCCGTTTAGGTGGCAGCATGGGGGTGCTTGGTTATCAACTATGGAGTCGACTAGAAACTTCAAAGACAAAAATTAAGCAAGTAAAATTGCAATTTTATTTAGGCCAACAAGCCACAAGGATACACGCCATACAAATTTAAACAAAAAACTTCCTGAGATTGATGGCATTCCACGGGCGGAGGAGTTTTTCTCCTTGCATGTTCGCCAATCGATAGGCATTATGTTTTGCTACTTTGACAATAGAATATGACCCTTCCCATTTTGGTTTGAGCTTGCCTATGTTCTTGGATATCTCTACCTTTTTTAGAACAAGGTCTCCGATATTGAAACGGCACTCTTTAACCCTTTTATTATAGGACTGGGTCATCTTCAATCTATAGTGCTGCATTATGTTATAGGCCTCCTAACAATGCTTATCGATAGTTTCTAGATCCAACTTTCTTTTTGAAGTGTTCTTAAGCGAGTGGTAGTGGATGATCCGAGCAATATGTTAGATCAATTCTAAAGGTACAACTACCTCCGACCCATATACCAAGCTGTAAGGGGTGTGATCGATGGCTGTCCAGGGGGTTGTCCTGTACGCCCACAGTACACCAGGCAGGTCGTCCACCCAGTTTGCTCTAGTGTCCTTAATCCTAGCCTTCAACAGGTCGAGAACAGTCTGATTGGTCACCTCTGTTTATCCATTCGACTGGAGATTGCCCACCGACGTGAAATGTTGTGCAATCCCTAAAGCCTCGCACCATCCTCGCATGCTTTTACTCTGAAATTGGGTGCCATTGTCTGAAATAAGTATCTTAGGTAGTCCAAAATGGTAAATGATATTCTTCCATATGAAACATTTTATAACCGCATCGATTATCTTAGGAACGGTTTCAGCCTCAACCCATTGAGTGAAATATTCGACTGCTAAGATTATGAATTTCCATTGCTCAGTTGACCTCAGCAAGGAACCCACAATATCGATTTCCCATTGATTGAAAGGCCAGGAAATCTAAACATTAACCATCGGTGCAGCAAGTTGGAATGGACCTGGCAAGATGCACACTTGCACACAAAATTCACTGAATCTTTCAATAATGTTGGCCAGAAGTATCCGTACCTGATAATTTTATGGGTAAGAGACCTTTCCCCGGAATGGTTGCCACACATGCCTGTATGAACATCCTGCAACATTTCAAACGCCTTATCTCAATCCAAGCACCTCAAGGGGGGTCCATCCAAAGACCTTTTGTACAGTTGACCATACTCATCAAGAGCGAATTTTGAAACTTGACCACGTAGATGCTTAGCCTCATTCTTGTCATCGGGGATAATACCTTGGCTGAGGTATAGTTTTAATGGAGTCTGCCAAGAAACAGGTGCCTCATCGATGGTTGTAATAAGATATTCATCTACCAGTGTGATTGATGGCCTGTCCAAGACCAAAAATGTGATCTTCTTGTCTCTCGTTCCTCTGATTGAGCTAGCAAACTTGGAAAGGGCATCTAGCTATTCGTTCACAAATTGAGGGACCTGGCTAAGAGTAAATCTTTTAAAAGATTGTTGTAACCTCTTTACTTCCACCAGGTATCGGGCCATCGACTGCTCTTTTGCCTGAAAATTTCCTCCAACCTGTTCAGCCACTAACTAAGAGTCGGTGAATACGGCTAGGTGCTCAACCCCACACTCAAGTGCTATTCTCATTCCTGCTAATAGGGCCTCGTACTAACATCATTGTTTGTGACTGTATAGTCCAATTTGATTGCAAAATTATATTTTTCCACATTTGGGGAGCAAAGAGCGACCCCAATGCCTCCATTAGATATGGTCGATGACCCATCAACCTGCAAAGTCCAACCAAGAGGGGCCATGGTACTCTAATCGCGTAAATTAATTTGCTCTGCAATGAAATCGGTGAGTACCTATGCTTTAATAGATGTTCAAGGTTGAAATTTGATATCAAACTCTTTGATCGCCCACTTGGTCATTTTGCTTGATGTATTGGGCTTGGCCAACACCTGCTTCAATGGCTGGTTTGTTAGTACTATGATAGAGTGAGACTGAAAGTACGGTCTCAGCTTTCGAGCAGTGATCACTAAAACTAATGCAAACTTTGCAATCTCCAAATAATTATGCTCTGGTCCTTGGAGTGACTTACTGCAATAGTAAACTGGTCGATGATTGCTGTCCAGGGTCGATATCAGTACTAAGCTAATTGATGCCTCCGAGACTGCTAAGTACATCTGAAGCACTTCTCCCAGCTTGAGTTTTGCCAACATTGGTAGTGATGTCAAATACTATTTCAATTCAATCAGCGTCTGGTCGCACTGCTCCGTCCACCAAAAACTGGTCTTTCTAGCATTTCTTAGGATTTTGAAGAAGGGTAGGCTCTTATCAGCTAACCTCATAATAAATTTACCCAAAGCCATAATTCTCCCGACCAGCCTTTGAACTTCCCGAATCATTCTCAGAGGGGTGATATCTAAAACTGCCTAAATTTTTTGCGGATTGGCTTCAATGCCTCTCTAGCTAACCATGTGGCCCAAGACTTTCCCTCCTCAAACTCCAAAAGTGCATTTGTTTGGGTTTAGCTTTAATCCAAATGCCCTTAATATCTCAAAAGTATGACTAAGGTCAAGTAAGTGGTCTTGGGCTTTTTCTGTCTTGACTATCATGTCATCGACATAGGCTTCCATTAATTTTTTGATCTCATCTTTGAACATAAAGTTTACTAACCACGGATAAGCTACCCCGGCGTTCTTCAAACCAAACGGCATGACAAGAAAGTAATAGATACCGTTAGGAACCCAAAAAGATGTTTTATCCCTATCCTCAGGTGCCATGAATATTTGATGATAGCCTTGGAATGCATCCATCATACTCAATAACTCACATCCAGCAGTAGAATCAACTAGTAAATCTAACCGAGGCAGCGGGTAAGGATCTTTAGGGTAAGCTTTATTCAAATCGGTAAAGTCATTACACATCCTCCACTGTCCCTCAGTTTTTTGGACTAAAACAACATTACAAAGCCAAGAGGGGTATAGAATTTCTATAATATAACCTGCATCTAAGAGTTTTCTAACCTCCTCCTCGATGATCTACATCCTCTCGGTGTTGAACATCCTTGTCTTCTACCTGAATGGCTTATATGAAAGGTCAGTGTTGAGGTGGTGCACAATAACATTAGGGTTGGTCCCCTGTAGGTCGGATGCCTTCCACGCAAAGACGTCGACATTTTTTCTCAAGACGTCGACCATGAGATATTCCAAGTGAGGCCCTAAGTCCGTCCCAATACGAGTTGTCTTTTTGGGTTACCCTCTTCGAGCTCAATTATCATGAATTCCCCGATAAGCTCCACCCTGGTGTCCTCCAGTTTTCTCTTTTTGCTACGTTAGGACTCTTCAGGTTTCACTACAAAGGCGTCCCCTAAAGTCTTCAGCTGAGGTCGAGTCTTCTACCCAGATAGCTCGACTGAAATGCTGTAGCATCTCCATACCTCCTTCAAATTGCACAAAAGTTCACCAGTGCCAGCTGGGGTTGGAAATTTTACTTTCAAATGATAGGTAGAAATGATGGCATGAAAGTCATTGAGGGTGGGTCGACCAATGATGACATTATAGGTGAATGGGCCATTGACCACGAGGTAATTTAGCATTAATGTTCTCCTTTGAGGAGCTTTCCTAAACGATGTGGTCAAGTCGATCAATCCCTCTGGTAAAATCTCTAACCCCCCGAATTCGACTAGCGGTGTGCGCACAAACTAAAATTTTAATTTGCCCAAGTTCATTCTCTTTAGAGTAGATAAGAATATGACATTCTCTGAGCTGTCGTTATTACCTAAGACCTTACGCACTTCAAAGTTTGCGATCTCTAC
>JACGDI010000003.1:156629-232018 GCA_014898725.1 Jacaranda copaia
CCACAAAAGGCGCCAAATGATGCAGCAAAAAGCTGCATGTAGAGAAAATGAGGGTTGGATATTATTTTGGGCTTGAGATCTGCAACCACAACATACGTTAAACTAGCCGAGGTGCCCTCGACTAAGGCACTCCGATGCTCAACTTACTTCTGGTCAAGAGGGTAATTGAGTAGAATATAGAGAATGTAAGGTATATAGTGTAAATAGCATTACCTTGAGCATGACTGGGTCTGGAATATTTATAGCTTTCTGTGGGTGTGATTTTATCAAAGTACCCCTGTTTGGTGCACTAGCTTTTTCCCATACCAGGGGATTGGGAGTTATTCCATTTACAGATTCTAATATTGTGCCAGGTGGCTAAATCTCCTATTTTCTCAAGTAAATCGTTCCAGTAGAGGCACGTTTCTGCCAAAGTTGTTGGCAGGGTTGTCAGAGTTATTAGAGTTGTTGGCAACAGTTGCACCGGCTACCACGTGTCATTGGAATGGACTCAACCCATCAGATTAATATGCCCGGTGGGGATCCGAGTAAACATAGAAGGTCGATCAATGTCGACCAGACTCAATGCTTGAATTATTGGAGTAGTCTTCAGGTCGATACAAGTCGACTGTAGATACTCCCAAGTGAGGTCAATACCGATGGACCAAATAGATTCCATCTTTGGGCCTTGTAGGCTGTCTCGTTAGATGTTGGGCCTATTGGGCTATCCCATATCAAAAAGCATAAGTGAAAATATAGAAGATAATTGAATAGTTGAGAAGATTCTTCGATCTTTAGATCAAAAGTCTAAACATATAATTGTAGCTATTGAGGAGTTTAATGATCTTAATATGATAAAAGTTGATTAGTTGACTATCCATTGCATTTCCTTGAAGAGAAGATCAAGATGCAAGCTACAAAACCCATTAAACAAGTTTTTTAATCAAAGTTGAATCTCAACAAGAAGAACATGATGACGAATTCAAGAAGGTCAAAGAAAGGGCCATAGACCTTATCACGGTCAAGGTTATTGTAGAGGATGAGATGGACAGAGTATCAATTGACATAATAATTCACATAAAAAGTCACAAATGACAAAAGCATAAGGTTTCTATAGATCACAAGATCGAAAAAAATACTAAATGCTATAATTATCATCAATATAGGCACTATGCTTAGGAGTGCCGAAATGAGTCCAGCAAGGAGAAAGTGGAAGCCCGCTATGTTGAAGATAGAAGGTTGGTGATGAAACTATTTTGTTGGCTCATAATCAATCTTATGGTGAAAATGAGATATCTTGGTATTTTGATGTAGTACTAGAAATCACATGTGTGACCACAAACATATGTTCATTGAGATAGATAATATTATTGTCATTGCATCCAATAGAGATGGAAATGAGCCTATCATCCATTATCTCCCCACACACTATCATACGGGGTTGCATAATCATGAGAACTTCTCCTATACAAACAACAAGAATATGTTGCAACCACTTCCACCAATTGCATCCATAGTGAACAAATGGAAGTGAAGCCATCCATGGAGAAATTTCTTGAAAATTCTATACATGAGTATAGAACTAAGCTTGGAAAGTCAAAAGAGAGAATGGATAAGTTTAATACTCATCGTAAGAACATGATACAACTATGAAAGTTTTGGAATTCTAAGTTGACCAAATTGCCCAAGTCATCAGTAGAAATCAAAACAAAAATTTTCCTAGCAACACTGAGGTTAACTTGATGCACAAGCCCCTCAATGAGCAAGTCCAAGAAGTTTTATGAATAAAGATGTTCAATGATTTTAATTTTTTGTTGTTCTTGTTCAATAATTTTATTTTTTGTTTTTTGGAACTTTTGTTACGATTTTTCAAGTTTTTAGGAAGGTAACCTCATGCTTGTAACATAAGCCCTTAATGAATTTGTTAAAATTGTTTATTTGTTGGAAATAAAGCTTGAATGGTGCATAAAAAAGTGCTTTCAATCAGCCTAAGTCATAGGCCCAAGGCAAAACCACTGTGCCAAGGATTGACAAATTGTATAAGAGGTCTCATTCACCTCCAGGTCATGGCACTAGTTCATTCAATCACCTAACATGCCTCTTAATCAACCTAAGGCCACAGTGCCCATTTAAGGGCCACAACTCTCATGAAGTACGAAGAAGGACCTTAGCTTTATCATCCAAATGCCACATCATCCAATTGAAACCCTTGGCTTGATCCTATTCAATCATTTTCTATTCAAACTTTCTACCTTCTTTTCATTTATCACATTTCTTCATTTAATTGCATAAGCATATGTGAATTCCACCATGATTGCTATGATTATTTTATGTTGTTAGCATGATAATTTGTGATTGATTTTTTTAGATTTAGGGAATTGGGTTTACATAAGGGACAACCAATTGTGTTTGTGTCTCTACTTTGATTATCAAAAATGAGCATGACTTTATATATCTCTTGTTAAGCTAAATGCCAATTCTAGTTGACCTAGCCCACCTTCCTGCAACTTAGGCTTGTGGCATTCTTATGGCATAAAGGCCATTCTCAATTTTCTTAATTGATGTGAGCTTATAGTAAAGCCCAATTGATTTCCTAGTGTGTTGTACATTCTCTTCAACTATAGAAGCATTTTCAGAAAAAATTACTCTAGCCATGTCCTTCTCTTGGTCAAACGTGCTACCATAAAATTTACTTTATTAAAAGAATCACGTAACTCTTAATCATGGAATATCATTGAAAAAAAATGCAACCTAACAAGCTTTTATGTGTTGGACTCCAAAACTACAAAACTAATCATGATTATATATATATATAAGCTAGAAAAACTAAATTCAACAAGATTTGACCCAGCAACCAAATTTATTCAATATCCCAAAAGATTAAACCCATAGATCAAAGGTTTGAATAAAACTTAAAGTGTTAACTCTATATATCCTTAAATTCAAAAAGATCTATAGAAAATAATAAATTTCTCAATAATTCAACAAAAGTTGCTCTAATATAATTGTAGAAATTAAACTAAATTTATGAAAATCATCACATAAAACCCAAGAAGTATTATATCAAAACATCAAGAAAATTTGACTGGATGTGGAAGCGTGCCTAAATCCATAAATACCAATGAGATCTTTTAGTCTTGTGCTTCTTGATCTTCCAAATTAGGATACAAAAATTTGGGAGAAAAGAATTCTCTCTTTTATAATAATGGGATGTTGGAAAAAAAAAAATCATACACGAGATTACAATCCTTTGGTAAATTGCACATATTTTTTCTATTTCTAATTTTTGACCATCAAAAATCAGAAATTATAAATAGAGTATATACACATATAAACTTATACTTTGTTAGGTAACTTAAACCCATTTAATTGCAAACATAATTAGATCAATTTATTATTATTATTAACGTCCAAAATCTAACAAATTCTTGTTGTCAAGGCATCGCACAATCTTGTTTGTTTGTCCCATATATGAATATAATTTAGTTGCATTTAGTTGGCTAGAAAATAAAAATGATGACATGCATAATTCAAATGTGGATATCAATCTTGAAATCTTAAAACTCGGTATATGATTTTGGGTATTGTGTTCTAATGTTTGCCTAGATGACTTATACCTTTGATAGGTTACAAGCCTAATTCTTGTCTTAGTGACATTATTACTGTCATGCCCCAAATCCGAGACACGACATGGCCATGCTCCCAAGCTCAAAGGACTAAAAAACACCAAGCCTCTAAATTTGAAACACGTACTAAAATTCAAAAGATATTATTGAGAATCCCAAAAATCATCACAATTGAGAATAACTCAAACACTAGTTTTTGAAATTAAACCTAACTATCATAAATCCCAAAAACAAAATCCTTTTAACACTCAACTAGGATTCAAAATAAAAAAACAAGAATGACCTAAAGCTGAAAATATAAATCTCTCATCACATCCCCAAAAGTGCTTATCTTCATCATCCTAAACTAAGTTCTCTATAAAATAGTGAATCAATTACATATGAGTGACACTTTGGCTAGTAAACAAATTTTCTTCACCTTCTACTAGATTTGAGCATGTATAAATATTAGAAAAGGAAGTAAAATTGTTAAGGAGAAAAATTTGCTTTCATTTAAAAAAAGTAACAATTAGATACAAATATCAAGAATCATCTTATTAGAGTAATTTCAGGACATTCTTTTAGAGTAATTCAGAACAAAATTTACACAACTTACCAAAAACTTTCAATTTATTAATTAACCATGTTCATGAACTTTTGGAATTCTAATCAGTTAACTTGGCCAAGGTCTTAACTATAACGTTATTAAGTAGCTTCAGAGTACTTAACGACAACACCGTTAAATAGCTTCAAAATTTTTAAATACAACACCGTTAAGTGGCTTCAAAGATCTTAACTACAACACCATTAGTAGCTCTGGAGATCTTAACTATAACTTCATTATGTGGCTTCCAAATTCTTAACTACAATGCTATTAGGTAGCTTTAGAGATTTTTTACTACTACAACCCGTAGCACAGTTGCAGACCTCATTCCTACTAATAGTTTTTAGTTTATTCAAAGCATAGAATCTTTTTATTATTTTGTTTCAACAGAGAACACTAAATAGTAAGTTTCATGCGAGATTCAAAAAAATCTTGTTTGACATGTTCAAATCGTAAAAAACATTTTATGCATGCGAAAAGTTTTATGAACAATTAAACATTTGTAGATGGATTGATTTCTACAACAAATAAATAATTATGTTTAAAAACTCAATCCATTATATGCAAATTCTCTATTTTGATGCAAAAATCATTCATGTAGAAAAATAATTTCAATGGAAAAAGAAAAGAAATTCACTTACTATTTCATGCAAAAATCATGTATGCGAAGAAAATATTTTCAATAGAAGGATAAAAGAAATTTACTTACTATTTCATACAAAAATCATTTATGCGAAGAAAATATTTTCAATATAAGGATAAAAGAAATTTACTTACTCCAAAATCCTAAAACTTAAAGTTTTCTTCAAAATCAATCTATCACTTAGGCATTTTCCACCAATTTTCCTACAAAAACGATTGGAATGCTAGTACTCAATCAATAGAAAAAGATTTACTACAAATTCCTAAAGATAATAGATATATAATTTAATATTTTCTCACCTCTACGAATTAGGCTTCTCTTATAAGGTATGCATATATATATATATATATATATACTTCTAGACTGAGTATTCTAGAAAGAATTGAATCCTTATCTTATTGAGTTAAGAAGATAACTCTAATCCTAACTACCTTAGATCTGATCAATCTCAATCCTAGATAATGATAACTCATATCTAAAGAGTAATTATCATGGGAAGATGATCTAAAATCCTAACTTTATCAAAATTATGTAATTACTGAAATTCATAGAATCCCCACCTTATCAAGATAGGGTAGCTATTGAAATTCCCGAGCTCATAATGAACATTTATCCAAAATCCTAATTCCTCATGATTTAATTATTCTAGATTTTGACTAGCTATTATCATAGGTTAGTAATTAGAAATATTTATGATGAATTTTCGCATGAAAATATAGCAGTATAAAAAATGGGGTTCTACGGTTTCATATCACCTGCATATATTTATATGGTTTTAGCAAGCCCAAAAGACCATATAGCTAGTGGAGGTTAAAACCTATCTAAAAAGAGCTCTAAAGTGATGAGAAGACCTCCAAAATTCATTCCCTTTTCATAAAATAAGCATAATTATTTGTCATCTTTAATTGTCAATATGGACCTAGACCCAAAATAAGCATAATTATAATTTATGAGCTTATTTTGTACTAACTGTGGGCTTAATAATAACTTAAAATAAATTAAATAGATTAGGCTGACTAATACATCTAAGTCTTTAACAAGATGTGGACCATATAATTACTATTTCATTCATCCTAAAAAAAATAGTCAAGGTTATATCAATCGATAATTCCTAAAAAGAAACCCAATCTTTCAGACATATTTTGTCTACTTCCAATGCTTGTTCACGTACGATTTATATAATTATGCCTTAAGTCAAATAACCTTAAATTCAAGACTAAATTATAGCTCTGAAGTTGATACCCATAGTAGCTAGCTTAATCATTAACATAAAACTCAATAAATGAGTTTTTCATAAACAATTGATTTGACAATTTCTATATCTTCAATCATCTACAAGCAATCCTGAAAATATTACTGAAATGAAAAATCTTTGTCCTTGAAATTGCAAATAAAATCAAGATGAGTACCTAAAATAGGATCTCTAATAACTTCAAAATTAATTTAATTTATATCCCATATTTACTTTCTATTAAAGTCACTTAAATGTTGATTGAGTCCCAAATAAATTGTATGCTCAAATTATTGGAGAAGAGCAATCCAAAAATATCAATGATTAATCAAAATCAACTAATATTATTCCATTCTTCCTAGCATCTAATATCATATCTATGTTATAATAATATAAGGACTTAGGGTATACGTATTGCATTTACTCCCTCAATTATTTCATCATATGTGCATATCATGCTAGTACTTCTTAAGACCTTGGAAATATATCTATCATGAGCTAGTGCCTTGAGAGTTAAATTCAAGCATAGGAGCATTAATTTGCCGCAATCGAAAGTTTCAGCCAAAAATGTGCCAAAAAAAGAGATGGTGTTGATGCTTACCAAAGCAGTCTGTTAGTCTTTTTGATTTCCACACTGATTCGAGGAATGGGATTACATCTTATGCTCCTTATACAGTGAGCATAGTCGCCGGAACGATCAACGGGATCGGAGTGAAGGCTATTATTTTAGTTCCACTTCAATGTTGTCAAACGTTCAATGATGTTTTGATAATTTTTCAGTTTAAAATATTTAAACAAAATTGAATAAAATTTTGAAAAATATTAGAATATGTAAAAATTCTACTTATTGTAACTAGTATAATTTTGAGCATCATTAATTAGTATTATAGTTTATGTAAGCTTTAGAATAACAACTGATGATAATATTTCATAAGTTTTTCATGATTTAACTAATAAGTACATAAATCTTAAAAAAATTATTCTACAACATAATAATGACATAGTATAAATCATATGCATTAATTACTAGTACTAGGTAGAATGATGAGGGGGTAAACAATTATAATTATCTGTTTTAGAATTAGTATGAACTTGTTAGGCAACTAACCTTCCATGCAGAGATAAAATGAAGAATAAGCACCAATCGTTCATGAAGAGGATATGCAGATTTGATAGATTAATCATAGTCGATAAAATGTGATGAGAGCACGTGGTAAGATGGTTGTGCATATGTAACAACTCATCATTATGATGATAGCTCCAATTCCTAGATATTCAATGCTACTAGCATTACTAGCAGAAGATCCATAATGATGTCCACAATACTCAATACTACTAGAAGACAAATGATATTATGAAATCTATTATGTGCATAATTAGAATATCCTTCAAACTAACTATGCTTTACATTAATATTACTCGATCCATGATCAAATTCATAATATCCATAATCAGTTCTACTGAACAATTGATTGTCATAATGTCTATTTTGTCTTTAACTAAAACTATCATGGCTTCTATCATCCTAGTTAGAGCGGGCACGAGAGGACAAATCACTACCAAAACTACTTTGCACATAATCAAAATACTCTCTAGGCCTTAATTTATTTTTCAAAAACTTTTTAATATTTCTTGCAAAATTTACAATTTTGACTTTAGATAGGTAAATGATGTTTGTAACTTTCTTTTATACCAGACCTGTTATGTAATTGTGAAAATGTCATGAGTTAGTGATGAAATATTGGACATAATGAAGAAATGTATTAGCGATGACAACTAATGATACTGATAGTTTGACAATAAAGAAGAAGGGAATAAAATGAAGAGTCCAACTTAAAAGGTTGTGAGATATAGAATTATGAGTTATGCCACTAGAAATTTTTCGATATTAGTCTCTTAGCTTTCTAACCATTGCTCTTACTTAAATGTTTCTGTAGACTCACAAAAAAACATACTATTAACCATTTTTTATGACCCATGGAGGAAGAATGATCATTTTGACTTGATCTCATGTGGTCAAAATGAGACCTAAATATATATAGTTTAAGTTGCCGTAGATGCTTATTTAAATATAATGTAGTAATCATTTTGATCCTTTTATTTATTTTTTAATTCATGCTCTCCCACTCTAAAATATTTTGAGATTTTAATGTCACTAAAAAAATCGGAGCTTTAATGACCACATACTATGGCCATTAATTAGTGACCTATTTAAATATAACTTTTAAAAAAATAATTAGTGATTGATTAGTTACCACTTACCACATTTAGATGGTCATTGACTTGGTCACTAATTAGTGGCTAATTTTTATTTTAGTCACTAATTCGGTTAATTTTCTTTTGGTTATTGATGTTAGCGACCACATAATATAGTTATTAAGTAATGATCGAATTATTTTTGGGTCACTAATTTATGATAATTGATTAAGAGTTTCTCCTTTCATCAACATATGGAAAAATGGCCTAACGCCTTCCCAAGTCACTTTCTCTCATATTATTACCAGTCTTCTACTTTTTTAGGACCACTAACAATATGGATGAGCTATGCGCATGTAATTACCTTCCTTTGATTTATAGAGAGAAATCTTCTACGAAATTTGAGATATAACATTACAATAATTCAAAATTCTCCAGCTTTTGATTCAATTATCTACTTTTCATAAGGATCTATATCGGCAATAACTAATACATTTAATTCATCTTTTTTAGGTTTCTCTATCAACAAAATACAATACTTCCATTCAAATAATTATAAATTCATGGGGCTGAAAATTCCAATAAGCATTATATATATATATATATATATATATAAATATTTTATCTCACATACATATGACAAGCACACACAGACATATATAGTCATATACTTTCATCATCTCAAGGTAATAATATTTTAAGTACAAGTTGAAAATATATAAAACCTTTTTTGTATTTTTGCACTACTGTCTTTAAATGTAGTGATTGAAAATTTATCATATTATATCATATTAATAGATTAATCAAACAAAAAAAAAAGGATCATTTTAGAAAATTGTGTTGTATCTGGCCCTCCTAAAAAACAAATGTATGCAAGAAATTTGAAATGAATGACCATTTATGCCAGATTAGCATTATATGATCTATTCCATAAGAAGAAGAAAAATTAAGAGAAAATAAGAGCTTGTTAGGTTCATTACCGATGACTACATTTTTAACTATTTCATGCAATAATAAGAATGTGTTTGTTTCGTTGATTTTCAATATAAATATCACTTTACTTTTGTTTTCAATTAGTCTTTTTAATTAAACCTAGAAAATTGGATCCACTTCTGAACCTATAACCCCATTTTCAATCTTAGGTATGTTAGCTTTTCAGAATAGAATTCACGTCTCTAAAATTGATTTGGTTTCCAGTAATTTTAAAAATAATTAAAACCTTATTAAAATATTTAAAGAATAATTTTTTTCTTTTAATCTTTATTCAGGCAGTGAGATATAGAAAGACAACAGAATTGGCTACAAATTAAATAATAATTTTTCCAATTGACAAATATGGTTAAAAAAAATCAATAGGCCGAAGAACTCACAAATTATCACTTTTGTATTACAAAATAGTTATCATATAAAAATTATTCTCTCACAATTCACATATCAAAATCAAACACGTTTTTCATAATTTTTACTCGTTTCTTGCGTGAAACACATAAACAAAACAATTTGTTCTCACATAGAAATTTATACAACAATCGAATATAAAGACACTTGAAGTGAGCATGAAAAGGAGAGATGAGAATAAATTAATATATATATATATATATATATATAAAATGACCAAACTCTAGGTTTGCATGCATTAGTTCTTCAAAAATTACTACTTAATAACGTAATCATTGAGAAAGTAAAAAGAATTGAATAATTTAAATTAAAACATCTTTCAATTAGATTATTTATTCAACTTTAGGTATTCAATTTTCAGCACAACTTTAGGCACAAGATATGTGCCAACAATGTAACGCGACAAAACAGAAATTATTGCACTATAAATAATAGCACACTGGTAATATTAGCACAAAGACGGTTTTGGTATTTGGGGATGGCTCCACTTCCTCACATATCATCGAAAAAAAATGATCTTGCATTAATCCCACCACTTACACCTTCCATACCAGTGAACCTCCCGTCTTCCAGCGGTCTCCAATGTCGTTTCCTCTGGTTAACAAACCAGTTATTGATCTGCTTCTGATCCAATCCAGTGACAGCTGATAGCCTGTTTTTCTCTTGTTCCTGCATCACAATGCAGTACAAATATAGCACAAAGTCCAGTTGGCCTTTTACTTGACAAGCTAGTCATTCTATCTATCATCCTATTTTTACAATTCATTCCAAAGAACTGATTGCTACGAAGAAAGATTTATGCAAGCAATAGTGAGATATAAAAGGAAAACCCTGTTTGTTTATGTATTCAAAGGCTATTTTCATTTTCAACACTATTATAAAACCCAAAACTATCAACTTATACACAATATTGCTGGAAATATTACTTGTTTCATTTTCAATTTCTATTAAACATATTCTATCATCCTATTATCACATTAATTAAATCCAAGTTCAATTTGACATAAACTATCCCTTTCAAAATAATTAAATTATACAAATCTTTTTTTTTTTTTTTAAATGTCATTTTAAGCATAGGAAAATATAAACTACCCAAATTTTCAACCTTATACCTATGCTAATTAGTATTTAGAAAAATCATCAAAATACAATTCCATTTTTAATTGCAAAACTATAACTGATTTTTAAAGATGCAGAAAACCGAAAACTGAAAATGAAAATAAAACCAAACGGACTCAAAGTTTTCTGGCAAGCGCTATATATTAAAGAAGTAGTGCACTGTGCTGTTTAATGATTTAGTGCTAATGCAGGTATGCGATGGCGAAGCCCAATCTTTAATCTCTATATTGATACTCATTCAGCAGGTATTCAAACAAAGGAGACTGAGAAGATGTTTGGCTAAACTTATTTAAAATATCTTAAAATCTCATACATCTTGTAAGATGCTTTTAGAACTTATAAAATGTTAGATCTTTTTTTAAATATAAGTTTTTAAAGTGTTTGGATAAAATAATATCTTGAAACTTATAAAATGTTAGTAATAGCATTTTTATGATTAACATGATTAAAATTAAACTAACTTGTTAAAATTTTCAAAATAAGTTGAGCATTTCTTACTTTTTAAAAAGGAGTTTATAAGTCCTAATATCTCATTTTAAGAACTTATAAGCTCTTTTCTAAAAATATTTACCAAACACTTTTTTACATCTTATAAAATGTTTTGAAGAACTTATAAGCTCATCCAAACACTCTAATTCTAAAAACAATTTTGTTCAAGGGGGCAAAGTAATACATGCATATAGTTGAAGTCAGCAAAGTAAAAGCCCACCCAGAAATTGGCTGATATTTTCAGCAGGAAAATAACACCCTTCTTCAAATAAAATTATTTTAGATGCAAAGTGCAGCTCTGAAGTAATAGAGGAAGAGAAGGTGGTGAAATTACCGTGGGATATGGCCACCTGTAATTCTTGTTCCACCAGTCCAGCAATGCAGCTCTCGCATCCTTTGGTAGCTTTCCTTTTTTCTTTTTCTTCAAGAATTCCTTTCTCAAACCCTGGAGATATCCGCCGTAGTTGCGCATTAGCATTTCTTTTAATTCTTTATCATTTTGACGGCTACAACTAGACCCTTGGCTCTCGGGTGCGCCCGGTTTTTCACAACTCTTATCCTCATCAGAATGATCGTCTGTTACCAACAATTTAACCAAGCAGTAATTTCTTATGTTAGAATCCAAATTTAATTTCCATGCAGAAAGAACCAGCTCAGTAACAATCAAGTACCTTTTCTTCTAACATGAAATACAATAAAGTATAACCAAAAAAGGACTTTTACTTGAATCAATGGAAAAACAACACCTAGCAAAATGAAGCTGAATTTATCAAAATGATAAGACCTACCAACTAATTATGTGGCTTTGAAGAACTGCCTTGAGATGTTTCAACTTGCATATGTTCAGTTTTTTTTTTTATGACTAAGTTTATATAGCGAATCTATTATAGGTACAATCACAATTGACCGGGATCACCATTAATTAGAAATTTTCATCCTGTTCACCATTTAACAGATCTCACATGAACTCAAAACAGTCTAGACATATATCACAAACCAAATATGCGATCTCTCATTCTTCACATGTTAAATGTATCCGCACAATCTTCACGTTAGAATTGAGTATCTTGCACGTTGTACAATATTGTTATATCCTATTCTTGAATATATTATCAAGTAAACTTCCATTCTTTACATGTCAAGATTATGTTCTCTCATTCTTCACATGTTAGAATTGAGTGTTTTGCACATTGTACAATATTGTTGGTAGATTCATTTAGTTTAATTTAAAGTAGCGTTGTACATATGTCCAATATATCTCACATGCAATTTACAAACAATACAAAAGTTTTCTTTCCTTTTACTTCATTAATATCCCTCTTTCTAAAAATAGTACACAGGAGCCACCTTTGTGAGACATTCATTGACTTTGTGGTGAGACTTTCTCTATGAAGGAGGCCATATTCAGATCTTCAATTTTCTCAAAAAATTGTTGTTTCCGATTGCTTCAATCTATGTGCCATGGATGTGGTTAGGGATTGATCTAATATACTCTTTTTTTCACAATATTCTTCCTGAGTGTTGCTTCATATTTCATCTTCTTTTGCACTTGGAGATCTTTCTTTGGTTCTCTGATTCTTTCCATAGCTTAATCAAGTCTAAACCTATTAATGTCATTCTTGGTGGTTTCAACTATCCACATTGGCAGCTTTCTCGAACGTCATTGCCTTTGGAAACATATTTTCGGTGTTGAAACTATATTAGTTCAGCAAGAAGGAGAGTCAATGCTCACTTTTAATACTCATCTTAAGGATTGGTACAACAATAATCACAAAATTACCACATGGATAACCAATACCTCCATCAATTCCGCTAGTATTTTACTTCAAACGATGTTTTGGACTTTTAGCAAATTGCTATATTTCAATTGATCTTCCTCAACGATACCAAATTATGGTTACTCTCTATAGTTTGAGATAGCAACTATGACCATCCATTCAAAATCTTTACTCAAAAATGTCCTCCATCACTACCAAAAATATAATATTATAATGACAAAAAAAAAGTGACAATATAACAATAGTCCATAATTGCATAACTTTTATTTTGTCACCAGTTATATCTTTAAATGACAGTAATTTTTGTTTTGTCATAATATTTAACTTAATAGTAATAAAAATTAGTATTTTAAATTATCACTACTGACAATTAGTGATACATATGTAGTGACAACCAAGTGACGATACATATGTTTTGCAAAGAAATTTCCATTATCATTATAATATATCACTAATAATCAACGATAACAACTTAAACAGAATTTTATCACTATTAAATTCAAAAAAAATCTTTATTTTGACAAAATAACTTTTTTTGTCACTTAATATATATAATTAATGACAAACGTTTCATGGTCAAGTACTATTTTATCAATAATTTTTGTTTTTCTTGTAGTGCCTCTAGGATTAGCTTGTGAAATGCAAGTGCAAATAAGTTTTCCCAATGATGTTGAGCAATTTCTTACTAATAGATATTCTTCTCATTTAATTAAATTTCTTATGTCTTTATGCGAGGAATTGGGATCTATTTGTGCTCTATTTCACAATGGCAAACCTCTTCCTTTTCCTTTGCTTGGCAATGTACTTAATAATTTACTCTCAAGAGACTCAAAGGACCACTCAATCTCCTTCTTAAGAAGTAGTTCTTGTCATATCCCATCACTTAGGCAAGAATAGAGATTCACAAAACAAAATTTGATGCCTCATCTATAAAGATAGACATCTCATGCAAGATTGCAAAAATTTGAAGCCAAAGAAATACAAGTGATACTAAGAAATACTCCTTACATACTTTTCATCATAAAGTTTTAGCTGCCAAAACCCCTCCTACAGAATCCTCATCTAACACTTCATCAACTATATCACAACTTTTAGAGCGTACAGATATGAATTAACCAAATATCATTATGTGCCCCAGATAACACTCTGCAGTATTGCAAAAATATGACATCCAATCTCCTAGCCTTGTCTTTATAATCTCCTATTTGTAATGTTCCCCACCATTTCAACAATAAATGGTTCTAGTAAGACTAGTCATATTGGAAATATTTCTAATCATAAACTTATTAGTACACATGCTTATCTTGTTCTTATTTTTCATTAAATTTAATACCTAGCGGACAACTTTGTGAGCTTGGTAGTGATGTTCATTTGTCTCGTTGTGGTTATCTTATACCTAATCCAAAACAAGAACAAAAATTGGGATAGACCTTAAGGTAGAAAGATTAAATGCAGTCTGCTCTCTTCATATTCCACCTAGCTTGGTAGTTGCCGCTGTACCAACTACTTCACATTGCTAGTGGCATTCTTGATTAGGTCACATTCTGGGTTCTCAATTGCAGTCATTTGTTTCTAGTGGCAATCTAGGAAATTTGAAACACAAAGTCATTTTAATGCTTGACTTGACAATTAGCAAAACAACTTGCTTTACCTTTTAATTAATAATAGTGAATCCAATTCTATTGCTCCTTATAATTTGGTCCACTATGATATTTAGTGTCCTTTACCTATTGTTATTTTGTAGATCTCATTATTTTGTCTTTTTTGTTGATCGTTATTCACATTACAGTCACATTTATCTCATAAATTCTCGTTCAAAACTTTACTGTATTTCAAGAATTCACAAAAATTATCTAAACTAAATTTTCAATCTAATAATGTTAGATTAGCAAAACTTTACTGTATTTCAAGAATTCACAAGAATTCAATCTAATAATGTTAGAAAATGTGACTATAATGGCTTATTGGCAATCCTTTAGGAACATGGTATTTTACTAAATTTATCTTGTCTAAACTTCTAAATTGAATGGTAAGGCTCAACGAAAACAATGATATTCTACTTCTCTTCCAAAAGTTTTTTAAGGGAAGCAACCATAAGTGTTGTCCACATAATTAATCAGGTAACTATCATCAATCATTCAAGGTATAACCTCTTGTGAGTTTTAATTCAATCATACACCATACCATTATCATTTGCATAACTTCAGATTATTTTTTCCCTACTCCCTTTCCATGAAACCTCTAGCTTGTATGTGTTGTTCTTGGGTATGGAAATGAAGATAAGGGTTATAGGCATTATGATCCTATGTCACACTGAGTTCATGTCTCATGCCATGTCATTTTAAAGAAAAACACCTTCCTGACGATCAAAAAATGGCTTACCCAATTCTGTTGGACTTAAGCTTTTCACTGGTTCCTCTATCAACATATTCCCTGATACTTACTTTAGAGCTTACAATGACACTTTTCTCTACATCTCCCACTTTGCCTAGTGATCCTAATATGCTCAAATTGTCAATGAATGTCAGAAACTCTATCTATTCATCTCGCTAATTATCATTGTTATTCTGCTCTTGCTATTTCACATTAACCTCAGTTTTTTCAAAAGCCCCCACTAACTTTTTATTGTGAAAAGCTACAGCGGAAGAGTTGAATGCTTTAAAGTAGGCTCATCCTTGGGATCTAGTTGACATGTCTCGTCGAAAATTACACTTGTTGCAAATAAGCCTATAAGATGAAAACTTGGACTGATGTTTCTATTGAACAATAAAAAGCTTGTTTGATTTGCACAAGCCCACATTTAAGAACAGTGAATTAATTATGAGGAAACTTTTCTCATAGTTGCTCAAATCACTTCCATAAGAACCCTTCTTGCAGTTTCAACTGTCAAAACGGTCTTAATTTCAGACGGATGTTAGAAATGCATTCCATAAATCAGATGACCTTGATTAAGTCTATCTTCAGCCTCCACTAGGTTATGATCATGCACTAAAGAAACTATGCCGTCTTTGTCATACTGAATATGACCTCAAACAAGCTCCTTGAGCTTGGTTAGCAAAGTTCAATTATGCACTTCTCTAAATTATGCACTTCTCAACTTAGATTTTGCTCCGGTTCTCATTTCTTTACATTAGAATATGACAAAAATGTATTATCCCCCAATGATTTGCGATGGTCTTCAATCATTCAAATAATACTTGAGTCAACCATTTGAGATGAGAAAGATCTAGGCAGTTTTCATTATTTCTTGGGTCTCGAAATCTCCTCTAATGCTCATAGGTAGCACTTACATCAAGTCAAATATGCATGTGATCAGCTTGCACGTCCTGGGTTATCCAACAACAAAATTTCTTCTGCTCACCTTAAACCTAATACCAGACTTGCACCTCTAAATGTGTCTGCACTTGATGATTTCACACTCTATTAATAGTTAATTTGGCATTCTCATATATCTAATGGCTACACGTCCAAGTATTACTTATGTTGTGCATGTAGTCAGTCAATTCATGGCTCTTCCTCAAACTACTCATCTCTCAGCATTTTTTCACATGCATTCTTAATATTGCTTCACTGTCTTCCAAGGAACAAATCACTATAACTTTTACCAAGGCACATCCGAGATGCTTTCTTCTTGTATCAAAGCTCAAGTTAGTCTCCAAGCAACAGCCTAGAGTTTGAGGAAGATGCATTTTAGATCATATTCTATCCTTGGAATACATTCTCTTGTATACTCTCACTTTTCACATGTTAAAACATATTCTCTCATTCTTCACATGTTGGTACAATATTGTAGGTAGATTCATTTAGATTAATCTAAATAATCTTCTACATATTCCCTATATAACAGCTTTGTTGTATCTCAACAATACAATACGCTTTCATATTTTTTTCATGTTTCTCATTTTCTAATACACAAGATAAAGGATGTTAACATACAGAAAAGACACAAAAGTCAATCCTTTGTTCACATCCCCAAAACGAATGTGGGCATTTGTGAGAATATAAGTTACAAATTTCACACATTCAAAATCTTTGATGGTTGAGTTCATTTTTGCTTTTCCCTTCTTTTCTTTTCAAAGTTTTCAGCTGATACATCAAGAAAGATATTTGAAGGTGTTTACTTTTGTTTTGCAGCCATAATTCATCAGCTAATGCGAGCAGTTCTATGCAGCAGTAATCATCAAAAATTCTAAACTTACACTGGATAGAAATATGATAGTTTCTTTCAGGTTGCATGTTAAAAATAAACTCTGTACTTTGGAGATTTTAGTGATAGTTTAAAATAATGCACGTCACATAGTTTGTATTTGACATGTTTCACATCCCTTCTTCGTCCAAACAATAGTTGATAAAGGCAACATTCTGGGGCACTAAGCATTCTCGAATGAAGCTCTCCTCCAGCAAATGGACTTTTTAACTAGGGCATGTGGGCATTGTTTTTTCACAAGTTGTCAACGTTCACATTTGCAAATGGATTTTTCCAAATGTGAGTTCTTCTAGAAGCCATTTAAAACCAACAACTAAACCACGCAGTTTCTATTCAAATGGACCAACAAAACTAAAAGTCAGTTAAAATGGGTGGTTTCCAATCTCATTTGCCAACTTTTAAGTACCAAGAATTCCATCCAGGAAATTCGTTGTTGTGGAGCTTAAGGATGAAGCTATGTCATTTGTAAGTAAAGAAAAGAAAGCATGTATTATCCCACACTAAATTCCATTTGAAAATAAATTAAAAAAAAAAAGGCAGTTTATATTATGACTTAATTGGATCTTGATGATAAACTTTGAACTATTTTATAATTCTTTTCATGGGATATAGATTCTGATGAACCAATAATCTATTTGTACAAGGGAAAAACCTATTCCTAGAGTTCAAAGGCATAAAATTCTCTAATGCAGTGCAACTAGAGGGATGGTTAAGGTAATTCAAATGAAGAAGCTGAAGGCCATAGAATCACATGTGGAGAAACAGCATCTTATTGCACTTATGAGGTTACGCTTTTTTGTATAGCTGAACTACTTATGAGAAAAGTAGTTTGCATAATAAGGAATATGACCACATAAAACATATACCTCATGAAATAAGGATTATGACCTAATAAAGGATGTTTTATTTTCCGCATGTAATACAAATATTGTAATAAAAGGAAACCACAGTTGAAGCATGCAAAGCTTTCAATTCTCCTAAGAACACAAAATTTTAAAGCATACTATCCTAAGAATGAAATACGATTTTCTACCTCGACTACTATAATGATTTTTGTGTTCAAACCACAATATTTGCTTATTTGCAACTTGAAATAATTTCATAGACTTTGGAAAATAAATCAATTTATGGAGCTGTAAAACTTATAGTCTTCATTACAAGTGGAACCCAGCAAAAGGCATTACAACAGCAAAATTAGATGGTGTCATTTTTATATCAGAGATATAGTTGGTCCATTCGTAAAAACATGGGTTATGCTTTCTTCTCATAAAGTCCATCTTTATTGAATACCTCCAAATTAATGACTAAAAACATGGGTTTTACCCATTTGATGTCAAAAGCCATGTATTATAATAGTTCTTTAGAAAGCCTATAACAATCTACAGAAACCTCTTGTCTGATACTCAATTTTACTTTGGGAAATTAAAGGCAATTTCACAGACTTGCACTCCTATCCTCTATGACACGAGAATTCTAGTTTGTGGAAGACGACAAACAAATCAAGTATAAGTTGTAAACCACATAATGCCACTTTCAATTTCAAGGATTATAAAACTCAAGCTCCAGCATTATATTTGTTCTTTAACCCCCCATTTCTCTTACCTGTTTCCAGGAATTTAGGGTAAGTAACATAGGCAATCAGCCATTTTCTATAACAGTTGAAATTGAACAAATTCTTATTTTGATTCATACATCTCCAAATAATCTGAAAATAAAATAATGTAAGAGGAATACCATAACAGCAGCAAAAAACTTAATGGAATAGCTGCCAATAGTAACAATAGAATATAGCTATACATGAGAAAGAGTTAACTTGTTCAAATTGGAGAAGTTAAGTTGCATTATTCTATATCTATATCTCTATCTATATCTATCCATACTACCTATAAAAGTATGAATGAGTATAGTGTTTCTTTCCTTTTATGTGAGAACAAAAATATCCGTCTCTTATAACAATATCACATTTAATACACATGATTTAATGGTAATTGCAACTATTAAATAGAATCTTTCAACTTAAATAATATATACACATCAAATGTACACACATTGTATTTAAACTCAGAGAAAATAATAACTATAATTAATTAAATCAAGTCTTCCATCTTAAATAATGCATATCTATCAAATGTATATCATTGCATTTATTACATTTGTTACAAATTAAACATTTCTTAATTAAAATTATACAAAATACTAATTATATTAAAATTAATTAAATAAATTTTCTAATTTGCAAATATAATTATATATATTGAAATTACCATATTTAATACACATAATTTAATAATAATTATACCCAAATTAAGTTTATTTTTCATTACACTCACATAAAATAATAACTGTAATTAATCAAATCAAGTCTTTCTACTTAACAAATGCATATATATCAAATGTATTCACATTGTATTTATTAAATTTATTTCAAATCAAGTGTACTTTTTAATTAAACATATAAAAAATCATAATTATATTAAAATTAATTAAATCAAAATTTCCTTCTTAGAAAAAAAAATTATGTGTAATAAAATTTATCCTTCTACTAACATATTTAGTTGGGCTTATAGAAAATAATAATTAAATTAAAATTAGAAATTAAATTACATCTCCATCTAATGAGACTATTACTATAATGTTCAATACATATGGTTGTATAGTAAATAACGATGAAATTAAATTTACTTTAATCAAACTCATAGAAAATAGTAACTTATTTGAAATTAGTTAAGAAAAATCAATTGATGTGGGAAATTAACTAATACGTCATAAATACATTTGTATAGATATTCTTTCTACGCTCTCCCTCAAAAATAAGAAAAGAAATATTTTTTATATACCAAAATATGTGTTCAATTCAAATGTAATATATAGTAAATTTAATATGACAATGAACAAGAATTGATTAAGTCTTACAATCATATGTTTAATTGATGAAGTAAAAGAACGATATTTTATAAATATATTTGTACAAATATGGATTTTTTCTCAAAAATAAAAAGAAAAAAATATTTATTATATATTAGAATAGCTGTGAAACTCTTATGTAATATTGTACCTAACATGATAATGAACAAGAATGAACTAAGTTTTTTTTTTTCATTTATTTGTGTATTATATATATTTCTGAAATATTTTGGTTAATTTTTACATATAATGATTTGAACAATTTAATTTCTTAAAAACTAATAGCAAAAAATACTTTCATGTTGTATCACAAATTAAAAAAAAAATTCTTAACCTTATTTATTCAAGTTAAAACACAAAAAATGGATCAAAAGAAAAGGAATATATAGTTGATAACTCTATTAGAAGCCATGAAAAAGAATCAACGTAACCAAAATTTTATTTCTTTAAAATAGTCTTTTTAAATAAATTATTTTTCAATTAAAATAATAATGAGGCAATCCTAACTTTCAATAATTATTTTTAAAAGGCAATAAGATAGAAATGCATATAAAATTTTTATTTTTATCAAATACATTTTGATGGATCAAACTAATTTTACTTGGGGATGAAGGATGAGGAAGACTTTGCTAAAACCAAATTTTGCATGAATTAACTAATCATATGATAAATATAATTAAAGTATACATCAACAACATAAAAAGTATAATTCACTTACTACATAATTGACATGAACTTGATCATATTTAATTAAAATTTAAATTTTTTTAAAAATATATGTATTGTTGGATTGAGAATTATGTAATTCAAACTATAAACCTTAAAAAATATTTATGTGATTTTAATAATAACATTAATATAATATAGTGAAATGTTTTCTATCAATATATAAAATAGAATATCAATAAATACTTTTCACTAGATAAAATATCACATTAGCCCATGTCTCCATTCATATCCGATAAAATATACCCCCAAAGTGTGAAGTAAAACCCAATTAAACACATATTGTCCAACAGCCAAATTAATTCATAATCCAACACTTACAGATTTAAAAACTAGCAAACTTTTAGAGAAATAATTTGCAAAATTTATTTTACAAAAAAAACTATAAAATAATATAATATTTTTATTTTACACAGTAATATTTAAAAGTTTAAAATTGACTAGAATTTAACTCTCTCTATTTTTGACTTAATTAAGCAGAGATGAAAATGACAACATAATCACCATAAATAAATCGAAAACATGAGAGTTTTTTTAGTCTAAGTTTAGATTAAAAACAAATGATTCATTAAAAATCCAAGATTGAGTAAGTAATATAAGTTTTATTTATTTATTTAAATTTAGATAAAATCCATTTATAATTTGAATTATATTTTTAGTTTTATTTCATAAAAAAATATTTGAAATTTATTGTTTAAAAATCAAAAAGAACTTTTCAATTAATAAAAAATATAAATATAAATTAAATTAAAATTATGGAATAAAAATTGGCTCAAATTTAATTCATGAGAACGCTAAAAGATAAGCTAAGAAATAAAAGCTTCTTCAAATATCACTTAAAAATGAAAGAAGTCAATAGTCGGCTACTGTTAATCATTATATTGTAAAAGATACATATATATCATATTTTTTAAATATAAATTTTTTAAAATATACTTTATTTAGTCATTATTCAATTCACATGTTTCATTGTTCCTCTTTTCAGTAAAGGGTTCTTAAAATAATAATGAATCGATAAACTTTTTACTTGAATCAATTTTATGTTTAGTTGATTTAGTATTTGATATTGTGATATATATTTAAAACATTACCGTATGTAGCTATTTAGAAAATTTTCACCTATACTTTTAGATACAAAGATATAATTTTCTAATAATATTTTTATAATATTTTTTTTACAATAAAAACGAGATAAGATGAAAAGAAAACATGCACATGCTGCACTGAGTACGAGCTATAGAGAGACAAGTATATGTAGATAAAATTAAAGAGTTCAAGAAAATGAGAAACTCAATTAAATCATAGAAGGAGAAAAAACATAAAAATTAATAAGTTGGCCATTCTCTTTCAACATAACTTTGAATGAAAAGGAGTTAATTCATAAAGAATTTAATTGTCAATATTCACCAATTAATAACTTCTAAGAGCATAGATGATTTCTTATTAATCAAATATTAGTAACAATCAATAAATATGTAGTCTATGATTTTTTCAATGGATATCACATATGCAGGCAAATATTATCATATGGAAAAAATTTTAAATTTTAATCTCATTTTTCGATTAGGATTGAAAATTTATAATCATGTATGTTTGAAGACTCATAAATTAAGTAAGATACTTAATTGCATCCATTGCGATGCCGTAAGATTTAAACGAGCCTTGCACATTTCATTGTAACAATAGAAAAATTAGAGTTGCTTCGACTTAAATATCAAATGAATTGCATAAATTGTTTATTTTTCTATCAAAAGAGGTTATGAACTTTCAAAAAAATATATGAGTCTTGAATGCATATTATTTTTTACTTTATCAGGTGTAAAATTAGATAAAGAACTTGCATATACAAGGGTGGAGTTATGCTTTTCGAACACAAGTCATGGTATATTATGATCTTTCAACGTTAATTTCCAAACGAGAATAGGCATGATAACTTTCAATAATATTTTGCCAAAACAAGAAATGAGCTTAAGAATATAAAATACTAAAAGAATCAAATTTATCAGAATCAATTGAAACTTATAAAACTTATGAAGATAAATTCATATGTAAAATTCTTCATAAGGTTAAATGATATTACCTTTTAGTGAATGATATTCTTAAAAAACATGAAATTAGACTAATTTAATTCATAATTTTCTAAATATTTATCAAGTTACTGCAATTTTGGTCGAAGGAAATAATCATAATATGTTAGTAAGACAGGATATTATTGTCCATGCATGTTGAGGTCATAAACATAAATAATCCATTATTATAAATATTACAACCTACTATAATATCTACTTTTTTCTCAAAAGATGATATAGGATGACACCTAAACATTCAAAAAAGTGTATTAGAATATCTAGCAGTGCAATCCAAAAGAATGAATCTATGCAGTTGTTTCTTATAAATAGTGCAACTATTGTTGGAGAACAATAAATAGGTTTATATCTTATTTTAAAATATTTATTACTCTTTATATTAGCTAGAGATACTTGTTTTTTTTTTGCTATAAATATACAAGGTTTAACCAATAGAAAAAATAATCCGTGAAACACGTGTACAATTAAAAATTTGAATTTTTAAACTAATGTGAATATATATTTATCTATTCCTTATTATCAGAATTTTTTTTAAAAATTATATAAAATTTTTCATATTTGTAAATTATAATTTATTTATATTTTATACAAATATCAAATTTAGGCTATTGATCCTATAACAATTTCTTTGGGAAAAAAATTCTATTGTAGGTTCTTCAAATTGATAATATGAAACTGAAAACTACAATATTGATTACTATCTCCACAACCTATCAAATTTGAAATCTGAATTACAATAAAGAATAAAGGATATCACCCTAAAAAGAGGGACAGAGGATAGTCAAATTGGAAAAAAAATTGTTTTTCAGCATCTTTTATTGGGGGGAGGGGGGGTTAAAACAATGTAAATATTGCAAAATACCATAGCTAGGACAAATTATCTTAGATTGTTCTTAAATTATGTTACAGGTCCAACATATTTTACAATTTCCAATGATAATTTATTTTTTATTTTTTAGATGTTTATGCAACAAGCATTTGAATCAAATATAAATAGAAAACAACTTATAAAACTAACAAATATAATTTTTAAAAAAAAAAGTTGTGCACATCGTACGTGTGCACCTTTCTAAGCATATAAAAGTATACAAGATTCTTATGAAGCCGAGATAAGAAAAATGGAGCACTTCTTGGTTGAGGAATATGGCAGTCCAAGTCTAGAACGTCTTTAGAATAGGTATCATATGCCCAAGCTCTCTAGTAGGGAGGAAGAAGACCCCATAACCAAAAAGTACAAACCCCTTAATGATCGAAGTTCTTAGTAAAAGTAGTATATACACAACACGTCTCTAGAATGTTTTGATACTTTTCCTACTTCTAATACTCATTGAGCAGTGCATGAAACCAACTTACAATCCTATCGCACCTTCATGGATGCTGCAAAAATGTTCTTCCGTTTGATTTACTAAATAGTCTATCTTACCTTCTGCATCACTAGTCAAATGTCCCAAGCATAATTATGTTATTCATCCTATTGCAGACACCCACAGAATTGCAAAATCAAGATCATATATAAACAATCTTTTCATTATGAAAAATTAATATTTTTTGAGTTGCTTCTATTATTGTTTGAAGAACAAATCCGACAAAACCATTTGTTTGAATATCAATGTGAAACCAGGCAACTCGTACAACATGAAGTGCCCAAGTAACAGAGTAATTTTGCATATTCTTGCAAGTCTTGAATGCTTAACTACTCTCACAAGCACTATGCAGAAGAAAATTGTCCTGACCATAGTCTTCTGCAGTAGCCTGGCCCAAGGAATTAGCATAGTTTAATTATCTGTGTTATACATGTTGACTCACAATAAATAGCTTCCATAATTAGTCATCCAACAGTTCTATTTATTGTGATTGCTTGCTAGAAAGTACAAAATTTTCACAGCATATTGAAGTTAGACTTTGCAACTGGACAAACCAACCAACAGTAAATTACAAAATGAATATTATGATTAGTATTGTTTATACACCTCATCACATATGACTTTAACTTAATTATTATATAGGCCACTTTAGAAGATAACTGCTAAGAGCCAAATTCAGACAAGGATAAGTCCTCCAACCACCCAAAACTCTCAATTAGCATAAATCAATAGCTAAAGCAAAGGAAACGTTGTTCATGCATGATTGTCCAACTACAAAGTCAGTGTTAATACTTTTTCTCTTTTGTAAATTATTCAACTAGGAATTTTGAAGATAAAAATAAAAAAAGAGCAAAAACTGCGCAATACTGGCAAATGAAATGTTAAGCATGGGAAATCTAGAAAGCACAGATGTACCCGCAGAAAGGTAGGCGTTGGAAGCCAAGGAAAAATTGGGAGTCGACTGTAGGGTTTCTTTGTAGAGATTGCTGAGCTGAGACTCAATGCTGCTCAAGAAACTTTTAGCTTCATCAAATGGCTTTAATAGTTTCTCCTTGTACTTGTGCAGTACCTCGCAATATGATTTCTTCAACACCAACAGCGAGATATATATGATTACAAAATAAGTTATTTGTCTATTGTATAGTGAACAATAAAATATTGGGTTAATTTATTGTGAAAATTTAATATTCAATGATAACAGTTTTTACCATGAAACGATCAAGTTCAGGATCACTTCCCATCCCAAGAGTGTCGGTGGAGATGGGATGGTTCTTTCTGCTAATTACTTCAAGAAGTGAAGCAATTTCTGGAGATGCTCCCACCTTCAAACAAAAATGGAGAAAACTATTCAAATACATACAAATAGGCATCTATAAAGAAGAAAGAATGGTTACCAGCGTGCGTGATGTGTGTGTCTCCGTCCGTGTGTGTGTGTGTGTGTGTGTGTGTTTGAGAGAGAGAGAGATTTGCTCCTCCACAACCCATGTGAATAGTGAAGCAAGACATGGTTGTTTTACAAACCTTCCGGCACTCAATGTAAGCATAGAGCAAATTAGGATAAAGAGGGTGATTAGCAATCTGGGCTTTGATTATATCTCCCATCTCTAATCCTTTAAGCCCTCCATGAGTTTCATCAACTTCTCCTGTTAAGACAAACATATGATGATTGTGATGGCCAGCGAGCCCATTAATATTCTGCTGATCTCCAACAAAACTGGTGTTAATAGGAGACGAACTTGAGGAATCAAATCTGCATAGCTCATCCATAACGACTGGTTACAGTTCTTACAGAATTATATATGTATGAACAGTTGCCTTACAATTTGAACCGCTTTATCAATTCTTGATTAGGATCACGCACAGTAAAAGCGTGTGTGCGTAAATACAAAAAAACCCTCCCAGGTGAAGGGGCCAACAAGTGTGAATATTAACAATGATTCTTATGTATGTATTCGCTCTTCACCACAAAACAGTGATCAACATAAAAATTTAAGGGAAAGGAGAAAAACTTAGGGAATGTTTGGTTATATTTCTTTGTGTAATTTTATTATGTGTTTATTATGTATTTTGAGAGAATGAATTATTAAATATGTGAATGTTGTGTTTTGATATGTTTATGTTTTGGAGGGAAATATTTTTTAATGTAGTAGTCAAATTAATATTTTTTTTATTAAATTTTTTGGATAAAAATAGAATTTGATGATTTTTTAATTATTAGAATAATAATAAAATATAATTATATATATATATATATTGAAAAATGAAAGTTTTAGAGAGAAAATGAGTATATGTTTACTTATATTTTTCCAAAATAATTTTATTCTAAAGAAACATAACCAAATATTCCCTTAGTGTGAGAATGAAATTGAATTTTGGACATGACACCAAAAAACTAATTCAAGGAGGACATCGCTATTTATGAGAATCCAATACATTTTCATATATTTAATTAATGTGAGAATCTAATATACTATTTATATGCTCAAAAATGATGATTTAAAGATAGAATAATATAAAATGAGTAATCGTTATCTAAAATCTTTCATACATAGAATGAACTTTGAACACTATTCATAAAAATCTAATACACGGTTTATATATTTAATTAATGTAAAAATCTAACATGCTGTGTATATGCTTAAAAACGATCATTTAGAGTTGAAATAGTATAAAATGGATATCAATACCAAAAGTCTCTAATATATGTTAAGAAATAAATTTTGTACCTAATTCACTCAAAATATGAAAATTATTTAAAATCATATAACCAGACCAATAGCTACTTATGTACGCAGTCAACATTGGAATCTAATATATATCGAGAAACAGCTCTCGCCCTCAAAAGTTGAAAATTTTTGTAAGCCCGCAGAAAACAAAATTGGAGCTTACATAATAAATGGGAGAAAATCTTGATGAGTCAAAGACAGAACACCTCAGAGAGGGGGAGTTGAGTTGAGTTGAAAATGACCAGACCTTTACTTCCTTTCCTGTTAATAATCACACAGCCACTAGGCACTGACAAAAAGAGAACGCGCGCGCGCGCGCCCACACACACACACACACACGGAATGAGGGAGCGAGGATGAGAGGGGGGGAGAGAGAGCATGGGTTTTTTTTTTTTTTGGGAAAGGACTAAAGAGGAAATTAAAAGAAGAATGGGACCGATCAGCAGTAGGTGCACGTTTTCTCGCTCTGACATACAGTGACTACCTAATAATGGCGGTGCTTTACTAGGATAGAATTAGAGAGTTCCTCAAGACCCCCATTATTTGCGTATTCAGATAGAGACAGAGGAGAGAAAGAGACAGTTCAACTTGAGCAATAAGTTCAGGTGGTTTATTGGTCAAGGCGCTCAAGTGACGCCGGATAACAAATATGCGGATTAATTATTACTATAAAATTAAGATATTAATTATAATTAACTCATAATTAATACTAAAAGTTTATGATCATAATTAGAAAATTATTTTTATTAAATTCAAGATAAATACTCTCTAATTAATTTTTGTTATTAATAGATTATTATTATTATTATCTTTATACGTATTAATTTTTTTATAAATAATACATAACTAATTTGTTGTGTTTCAAACAAATCACCAATTAATAGTTAACAATTTTTATTATTTTTAATTTAAAAGAGATTATACTTACCATGAAAAAATTATAATTATAGTTATAAAATTAATTTTATAGTAATTTTTCATAACAATTACTTAAATTTTTTATAGTATATAACGAATTTCACTGTTACTCTACCAGTGTTAAATATAAATACAAACTCAACTATTGTACAATTATTACAGAATAGAAAGAGATTGATAAAAGGACAAAAGACCATCAAAGTCTGAAGAAAGGTACGATAACCCTTAAAAGGCAGAAATTGATTTAAAAAAAAAAAGTAAGAAAGAAAGAAAGAAAGCAAAGTCTGAGCGCCTACGGACAAATTTTTAGCCACACATTGTGGCAATTGGCAAAGCAACAATGTGGTACGTAATCATTGAAGTGGTAGTTGAGTCAATCACAATTTTGAATCCGTCTACCTCAATAATTCACTAATTAATTTTCCATTTATAATTCACAAATTAACAATAATAGAAAATTTTCAATTTGTTAAGCATTTTGATGGGATTACACCGGCAGATTCACCTTTGATTAATTACTCAATACTACAAAATAAGAGTGTAAATAAATATTAAACGAATCTAATGTATTATTTTTATATTTATATTTATTTAATTTCTTTTATATTTAAATATAAATATAAATTTAATGGATATTAAAAAATAATATTTGAATTTCGTATTTATCGAATATTGACGAATTTGGATATATTAATGTTAAATTGTAATTATTCAAATACATCTTTATTTGGTAAAACTTATCCATAATTGAATTATTTTTTTGATATTCATATTCAATGATAATTATTTAAATATCATTTTATGAATATTCAAATCTATAAATTTATGAATCGATAATAAATATATATTTTTAATTAATAGAAGAAATTATATAATTTCATTAAAAAGAAAGCAATAAAACAAATAGCATTCTTTATATTTCATAATTAACTTTAAAATTAATCATTAGTACTTAAATATATTAATTATGAAGTCAACTAACAATAATTATGCTAATCAACTTTATTCTTCAATTTTTGCTCCATATTGCAATAATTTCTTAAATTTATTCTTTTTTTCTTCCCAATTTTTTAATTATAATTTATATGTATATATATATGGATTATGAGATTTTTATGAAAAAATATAAATAATATATTATTTAATAAATATATATCCAAATCAAATATTTAACAAATTATATATGTATTTATCATATCCGTATCTATTTATAATCGAATATCTATTAATTAAATACGAATAATATCTGTTTTAAACGAATACAAATAAATCTTGTATAAATAAATACGAATATAGATGCTAAATAAATTTTTTAATATTTATTTACAACCGTACAACAAAATAGTGGAATGCTCATGTGATAGGCTCCTCTTGACTTTCGAAGAAGAAAAAACGAACAACTAGTTCGAAAATAAAGGTTTGTTTGGATGCTTTTTTAGATGTTTTCTTTTAAAAAATAAAAATTAGAAGAATATATTTTTGAGTAGTGAGGATTAGCAACGTAGAATTTGCTGTTGCTGTTTTTTTTTTTTTTTATTTGCATATGTGTTGAAGATTGTTGGAAAATATTTTGAAAAAAAATAATTTATTTAAAAATTCTTATAGAGAAAATAATTTTTACTATATATATCAAATTAATTAGAATTTATTGAATTAATAAGGTGAAAATGAATTTTTTTAATATTTTTTATGAAAATGTGCAATAATAATTATTTATATATATATACATATGTATAGATGTAAATATATATGTTTTGAGAATGTGAGGTTCATTTAGTTTTATTTTGGGGATTGATGAAAATATTATGGGGGAAAGTGATATGTTTAAAGTATTATAAGATATGGGGGAAGTGGTATGTTTAAAAGAATTATAGGATGAGACAATTGATATTTGTTGGATTAATGAAATGAAATTAAAATTTTATATTATTTTATTGGATTAGTGGGTTAAAATTGAACTAAAATTCAATTTCTTACATTAATTATTTATGTAGTTGTTCTGATTAGTATAATATATATGTGTGTGCGCGCGCGCATATTAGCATATGCTCCATGCTATGAATGAAATAAATTAATTATAATTAAAAATATAATTATATACATTATTCTAATTTTATGTAAAAATAAATTTAATCACATTGTATTTTTTAATAAGATACATAGTATGAAATTAAAAACTTTCCACAATAATATAAAAAATAATGAAATGTCATCCATCATAACATCATCACATTTATAAAAGCTTAAAATAAAAATAGAAAAATATTTATATTTTTTCATAACCACAAAAAGGGAAAAACTCAAATATATAAATTTACGACAACCCAAACAAAGCAAATAAATAAATGTGTGTACATATATAATACCTGAAACATGAAAATTTATAAATGATATTGCGGATATAAAAATATACTGTACAAAAGAAAACCAACTCAAATAAAATATGGTAATTGTGTTAACATAAATTATTCTAAAAAGTAGATATTATACAAAACAAAAATTATTTTACATATATAAGATAAAAATGTGACTAGATATCCCAATTTTTTTATTTTTCACAATTCATTCTTATTTGGACTATTTAATCTAAAAATAAAAATAAAAATGAATAAAGGTCAAAATCTCGACATATGGTATGACTAATTTTGATTTGTCAAAATATTAATTATAAAAATTAAAAAAGCTATTATTTTTCACTTATGAATATTAAAAAGAATAAGAAGATATAAATATATGTAATTATTTTTAATATATTATTTTCAATAAACTATTGTTACCTCTACCCAATTTTCGTGTATCCATTATTTTTTCCTTTTTCAGATTTTTTTTCAATATTCACCACTAACTGCATTTCTTGTTTGAGGAAATTGCAGGCATCTTATTTGTTTACTTTGTCCGTGTTTGAATCATGAGTGTTCAAAAAAAAATTGAAAATATATATAAATATTAAAATTAAGAAAAATGTCAAATTAAATTTTATTAAATAAAATTGCATACAAAACTCTAATTTTTTGTAAATTTTTTGCTTGTGTGTTCCCCTTATTCTTGAATCCTCTATATTTGTTTCTCTTTGGGGCTTGAAAAGCTTACTTTTTGTCCAAAAAAGTAGTTGAAACTTTAATGTCTTCGGATGAATAATGATGAACTTGAATTAACAACAAAAAATTTAAATACATTGTGGAGTATTTGTTTGCAAATAGGACTATAAAATAATTTATAAATTATTCTCATATCTCGCCATTGAGTATCTCTTTATATACACAAGATTTCTGACTACACGTCCAATGCCCCTAATAAAAATTTTACTATTCAAAATATTTTTATTTTTTAATAATATTCATTTTACTTCAAGTACTTGAATAACAAAAAAATATCTTTTTAATATTTCAAAAAAAAAAACTTCTTATTTAATAACACAAAATGGAGATTTCATTTTTCACTACCAAAAAGAAATAAGCAAAAATGGTGGGGTCACTCACAAATTTAGTAACCAATTTAGTTATCGCTCAGGTCGATCAAAAAGAATCTCATCACTAACTATGTCAATCACTAATCAAATAGGGGTCTCTAATGATATAAGATATTTAAAAAAATATGCACAGTCACTACCTAGACTAGAAAGTAATCACTAGCTAATTAATGATCGATTAATGACCACATATAAAATATTTTTCAAAAAATATGTATAGTAACTAGGGGTTACTAATTTCAATTGGGTCAAAAAAATTATTTTGTACCTTCTAGATCCAAATACTTAACCTATTATTTATATAATAACTTGTTAGGCACCATACCAAATGTATATATATGCACGCATGCATTTACTTCAATAGTATAATATATATAACATATACAGATAAAAAAATAATTATAATTAACATTCTTATAAATAAGTTACTAGTATTTCGAGTTTTATAATTTAACAAAATAATAACTTTTCATTAATATTTGCATAATATTTCTTCAATATAATAAAGTACGATATTTATTATTTATAACTGTTTTTTTTTTAATTTTCAGCATATTTAGTAATATATTGTAAACATATTATAGATAGTATATTGACTTGCAAGAAAATGGAGCAAGGTCCTTTCCCAAAAACACCAGAGTGTTTGATTCGTCTTCTAAAAATTGCACGCAGAGATGTGTACTCTTCTTGAGAGTTCTTTCATTTTGAGGAATTTTGCAAATGATTTCTTGTGCCCAATTTCTCTATAGTACTAGGTATTTATAAACTTTAGTTTTGATAGGCCTACGCTCATTAAGACTTTTCAGCCCTTCTTTATGAGCGTGACTTCTCCTTTGAACTCATTGATCCATTTACTTAATTACTTAATTTTAGGTCTATTGGGCCTTTTTTTTAAATTAGTTTACCGAATTATCCTTACAATCAACTTTTAACAACACCATTTAAGCCCTCCAATTTTTTGATAGGGATTTTTATTTGATATTAAAAATATATTCTAAAATAATTTAGTTAATTTTTTCTTTATTTTAATTTTTTAAAATATGGTTCATCAAATGAGTAATTACTCTTAAGTTGGGTGTCTGCAATTTCTCAACTTCTATCTAAATTTGGCTTGAGTAGGCCTAAAGTTTTAAGGACTCATAGGTGGTGCTCCTTAAAGGTGGACTCTTAGGCAATGCTCGTAAAGGTGGACCATTAAGGTGACCTTGTTAGCACTTATGGAGCTAACAAAAAATTTGAAAAAAAAATCCATCTGTAATGGGAAGGGGGAGAGAGAGAGAGAGAGGTTCTAGTAGAAGTATTGATATAAGTCCTCAAGGTAATGTCTTTCCTATTCTCTAGACTCTTTATTTTATTTCTCCTCCTTTTGTCCCTTCCTTACGAATTTTTGTATAACTTTTTTGAGTTAGTAAAAATTTTGGAGTTTTCATCAATGGACTTAGACAAATTTTAAGGGGTTGACGTATCATGTATAACAACATTATATGTGATGGAGGTGCACGATCGTGTGGGTTTCAAGGTGAGCTCCCTTATAAGAACGTGCTCATGTTTGCATGAGGAAGTGCACAGGCATTTTGTAGAAGCATCCTGGCACTTCGTCACTCTTACAATAGAGGGTAGTATGATGTCATAGGTAGACTTAAAAACAATTTTGCATTGCCATCATTTAAAGACTTGGGAAAATACATGGTATTTATTCAGGATTTAGGCAAATTTTCAAGTATTATTGTAAAGATCGAAATATTAAGAAGGACAATCCAACTCAAGTTACAGTCAAGGGTGAATCTAGCTTTAAGAATTGATTTATCTTATTTTGCATAGAAATAACATCAATTGCACTCAAAACATTGCACAATTGTTCTAGTGTTAGCATAGCACTTCGCCAAAATGTAGACAGGTTTAACTCTTGGCTAGGACACACATCTTTTTTAATTCTGGTGTCCAACGCTAGGCACCCATGCTACCAAGTGCCCAGTGTTGAGTGCTATATCCATGCAGAATTTAGGCTTGCCATAAAGGTTTTTTGCTTCAAGAATTTTCTAAATTGTTGATAGTATTGTATGTTTAATAGTGGATTTAGACATTTTGTGAAGCTATGTTTGTGACAAGAAAGAGTCCCTAAGATAGCTTGCTATCCTTCACTTTGTAAGTCTGTATAAATATATTTGAGCATTTGCAAAGTAAGTTGGGAACTTAGAAAAATTTTGTTGGGACTAAGATTAGTGTACCAGATGATGTCATGAATTTTTGCTTTGAATTTGCACTTTCCAAATAACTTACGGAATTCTATTTAGGGCATTTCATACCTGGGAAACTTTTTGAGGTCATCTCATTAATCAAGTTATAATATCTAAACTTGTACTTTCTCAGCTTTTATCAAAGTTGAGGTTTGATAGGTCTTTTTATCTTGTTATTTTTTAGGTGATGTTATACTAGTCACCTTGCTTTCATCCATAGATTTAGACAAATTTTGTACCTTGTATTCGCTTAAAGTCTTGGGAAGATCGTATGACGCCTTTGTTTAAGGATTTCGATAAATCTTTTGAGTTTATGATTGTGAGGAGCATATCTCATTGGCGATTCAATAGACAAGTTCTCAAAGTGATGTATTTTCCTTTAGAGGCTAAACATTAGTTGGACCTCTTTGTGTTTTTCTTGTTTGATCACAATAGAAATTTTTTTCATTTTTGTTTACATTGCATTCAAGCAAGAACATAGTTAATCGTACAAGTTACTGACAATACACACTCGTTCTTAGAGAGTTAACGAGTGAAAGATAAGAACTCATCATCAAAAGTGTTATAAAAAAATATATTGTGAGCGTTCAAGCAAAATACAGGATCCAAGCGCTTGTGAGCTGCCAAGATTAGTGCTGGTGCAGAGTGCATGTATCATGTTAGGTGTGGGTACCGACAATTGAGGCACCCGGCAGTGGGGCGCTCATTGTTGAGGCTTGGGCGCTTGGCATTTAGGTTGTCTTTTCTTCTCATTAATTGCTATTGTTTTCATTATTTTCTATTAGATTTGTTGATTACACAATGGTTTCATCAGTTATTTAGGGACTTAGAGAATTTTAAGTGACAAAGTACCACCAATACTTTAGTGTGTTCACAAAGTTGGAGTAATTATGAATATAGCCAATGATGATGTGATACCCTATCTCACATGGACTAAATATTAAAAGCATGACTATAATATAAGTTTTGGCCAAAAAATTCATGTCCATCCATTGGGTATCCCTTTTAAGCAAGTTGATCATAGCCTAATCTATGATGCACTCTATGAGTTTGGAGGTAATTCTCATGTCCAATGGGCTCATGGGCTTTAGGCATGACAAATGGTATCAGAGCCATCATCGTTGGAATATTGAGAGATAAGTGCTATACATGGCAAAGTGCCATGTGTGTGAGAGCATCTCTTGAACCTACAAGATAAAATGCTACACACACGAAAGCTACCTCTTGATCTTGAAGGAGCTACCTCTAGAGTCCCAAAATCTTGTTATTGATCTTGGATCTGTGTCATGCTGCAACAAAGAAATTTCATTCTGAAGTAGGGGTGATTATGATACCCTATTCCACATTGACTAAATAAAGAGTGATTAGTATATAAATTTTGGCTTAAGAACTCATATGCATCTATTGGATATCCTTTTTAGATAAGTTGATCACAGCCTCACTCGATGGGTTTGGAGGCAATTCTCATGTCTAATAGGCTCATGGGCTTGGGGCGTGACCAATGAGGCTATATTAGAGAGGCATGTCGTCTCTTCTTGTGTTCGCATTAGTTCACCTAGTGTAAAATAGAGTCCTTCAAGAGAGAAAAGTTAATTTTGTTCTCAAGAAAATCATAGTTTAAGTGTTGGGATCAAAACGAGCTTGTTCAAAGGTCTATTATAAGACTTCTAATAAGTGCACAATGACAGATGGAGTCTCTAAGCTTAGAAATTTTTCTTTATATGTATTTTTTATAAGTGTTGGGACGTTACCACTTTTTCTTCATGAAGAATTAAGGTGAGCTTCCATTGTTTGATGGCATAGGTATCTTTTGAAGAGTTTACTAGAAAATGTCTTTAGACACATACTCCTGAAGGAAATCAATAATAGAGTTTTTCAAAGAGTGCCACGTACTCTTGAAGAGAGTTGATAATGGGCTTTTTTAAAGGGTGAATGTACTGCTAAAAAGAGCCGATAATGGATATTTTAGAGAGTGCCATATATTATTGAAAAGAGCTGATAGTGGACTTTTTTAAAAAGTGCCATGTACTCCTGAAAGAAGTCGATAGTGAGCTTTATCAGGATGCCGACATGAAAGACTTTCTAAGGGAGGAGCTACTCTAGGACTTTGATGGAAAAGTGGTTCCATGGACGAAGCCACTTTGGGACTTTAATGGAAATGTAGTTCCATAGATGTGGTTGCTTCAGGACCCAATGGAAAGATTTTTCCATAGAATGAGCTACTTAGGACTCCAAGGAAAACGTGGTTCTGTGGAAGAAGCCACTTCAGGACTCCAATGGGAATGTGGTTCCCTAGAAAGAGCCATTTTAGGACTTCAGTGAAGGGACTTTTCCATGGAAAGAACTACTTTATGATTTCAGCAGAAAAGTGATTTCATGGAAGGGACCACTTTAGGACTCTAGCAAAAAGGTTTTTCCATAGAAGGAGTTGCTTTAGGGCTCTAGCAGAAAGGTAGTTTCGTGGAAGGAGCTACTTAAGTGTTTCGGTGGAACTATTGTTTCTGTGAGCAACTGTTGTTTATCAAGGAATGGTGAATGTGTATGTACAAGAAACTTCATAATACTTCAAAACTTTTATTTATTATGCAAATCTCACCTAAATTAATGAAAATAAAACTTCACTTACTAGATAAAGGGAAAAAAGACTACTGAAAGGCATCTAGGCGGGATGTTCATATTAGAACAAGGGGCACCTCTTACTTTTTAGATATTCCCTTAAGTGTGGTTTCATGCTATACGGACGTCTCTTTTAACTTTAGTCCTTTGTCAGGTAAGCTATGCGATTGCCACTTTTTTCTGGTCTGGTCACTTTTTGGGGTTGTTCTACCTTCGACCCACATATTCGCTCAGATAGCCATGTTGGATGGCTTTTTTTATCTCATCTCTCCAACTGTGGCATTCTTTAGTATTATGCTCCTAGCTACAATAAAAGTTGCAATACTTCAAATGTTTCTTTCTTTTTAGATTTCCAATATTTCCTTCTTTGTTAGGTGCCAACCTTTATGTCCACAGTTAGCAGGATTAATAACTAAAGCTCATTTAAATATTAACTTTGACTCTGCTCCCTCTTTGATGGTGGTGTCATCTCTCTTGGTGGTTCTCTTAGAGAATATATAGAATGTCCTAACAATGAGGAGGTTGCTTTTGTCACCCACATAGTCTTGGTTGGTGTGCTTTGGATGCTTGCTGATTTATGTAGACATAGGCTTATTCTTTAAACTTTTGGAGGATTTATGAAGTTATTTAGCTCATGCACCCTGTACTTTCTAAAATTCCCTACTTAGATCTACCTCTCAATCTCACCCTTTAGGTGTTCGCACCACTCAGTAGCGTGTCTGCAATGCTGGTGGAAATAGCACTACTTGTTCAATTTGGCTTTTCAGGATCAGTTGGGGCCTTTGGGGGCAATCATTAAATGAGACCGCATTGCAATGATATTGTCATCATTTTTTTCTAGGACATCTTATAAAGTGTTGTAGTGCAAGCGTGTGATGAAGGCTACATCTCCAATCTCCATGCTCCTTATTGTTGTTACTCCTCTTATCATGTGTCTTTCATTTATGAGCTTTCTAATGGATTATTACTTCTTTTATATAAGTGTAGTTCTCATTGCACATGAGGATTTTTTTCGACTTTGATGATATTAAGCTCCATTCTTATCAAGAAGTTGTCCAAGTGCTTTTGAGGGTCTAAAGCTCCATCAAACTCTAATAGTTAAGCTATCCTTATTTTGTTAAGGAATGCTCCAACGAAGATCATAGGGGGAAATGGACTAACCTTTATGGGAGCAACAACAAAAGGATGATATTGACTTCTTGCTCTTGTAACTAGTCATTGCACTATGGAATGTATTTGAACTCCAACATTTGTAGGTGTACGTTGGGTATAATTCCCTTTGGGTGAAAGGTGTGTGTCTCCTAAATAAGGTGAAAAAGGTGGAGAAGTGCCGCTTCTCGAATTAATTCTTTGTTCGATTCCATTAAGGTAGATAAATCCCCTCAGCTCTTGTAGGAGGAGTATTATGGTTCTTGAAAGTAGCACTCTCTTACATATTTGGTGGCTTCTTCGATAGCAGGTGAAGTAGTACTTTTCTGTATGGTCTTCAATATCTCTTGGGTTATAGTTAGGCTAGAAACTCTAGAATAAAGTAATTGCCATATGTGTGTCTCCTCCAGTGAAGGTTGTGCATCAGGAGCTAACTCTGGTGCCAAGCATGGCAGTGCTCCAAGTTGGTGAGTCTCTAGATTCTCCAATATGAGGCCACCTTGTTGTATCCTTTATAAGCATCTAGAAACTTCAACATTTCATTTTTGGCAATAGAGTCTACCAAAGTGTCAATACATGAGACTGAGAATGGATTTCTAGGGTAGGACTTGTTGAGATTGATGAAGTCAACATATGTTCTCCACTTTCCATGGGACTTGGGTACTAACACCACATAAGCCAACTATTCTGAATACCAAAGTGGTTATGTTGACTTTGCTTGTAGCAACTTATCTACTTTCTTCTTGATTATTTGGTAGTGCAACGCTCCAAAGTTTCTTCTCTTCTGCTGCATTGGTCATGCATTTGGGTCCACTTTAAGGTAATGCATATGATAGCTTGGAGTATCCTTGTAGGTCCTTCACATTCCAAGCAAATACATCTTGATTGTCATTTAGAAAATGCCCCAGCTCTTTAATGAAGTTAGGATCCAAGATAGCTTCAATCTTAATACTCCTTAGAAGATCTCTAGGATAAATCTCTAGGCTCTTAAGTTCCTCTTGCTCTCCAAATTCTTGTTCTTTTGATTTCCTCTTTCTATTTTGAGGTTCGAATAGCATAGGTTGGCTTGCATCAACGTTCTCCTTTCTTATCTACAGCTAACAAGGGGCTCGATGATCATCACTCTTCCTATCATGCCGAGAGGTTGTGCAAATGCTAGTAGTTCTCTTCATAGATCTTTGTACATCCTCAATGTTTCTTCTTCTTCCTTTGAGTCTTTTCATAGATGGTACCACAATGATGTTGCTTGGAAGTGGAGCGAGGTCCTTTTCAGAAAACAAAAAGAGTATTAGTTCATCTTTTTTAGAACACATGCAGAGAGATCTACTCTAAAAACTTTTGCAAATGATTTATTGTACCCAATTTCTCTTTGCAACTTGGTATTTATATATTTTACTCTTGATAGATCTAGGTCTATTAGGATTTTTCTTCCCTTCTTTGTAGGCTTGACTTATCCTTTGAGCTCTCTAGCTTATTTACTTAATTAATTAATTTTAGATCAATTGGGCCTTTTTAGCCAGTTAACCAAATTGCTCTTACAATCAATTCTTAGCAGTATATATATACACCAATATGTAATAATAAATAGTATGCACATATCTAGGAATACATGTATATGCTAATAAATACACACATTAATATAATATTATATATATTAGTATTTATTTAGTCATCATAATATTTGAATATATAATATATATTATTAATATTGAAAAAATTGCCTTTTTGGTCCCATATTTTAACTGTATGTGCATTGTTAGTCCCAAGCTTATGACATTGAAACTTTTGGTCCAAATTTCATAACATTTTTAACACTTTTGGTCCTCTGAAATTAGAATTGATGAAAAATGCCACAAACTCCGTTAAATATTAATATTTTTAATATTCTTATTTTTCTTAGTTATATAGAAACCTCTAAGGTTTTATTTATTTCCAAATAAACACAAAGAAATTGCAATGACTCCCTAATTTCATTAACATTATTCAAAAATTTATGTGAAAATATCAAAAATATCTTTCAATAATTGTTCTCATTATTTTTGAGGCAAAAATGCCTTTGGACCTATTTGTAATATTTTTCATATCTTTGGAGTGTAATTTTAATATTATTTAAATTATTCATTATAAATTTAAATATATTTTATTAACAAAATTTTAATGAGTGAATAATTTTTAAATCAAGTTGAACTAAAAATTAAAAAATTAAAATCATACAAGTATCTAAAGTAATTTAATCAAATTTAATTAAATTTATTTATTAATTAAAAATAAAATAAGGAAAAATAAAATATAAATTCATTTCTTAACGGATATAATTTTATAATTTTAAATTATATACACCATAGTAGTAAATTAATAAATATATCTAAAACAATACAATAACTTAAAACAAACAATAATAATTTTAATAATTCCAAATACACAATACGATTACTTTAATTATTTTAATATAATTTGAATTATTTTGGACAATATAATTGAATAATTTTAAATAAATAAAATAATTAAAAATTAATTATTTTAAACAATGTTAAATTAATACTTATTGATAATACGTAAATTAATACTTAACAATTTAGTTAAAAAATAAATAAATAAAAATTTAAAAAATAAAGAAAAGAAAAAGGTTATCATTTTCTTCCCTACACCCACTCTCTTCTTTTTCCTATGCCCTGCCCCAATTGCCCAAACTCCCTAGCATCCTCTTTCCCACCTATTTGTTACCCTGTTCCCATCAATCCCCACTAGCCCACAGTCTGCTAGCCTTGACCTAATATGGTCTTATACCCAATCCCACCTTACCCTCTCTTAATAAGGCACCCCTGGCACTTGCCCGCCACCCTTACCTCCCATTGCCCCATAGTCAGGCTGGCCATGGCTAGCTCCAGGTGATGGTTGTGGACCATAGCTAGGCATTGCTAGCCCTCGGCATTTTAGGTAAGGGTTGAGGGTGGAGATGGGGTTTATATAATATATTTATATGTGTGTCTGTGTGTGTGTGCATGTATGTAAGTTATATATATGTGTGTGTAAGTATATATATAATATAGATTTGTATATATATCCATATATATAAATAAATCTTATGTTAAAATATTTTTTAGAGAGTTTTTATGGCATTTAATTTTAATTTTTTATTATTTTTTCTTTTTTTTAGTGATGGTCAAATGGTATATTTTGTGGACTGTTCCATAAATAGATCAAACTTTAGGGAGTTTTCCATAAATTAATAACTGTTTCCATTCAAATTTTAACAAAAAATTGGGAGGAGGATTAAAAGTGTTAAAAAAGTTATGAAATGTGGACCAAAAGTATTCAAAGCCAAATTCAGGATTAACAATGTACACAAAGTTAAATTATAAGACCAAAAAATAATTTTCCCTATTGACATTTATATATTACTTAATTTCCATTTTCTTTCTTTGAACTTATAAATTTTCAATTTTATGAATATAATATAGACATGTCTAATAGTTATATATACTTATATATGAAATTATGTATAGTTATATATTTTTAGATATATACACATATTATTATCATAAAATTGTATTTATATATGTATACATACAAACACAATATTTTATTACTTATATAGGTGTTAAATAAGTTTATGCTTTCGTATTACAATAAATATGTAAAAAATATAAAAATTTATATTTGTGACCGATTATTGACATAAAAAAATCAATCACATCATTAATGATCGAAAAAAAGGATCATAAATTAGTGACTGAAAAAAGAATCAGTCACTAATTAGTGATCGCATCAAGACACTCACTAATTAGTCACTAAGTGATCATTAACATTTTTTTTTATAAATTATACTCAAATCATCACTAGTTGATCATTAAGTGGTCATTGATTAATAACCGCCATGTGCAGTTACTAAAATTCAGTCACTATAGTTCAATTTTTGTTAGTGTTTGAAAACGTTAAAATTTGAAGATAATTTATATAAGTTGACTAAATTATAGAGGAATAATACTTACTAACTTTTAATCTTTAGATTATATATAGATTTTTAAAATTATTAAATTTAAAAAGATAATAAGAAAAGGTAGTAAATGATAGAGCAAAAATTTTCAAATCATATATATTTGAATATGATATAAAAGGACACTATTTTTTAAATATAAGATATCTTTAATAAGATCTTGTTAAGAGTGAAGAGATTATATTGATAATTTTTATTACAATTTGAAATTTCAAAATTTCAATTATATGTCAATGTGATAAAATTTATTTACTTTTATTATGAATTTATTTTATTATTTTTAAGATTATCAAAAGACGTATTTTACATATTATGCAAATTGTTATATGACGTGACTCAAAATGGACCTAAGGGTAATTTGTTAAATTGATTATATATTATAAATCAATCCTAAATTTAATTAACTAAGTAGATTGGCTAAAGAGACCAAAGGACAAGCCTAGCCCATAAAAAGGACAAAAACACTTAGTGGGTTTATGCCTATTAAGACTATAATCTATAAATACCAAGTTTCAAAAAGAAACAAGACACAAGAAATCATTAGTCAAATATCTCATACTAGAAGAACTCTCAAGAAGAGTATATCTCTAGAAGCATGTTCTTGAGAAGATGAACCAATTTTGGCCCCGTTTATAGAAAATTTAAAGGAAGAAAAAGGAATGCTGAGAATATAGACAAGGTCAAGAACTCACGTATCTAGCAAAAAAGTAATGCTAGCATCAAAGAATGCGAGAGTTACTAGCAAGAAATACCACTTGGTCCAATGTTAGACCTACTCTTGACATTTAAGCTCACATAGTAAGCTCCTTCTCTTGGAGAAACAGTCTAACTTGACACACAAGAAGCAAGAAGAACCCTTATAGAGAGCATTATTGCCCAAATTGCGGCTAAGGCAACTAATTTCATTCGCTACAACTAAAGAAAGATAATGCTAGCACAAGAAATCTCACACCAGTCAAAACTCAAGGCAGAAAAGGAAAGGCCAATGAATGATAAGATAAAGCATAACAAGAACTTAGGATTCTGGAGAGTTAGCATGGAGATCCCTTAAGGATTATCAAAATGGAGCCCTCCTAGACTAGACTTCAAAAAGGAAGCAAAAGATGAGAATACGCTATACTAAGCGGAGTATGTATAACTACCTTGATGTTCAAAATAGATGGCTCAAGTGGCACTAACTCCTATGCCTAATGGTAGAAGGATAAGGTATGTTGATTTCATCTGTGCTTATTTGAGGAACTCATTCCTGCTCTCACGTATTAGCACTTCAATCCAACATGGAGCACCACCACAATTAAAGACAGAGTTAGCCCTTGATGTACCAAAAGATACATATACATAATAGATACCTTCTGTCGAAGATCCTCACTTACATATGACCTAGTAGATGCTGAGGAATATACAGAGGAGTGATACTAAAGATACCTAATATACCGAGAAGTGCCACCTTTGGGAGTCACAACAATCCCCTTATTGGAATTGGGGGTCTTCTTGCTCTTTGAAAAGAATCAAGCGAAGAACCAATTTTGAGCGTGATGCTGCTCTTCTCCCTTATCCTAGCAAAGTGAAATACACTCTTCACTCATAGTAGAATCCACCCTATATATGCCAGTAGATGATGGTGTTCAAACATATCTTTCGACACTACAATTGCATGGAGGAGCAAAAAGCTAACACTACTTTTTAGTAGCCATTTTCCCTTGACGCAGCCTTTTCTCTTAAACTATTCTAGCATAAGCTCTCCTTATGGGAATAACAATAGTCCAACTACTGAAGTATGATGGCACTATAGATCTTCATGAGCACTTAGAAAACTTTCTAGCAAGAATAAAGCTCTATAATCTAAGCGAAGCTATATCTTGCAAGTTGTAAGATACCACCCTCATCAAGTGTGCCCCAAGGTAGTTCAACTAGATACCAGTTAAATCCATCACTCCATGCGAGACATCAGCATAGTATTTCCTTCAAAACTTTTCTATCAATTATAGATACCCTGGAATTGCAGTGTATTTGTTTACCATTAAGGAAGGAGCAATATAGGAGTTAATACACACACCACTCTTAGTTATCAATCTTGCTAAGAAAGGATTCAAAGGCCAACACCCAGTTAGGAAATAAGAACAAGAGTATCTAAGGCACCTAAAGATATAAGGACTCATAGATGGTGGCCCCTATTACACTTCCAAAGAAACCTAAGTGCAAAAGAATAAGAAAAAAAGAAAACAAGAAATAACAACTCCTCAAAATGTTGCCAAATATAGAGCAATATGCCTAGGAGCTAGCTCAAAGCAAAAGCAAGCTCCAAATACATGATGAACTAGACAAGCAGTACACTGATACACATTCTTTATGGCCAAAAAAGCAAAGTACTACAAGTAGCTACACTCTAAGACTTGATTGGATAACCCCAATTAATGTTGGGAAACTAATGAAGCGTAGACCTATAGAATATTGTAACTTCCATAACTTCAACAGGCATACCATAGAACAGTGCTAGAGGATAAGAGAGCAAATTAAGGTATTGATCTAACAAAGATACCTCGATGAATTCTTCGACAAGCAAAAATGTTCTCCTAAAAAGCTAACCCATGATAAAAGAAGGATAAACCTTGGGAATTCTCCTAAATAGTATCTACAACTAGGGAAGGGGCTCATTCTTGCTGTCAACATAAAGTTGGTCCTCGTGATATGCATTATCAAAGCAACTCAAGAGACCCCATCTAAGAGCTAACATTGAAGTTGCACACTAGCTAATAGCCAGATTAACAAAGTCAATGCACTTGAGATTACTCCACACTTTTCCTAAGAGGATTTTAAGTATTTTTCCATTCCTCCTTTTGATTAGAATAAATCTTACCCATTTAAGGATTGCATTAATTCTTCGTTGGCATTTTCGTAATGAATGCAAACATATCCATATTCCATATATTACTCCTCTTCTATAACTTTGAATTGTGCAAAACATACGAGTATTTGACAATAGCTTTAGACATAAGCCTACTATAAGGCTCTTCAAGGAATGCAAAGTGTAAGAGATGGTAAATCTAGGATCTAAAGCGCAACAAGATTTAAAACATTTCATCACATGAGACTAACTTGATTCACTATCAACCAAGGATCTATTTTATGCCAAAATAATGGATTTAAAAGAAAAATTAATTATTGTAATAATTCTTCCAAAACTAAGAGATAATGCAACTAATTGACTCCTCAATCATTCACCAGCACATCTCCACTCCTTATTTGATTTTTAGCCACTTTATTCTTAACTTTATAGTAGCAAATCATCCCCCAAAAGACCTCAAAATTTTCTAAGATTAGCAGCAAAAAGTATGGCAAAAATCACTCCCAATTGCCACTTTGAATAAAGAGTTTTTCTTCAACTTGGACTCCTTCTTGTTCACCACAAAACACTCGAATTGTGATGCTTCCAATGAAGTCCACACACCTTTAGATCATTATTAATCTTCCTATCTTTTGCTAGAATAGATGAAAGAGAAAGGGAGGGTTGAAGAGAAATGGGGAGGTTGGAAGAGAAGAGGTTGGAGAGATTTTAGGAAATAGTTTTTGGTCACACCAAAAGAGATGAGGAAGGATATTTATATCCCTTATTGGCTAGCCAATTAATGGTTCCTTGGACTTTATATTGAGTGTTTGGGTGCATCAAGGACTCTCTAGATGCACCCAAGCACTAGTGGTCCAAGTGATGTCACTTAAGCACCAACTAGGATTTTAATCCTACTAATTAAAATCTTTATTTTAATCGGCAATTTTAAATGGATCCTTCTAGTTAAATATTTTTCTCAAAATAAGACTCTTTAGTATCAATTAAATGAACTCTTAATTTAATTAATCCAACTTAACTCCTTAAGTTGGCAAGACTAATTAAAGTTTTCATATGGCCCAATTAAATTAACACTTTAATTCAATTGATTTATTTTAAAATTTTAAATTAATTATTAATTTAACCCCTTGAATTAATCAAGCCATTGTGACTAATTTTGAATTAATCAATTGGTCTCTTCAAATACGACTAATTGAATTATCTAACTCCTTAGATAATTTCTCCAAGTCACTAGAGTGCCTAAAAGCTTATGTTTGACACCCATTAGGTTCACCAACTAATTAGACATGGGCTCACAATTCTATGCAATTTATTAAATATAAAATATTTCGATTAGCCTAAAGTCCTTTAAACTAATCAATTTTTAATTAATGAATATTAATTAAAAAATACCCAATCTCAATAGTCGATGTGGAGCACAAGTTTATAGAACCCAACTAATTGGATGAATTAACTAGCATGAACCTCTTTGCTTATGTAACCATGCAAATATTATCCTCCCATTTCCTATCTATCAAAAGTGACCTGAGCAAGAATTTGGCAATTTCATAATAGCCTTGATAACTACATATATCTCTATTCTTGATGCCTGATTCTAATTTACAACCTCAACTTTGAAAAAATCTTTTTTCAAATTGTCATATCATCTTGCGCAAGGATTGCTCAGAATCGATCATCATAGAATATATATATAGGAGATCAACTAATTCTTCAGAATGAGCAAATGGATCCCTTCTTGAAACATTCTTGCACATCGATCATCATAAAATACATAGGAGATTAACTAGTTCTTTACAACGAGCAAACAGATCCTTTCTTGAAACTCAACAATATCCATACATAGGTAGCTTGTGCCCAACCTAAGCCTCGGGTGATCCACTAAGTGATCAGGACAAAATTAAAGCACAAAGACCTGCGTACAAAGTTGTCATGGAACCTTAAGTCAAAGGATTATTTATATGCACTATCATAAGCTAGAAAATATCCCATTACCAAAAAGCCACTTTGGCTACCTTATGAATTCTATAAGTAAGTCTTTAATGAACTTGTTGTCAGCGTGCATCCATGTCTCACACATGAATTGCCCATGCAAATGGAGCACTATCCAACCCATTAGAGTATGCACTCTAATGCAAGTCTATTTGAATCTTAGATTTTCTATTTTTAAGATTCTATTACTTGAAATATTTAAAATCATCATCATAGAGACTGATTTCATGATTACCATCATATGTGACCAAGTCCCTAATCTTGTATGATTTAAGGACTTTAAAAAAATGCATGTAAAGAATATCATAAAATGCACAAGATAAAGAAGGCCGTTTATGTAATACCATTCAGTCAATATGGACTTAAAAAGAATAGCATTATGTGCCAATCTCTATGCCAACAAACTCCGACTTACACTAAAGCTAATTCGCCATAGCTTTCAAGCTTATCTTCTCAAGATGCTTTTCGAAGACCTTTTATGTTAGGGGTTTAGTATGTGGAACTACTATATTCTTTTTTGAGATAACTATACTCTCAAATGTTGCCTTATTAATGATCTATCAAATCAAATGATAATATCTCAATATGTGCTTGGATTGCTAATGAGATTTTGGCTCTTTCACTTATACAATGGCACCATTGTTGTCACAAAAGACAATAATCGGCTTTACAATGCTAGGCAATTGTCCAACCCTTGGATGAAATTTTTTATACAAGCACCTTCTTTTGTGATATCTAATGTCGCAATATATTATACCTCAGTAGTTGAATTAGCCATGGTTTCTTGCTTAGACCTTTTCCAACTAATCACACTGTCATTAAGACAGAATATAAATTTAGACATGGATTTAAGGTTATCTTCATCAAATTGAAAATTAAAATTTAAAAAACCCTCATTTTTCAAATCTCTATTGCCATACACTAAGAGTTCTCTATTTGGTGTGATAAAATGAATAGAAAAGAAAGATAAATAATAATACAAAAAAAAGATAGAATTGAACAACCGTACGGACATCATCTTTTGTGCATTGCATACGGCTCTACAATCAAATTGACCCTCACTTTCCATTTTCTTATTCTCAAGTACTTTCAATCATTTTTATAGCTTTCGATTATCTCTCACATACATTGACTTAGTAGCAGCTCATAACACTTAGAGCGTGTGTTACATTTAGTCTCTTACATAACATAACATACATTATGCTTTCAAATAGTGAATGCAAAATATATGTGACATCATTTTTCTCTCTTTCTTTGTCTAAAGGGCGATAGACTTAGGGAGATGAAGGCCAAATCACATAGAGAGGTATCTCCTTTTGAATTCCTCCATACTAAACTTCTTTAATATCTTATATATGTGAGAAGATTAGGAGAGCCCCAACATTCTACTTGATCATCTCTATAGATTCGTATTCCTAATATGGATGATGCATCTCTTAAATCTTTCGTGGAGAATTGTAAACATGACTATACTTTAGTGCATTCAAACATCTCTTTTCATTTCTAATGAGAAGGATGTCATCAACATAAAGCATAATAAAAGAATCAAACTCCTACTAGAGTGTTAGTACCCACACTGTTCATACACATTTTAGATGAAACCAAATAATTTAATTGTCTCATCAAATGGTACATTCCAACTTCGGGATACTTGCTTGAGTCTATAAATAGACCTTTTGAGTTTGCAAACCTTTTCACTCACTTCCTTTAGATGTAAAGCCTTCCAGGTGCACCATATAAATTTTCTTGTCAATGTTTCCATTGAGAAAAACGCATTTTTATATCTATCTACCAAGTTTCATAATTGTAGTAAGTGGCTATGGCAAGCATAATCCTAATGGAGTTAGGCATAGCAATTGATGAAAAATTTTCTTCAAAATCAATTTTAGGTTTTTTAGTGAACTATTTGTCACAAATCTAGCCTACAAAGTGGTTAACTCTACATTAACTCTAACCTTATGCTTACAAACCTACTTGCAACCAATGAGTATTATTTCCTTCAGTAGATTTGCTAAAGTTCATACTTTGTTGGAGTACATAGAGTCTATTTTAGATTTTTTGGTCTCAAGCCCATGGTTCAAATTCATGTCAGATACAACTTTATCATAGGTCCTTAGATCATTATTCGGTTGACCTATCTCATGAAGGAATTCAAATATTTTGGATTGTTTCTTCATTCATTTGACCTTCTAGGAAGTTGTGTACTAGGTTCAAGGTGCTCTTTTAGTTCAACCACCTATGGGATAAGTTGATCATCTTGAACTTCATCAAATTCAATGACAGCATCTTTTTTATCTAATAGAAAACTCTTTCTCTAAAAAGGTAGCATTACTTGAAACAAACACCTTTTGTTTCGAGTGATCATAGAAGTAGTAACCCAAAAACTCTTTTAAGTATCGAAAAAACTTGCACAAGATAGATCTCATATCTAACTTCTCTCCTACTAGTCTCTTGACATAGGCAGGAGACCCCCTACTCTTAAATAACAGAAAAAATATGCTTTGCCATACCACGTCTTATGTAGGGTCTTTGGCACCAACTTTGAAGGTACTATACCTAGTAATCTCTCTGTCATTTCAAAGGAAAATCCCCAATAGGATATGGGGTGTGGAACTATGGACCAAATCCCCAATAAGATATTAGTAAAGTTCATTATGGACCATGCCATGTCTAACTAGGTTTAATTTTTCCATTTGGCCATTCTATTATGTTCAGCTATGCAGGTTGGAGTTATTTATGAGAGAATCATATTTTCTTTAAGATAAATTCGAGAATTTGATAAATATTCTCCTTCTCGGTTCAATTGAAGAGCCTTAATACTAAGTTTGAGTTGCTTTTCTACTTCATTCCTATGGTCTTTGATCTTTTCAAAGGTTTCAGATTTTTACTTCATGAGATACACATGTTTGAATCAAATGAAGTCAAAAGTAATGAAGTAAGAATAGCTTCCTCTTGCACTAACTCTTACTGGCCCACATATTTTTGTATGGATCAAATCCAAAGGATTAATAGATCACTCCATTTATCCAACAAATAGAGCCTTTGTCATTTTTCCTTCAAACAGGATTTACAAGTAAGTAAGTCCACTAATCTACTAACACTTAGCGGTTAAGGGCTGTTAACTAACTCATCCTATTCTTAGAAATATGCCCAAGTTTAGCATCCTATGATAAGCATTTTCTTAGTTTTCTAGCTTTCTTTTGTTGTCTATTAAATGTGCATTAGTGATAGTTGAAATTCAAATGAGTCAATCTATTATACATTGTACCAATGGAATGAAGGTACATAGTAATAAGGATTTAGTACAAGTTTAGAATCTTTTAGAGAATCAGATCCCTATCACCAAGATTTATTTTTCTTTCCATCCTTCATAACAAATTACAAAAGTGAGAACCACATACGGTATAAAATATTTATGATCAAGAATTAGTTATGAGGTGCACTTCAATAAGCAACATATCCTTTGCTAAGGTTGTATGGTATTCCTTGCAATTATGCTTCCAATACCCCAATTCATCACAATATAAACAAGTTGCATCCTTTTTATCCTCTTTTTTCTTCTTGACTCCTTTGGATGCTTATGGTTGTTTCCCTTTAGAAGAAGAACCCTTTTTCCTCTTGCCCTTTTCTTTTACCTTTTGGGCCCTTAGAATGGGAAAAGGAAACAATCATTAGAGGTTTTTTTTTTTTCATGATTGTCTCTGCATTGACACATACTTTAGTCAAATGAACTCGGCAAGGATTAGAGGATTAAATCTACATAGAGATCATTGTCTATAACCATTTCCAAGTTGAAGAGTTTCTCAACAAGCCCAATCATCTTTAGATCATAGTCATAGACACTTGATACCTCAACCATCCTAGCCTCCAAAAATGAAAAACAAGAAAATGAAAAAACAAAAAAAAATCTCCTTAAACAACATGGACTTCTCATGCCTCAGTTTACACCGCATACAACTCTTATAAGTGCAAGTAAATGTTTGAGTCATGTTTCATGTGTTCATGGGACTTTTGGAGTTCAGTGAACATGGACACCATCATGAGATAATAGATTTGGAGGTCATCCTTAACCCATTTTGTGAACATTTCACTTGTCTCTTGATTGGTGACATTTTCTGTAGTATCAGGTGGACCTTAAGTTAGGAAATAAGTCTATTTCTTGGAATCTAGAACAATCTTTAGGTTTCTTAACCAATATAGGAGTTTGGCCTAGTCAAATTATTAGTTTTCAATATGATACTTAGTGGATATTTAGCCATTCTTGAAATTTCACAAATCTATAAAAGCATGGAAGAGAATAAGAACATCACTACAAAAAAAAAAAGAATAACTATTTTTGTAACAAAAATTATTGATGGAAAATATCTGTATGAAATTTCTACTATCGGTAATTTTCAATGGAATATATAAACACTAGAAATTCATCATAAATTAGATGGAGAATGTGGAGAAATTTGGCGCCAAAACTTTCAATTGCCTATCCATCGAAAATATTTTTTGATGATTTTTTTGTCAAAAAATATAAAAAATATATTTAATATTAAATACTTTATTTACTAAGGAAATCGTCTGATGTAATTCCAGTGAAAATCCATTGGATATTTGAACTTTTTAGTCAACTGACTCTTTCTTTTTCCTTTATCTTCCTTTCTTTCTTTCCTCTTCCCCATTTTTCTTCTCGTCTTTCTTCTTCAACATTGTCAGCCACCAACATACCACCATGCCATCGTTGCTCCACTGACACACCACCATTGTTGCTGTCACTAGTTAGTTGTTTGGTTTAATTATGTTATTTTTTTATGTATGCATGTATTATTCATATATATATGTGAGTGTATTTATATTTGTGTATGTAAATATATGTATTTATCTATATATATGAGTATATTGTAAACATATATATGTGAGTGTATTTAGTTTGTGGATTTATTTTGTTGGTATTTAATGTGTATGTATTTATAAATAGTGAAAATGATTTATATATACATTATGGTTTAAAGTTATAAGTAATTTTGTGAATGTTAGATAATAACTTAGGATTTACATTTGTTTATGTTGTTTCAATTCATTAATATGTGTTTATGATTTAAAAAATGTTTTAGGATTTTATTTAATTGCTTAATTTAGTGTTTGTTAAATAACTTAGGGTTTAATTTTTTTTATATTAGTTATCATATCCCCAAGAGGTAAAAATTCCCCCCATCCCCACCCCTGTAACTGTCCTTGCTTCCCCATGGGGAGACGAGTACCCACATATTTGATTTAAAAATTTATCAAATTCATAAAAAAACTTTAGAAATTAAAAAAAGTACTAAATTTTTTTAATATTGTAAATTACTTCCAAAGTTAAAAAAATTGTCAAACATAAGTATATAATACACAATATTTAATTATGTTTTACAATAAAATATTAAAAGATAAATAATATATAAACATAAATTTCAGAAAAAGCATAACAAATTGTCAATTCCACCAAAGAGATGGAGGTGCCACGGACGCTGGGAGAATGGAATGCAAGGGTTGAAATGAAATGAATAAAAATGGGATTTGACATATATATAAGAAAATAATAATAATTTAATTTATAATGGGTAACGACGTGTACCAATGAGACGAGGATTATGATCCCCACCCCTATTCGGTTTAGCATTTTCGGGGACTAAATTGTTTCTATCCCCTTCTCCGTGGGGGTAAAATTTTTCCTAAATCCATCCTATTGCCGAGATGGATAATTTTTCCATCTCTAAATCCATCGATTTGTAAAGGGCCTACCACATGTCATCACCCACAAGGTCCAGTCTTCAATCGACTTGGGAACAATGCTATAGAAAAATTAAGGAAAAGAAATAACTGTGATGAGACCAACGTGATGGAGTTGAGAACTGAAGGTCAGACTATTTGCTTATCTCAACCAAGTAAAGCTAAATCCTTGATCCTAATCATCAATATAGATAGACCGGTGAAGGTGATGCGACGTACCACAAGACATTCATCTAATGAAGATGGTGGACATGAGGATGAAGTGGAGGTCACCGTAAGCTCTAACTATATAAGTGTTATAGAAGAGCCAAGCCCTCAGTATCTTGGAGAATTTGACAAATTGGTTATGGTTAGCTTTGTGCAAAATACAAATTATCATTGGTGGAGAACAACGCTTATTCCTATTGTGAAGGCAAATGCAATTATATAATAGAGAGTAGCATTTCAAAGGGTAGAGGTTGTAGTAGGGCTGTTAACGAATTGGATCAAATCGAATATCTGAGGATTTGGATTTAATTCAATATATTTTACTCAAATTTGTATTTGTATTTGTATTTGAATTGGACTTGAATCTTAAATTGGGTTTGAATTTAATTCGATTAACTATTTGATATATTCGGATTTGATTCGAATGTTCGATTAACTCTATTTTTTACTTGAATTTTGAATTATTTATTGATTTTTCACCTTTTAGTATGGTCATAAAATGAGAATACTTGATTTATCCAAAAGGTAAATATCAAATATACATGATAGTTGACACAATATTCAATGGCTTTATTACTATAAATTATAAATTATCAAAAATTTAAATTTTGAGAAATAAAAATATTAATATATAATAATATATAATATATAATAAAATATATTTGAATATTTTATCGAATATCAAATTTGAATATTATTAGATTCGATTATATATAGAATATTATACTAGACTTGAATTTGAATATCGAATTGTTTGATAAAGGTTTGATTTGTTAACAACCCTAGGTTGTAGACACTATACAGTCTAATGATGATGAAGATAATTTGTTGTCAAAAGTAGAAAATAAAGTAATCACTTGGCAGATCTTTGAGTCGTATTCGATCAGTTAAGAAAATATAACTTGAAGATAAATACTCTCAAATGTGCATTTGGTGTTACATCAATAAGTTTCTCAGCTTTATAGTTGCTGTCCAAAAAATGTTTATGCTAAGGAACTTAAAAGAAATATGGAGCTTGGAAGGTAGTCTTTCATTCATAAGAAGGTTCATATCAAACCTCGCTGAAAGGTACCAACCATTCAATCATCTTATTAAGAAAAATGCCTCTTTCAAATGGGATGAAAGGTGCCAGAATGCTTTCAAAAATATAAAGAAGCACCTCTTAAAACACTAGTGTTGGGAGCTTTTGTACTTGAAAAGCTACTTATATTAAATATTGCAGCACAAGAAAGGTCAATTGGTGCTCTTATGGCTCAAAAACATGAAGAAGGTAAATAAAATGCACTATATTACCTGAATAGATCCTTGAATGGAAATGAATTGAAATATTCCCCTATTGAGAAGATCTGCTTAGCAATATTCTACGCCATTAAAAAGCTGAAGCACTATTTTGAAGCATACTCCATACGACTTATGTCTCATGCCAATCCAATCAAGTTTATTATATCAAGAAATGTGCTCTTTAGGAGATTGGCAAAGTGGTCTGTCATATTTAACCAATACGAGATCGCCTATGTGCCACAAAACGTTGTTAAAGGCCAAGCTCTTGCTAATTTCTTGGTTGAACATCCTATCCCTGCAGAATGGGAGTTATTTGATGACCACCTTGATGAAGATGTTCTCTATGTTGAAGTTCTCTAAACATAGACAATGTTCTTCAATAGAGTAGCTAAATTTGATGGATAGCGGGCAAGGATTGTCTTTGTGTCGCTAGAAAAGCAAGCATTGCCATATTCCATCGTACTTGGTGAGTTGTGCTCTATCAACATTGCTGAGTACCAAGCTTTGATCAATGGATTGTGAATGGCCTTAGAAATGGAGATTATGGAAATTGAGATTTATAGTGACTCAAAATCAATCATCAATCAGCTTTTGAAAGAATATGAAGTTAAGAAAGAAGATTTCATGCCTTTTTTCTGCAAACCACAGACTTATTGAGAAAATTTGAGAGTGTCAGCTTAAACTACATATTGAGAAAAAAAATTAGGATGGCTAATGCATTGGCTAACCTGGCAACTACTCAAACTTTGTTTGAAGGAGAAACAACAAATGTTCTCGTGTGCAATCGATGAATCTCACTGTCTTTTGTTGAATACAATCATGAAGATTCAAATGCCATATTAGTATCAATTAGTGATGATCAAGATTAGATAACTCCATTAATTGATTATTTAAAGCAAGGAAAGTTGTCAAATGATCCTTGCTATAAGACGAAAGTATAGAGGAGATCATCTCATTTTATTATATATAAAGATACTTGGTATCGTTGATCTTTTGAAGGTAATTACCAATGTTACTTAAGCAGTGAAGAAGTAATGAAAGCCATGATCAAAGCACATTCTGGGGTCTACGATGCTCACCAATTCAGTCCTAAGTTCTATTTTTGGATTAGAATGATGGGTTACTATTGGCCAACAATGGTCAAAGATTGTTTGAAATATGCGAAGAGGTGCGAAGCTTGCCAACTACATGTAAATTTCATACACTAGCCTTCGGAGCCCCTACATCCTACTATTTTATGGCCATTTGATGCTTGGAGTTTTGATGTTATGGGGCCTATTACTCTAAAGTTATCTTCTAATCATGTTTATATATTGGTAGCTACTAATTACTTCTCCAAATAGGCAGAGGAGATCCCTCTTAGAGAGGCAAAAAAGGAAAATATGGTTGAATTTATCTGTTCGAACCTTATTTTTTGATATGGGATACCCGCAACATTATCACTGACAATAAAAAGCCGTTCTATAACAAGTTGATGGATACGTTATGTGCATAGTTTGGTTTCAAGTAGCTTAACTCCTCGATATATGATACAGTGGCAAATGGTTTGGCTGAAGCATTCAATAAAACCCCATGCAACTTTGTAAAAAAAGTGGTGTCGAATTCAAAAAGGACTGGCACGAGAAAATTGGAGAAAAATTGTGGGCATATAGAATGATACACCTAACTACTATTAAGCGAGCTGCACAGCACATAGCTGGAAGTTAGAGGGCCCATAATACTTGCTTAACCCTTCATTTTGAGGGACCATAGATCGAAAAGTTCCTTCTAAAGCACCTTATTTATCCAAAAGAGAAGAGAATAGGCCTATTTATTTTCCTAACCTCTACAGATTTCACCCTATCTACACACGGAGCCATTCCTTTAACGGTCCTACCACCACACCTTAAGGAGTATGTTTGCAAGAATGAAACTTAAAGGAATTAACGGAGGCTTGCACAAGCGATGGAGCATGTGGTTTAATTCAATGCAAAGCAAAGAACCTTACTAGGGCTTAACATGCTCCATATTCTTTGGTGTATATAATTCAAACTGTTCCATCTCCCCCCTCCTCCTCAAAACAAAAAACTCTTTGAACCATGAGATAACTTGGTCCCATTGATAAGGTATGTAGGTAGCTTAGAATTTATTTTCTAAGTCCATTTACATCTTTAAACAAGTTTAGTTTATCTTAAAGATAGCCAATTTGTTTGTAAGTTTAAGCCAGTTCATCTAATCATTCGATCATTGAAAGCATATGTTTGATCTTTGATTAGTTGGCGTTAATGAGAAAAGTATAGAAAATAGAGCAAAGAAAAAGAAAGAAGTAAAAGGTTGATGAAAAGAAAAGAACTTTTATTGCATATGAAAATAAATGTTCTTTTACATCAATTACCAAAAAAAATGGAGTGCTCAAAGGAAATGCTCAAGAAAACAAGTCAAAGGCAACTAAATCATGGCGAGATTCTTGAAGTATTGCCTCCATCCTCTTTAAATCTTTGACCTCTTTGTCAATAAAAAATGGAGTGCTCTCAAACTTTGAGAATTCTTCCCTCTTGGTGGCTATTTCGTTTTGAATGATGGATAGGTTTTCTTCAACTTTATAAAGTGATAAGTTTGTAAGCTCGTCTTGGTTGTCCAACTCGGCCAGTCACGCCTTCAAACTCTTCTTTCTACTTGGTGATTTGGAGAAGCTCTGCATTTAGATTATCTATCTCCTTAACTTGTTTAATTTCTATAGCCTCAACCTCATAAAGATCTTGTTGTGCAAAAAGAAGTGTTTTCTCATGAGCCTCTTGTGTTTCTCTCTAGATAGAATCAAATTTGACTTTTGTATAGTTGGAAGCACTTTCAAATAAAGACTTTAGATGACTCTCCAAAGATAATGTATCTTTCATATATGTCCTTATATCCATGATCAAATCATCAATTGTTGGCTTTACCCCTAAAGCTATTCGAATAATGTTCTTATATTCTTCTAACATGTTTGTTCCCAATAAATTTGATCAATATTTGCTCAGTTTCAATCTTTATAATTATGGGGCAAACTTCAAAGACTTTAGCATAGAGGAATGGCCGAGATGGAACTTCAAATGCCTTCTGGGGTTTCTTAGGCACATTCTCCTCAACAAGCAACTTTTCTACAATAAAAATAGATAATATCATTTTGATACTTGCAAAAGGTCTCAATTTTAAAAAGAGCAATAATTGATGTATTGTTACTAAAAGGATGGGAAGTAGCATCCTCTCCATATAAGCCAAAAGGATTGAATTTATTTATTGAGCCCATGTTACCTTCAAAAGCGATGGGAATTTCTTTTTCAAGGCCTACAAGATGGGAAAAAAGAAGATGTAAGGTGGGTGAAGGACAATGATGATGTAAATGAATAAAAAAATGACAATAATAATGAGTGTATATACGTATTCTACTAATTCCTCTAAAGGCAATGAAGAATTTGAAGCATTTGCAAAAAAATATTGAATTCACACTAATATTGTCTACACCAAGAGCCTTCAATCTTTTTTTAAACTGGTATTGGTTGTTGGATTTAGCATTTGAAAGTGACAAGGCAAAAATAACTTCATTTTCTTCAGTTGAACTAGCTGTAAAGACAAGCTTAGGAGTCAAGTTTTTAGGAAGAGTTTATTATCTCTTAGGAGACATTTCTACTAATTCCATGCCAACAACTGAATTTCAAAGAGATGGAGTGACTTCGCCATCCTTGGAACCTTATCTTGAGGTTTTTTGAGATCTTTTTGGATTCATTTCGATAGGTTGATTAAGTTTGAGAATGATTTTTGTGTTTTTCCCGAATAAGCCTTCCAATGTTGAGCCTACCAATCTGCATATTCTTTCATAACTAAAGGTAATAAGGAGGCATTTCCTGGTCTAATTAGCTTGAAAGATGTGTCCAACAAAGTATAAGACTACCAAAGTCGAACAAGTTCAACCAACTCACATGTAAGAATTTTCTTCTTTAGGTGGCCAAGATTATCTTGACAAAAACCATGCCACCGGTTGAATTGATGAGGACTATAAGCTTCAACAATACATATTACCCCACTTTGGAATGTCAAGTAGCTAGAACGCAGAGCCACAAAAAGATCTCTATAAGTATTGGATATGCTTGCATCATCTGTCAATGAGGTTTACCTTTATGTCCGCAAGTTTTGAAGACTTGAGGGATTAATGTTATGGAATAATTCGCGTGCCTCAGTAAGTTCAAAGTGTTTAGCCAAATTCTCTCCTACATATTTCATCATCTGAGCTCCAACCGATCAAGTTTGGATGAGAAATGTGTTTAAAGATAGCGTCCAATCCAACTGTAAGCAAAATGAATAGGAAATATGGTAGTGGACTTGCTCAAGCTCTTTAAGGTAGATATCTCTCGCAAACCGTGATAAATATTTGCCAATAAAGGAACTACTAAAGAAAAACAATTGCCACAGCTATTTTACTTGAAACTTCAAAAATAGAAGCATGTACCTTATCAACTTTACGATTGGTAAACCAAAGCTACATAACCAATATGAAAAGAAAGCAACCAAATAAGTTTCATCCTTAATATCCTTTTCAATCTCTAGCATTAAAAAGGACTTATCATACTCCTTGGTGCATGATAAAAGAGACATGTTGATATTCCCACAATGATTGTGAGATAGCTCTAACTTGACGAGACTCTTTCTAGACGACTTGGAAAGCGGTTGTGCATTTTTTGTTGAGCCTTTAAACTAAAACCCAATCCAGTCAGAAATGATACACCATTGGAGTCTTTTAGAAGTATGTGGTATGCTACGAATAGATACTTGCAGCTTCGCGACAAAGAAGGTTGGCAAGTATTAGCATCAAGCAACTTCTTAGCAGATAAGACAACTTCATCTTAAAAGTCTCCATGTATCAATAATTCACAAAGTCCATGAAGATCCTAAAGAGAGATTGACAGTTCTCTAACAGTAGTGTGCAACGTGTTTGTAAAGTGCGCCATAGCTCAAGGAACGCTTGGAGGACATTTTTATTGCAAATGTACATAACAATGGAGGCATGAGTAGCTGCATAGATCTTGGATCAACGAAAAGTGTCTGCATGATAACCTAGAGCATCCTTTACCCCTCCCAATAACTAATGTGAAAAGGTGCCTTCCCAAACTTGGATGTTGGAGTTCTCCTTAAGCTTTTATTGATGTTGAGATGGTAGTTTGGAAGTGAGAATTCTGCATGCATGGCTCCAGTGCCATGAAGTAATGATTTTAACAGCAAGACCCTAGAACAAGCGAAAACACCGAAATGCTGATCAATGGTCTCTCTGGTTGTCTCCTCAGACCATTCAGCAACATGCATAGAGTGGTTGAATCGAGCTTTGGAGGATTGAACATCCATGACTGCTTCATACACACACAAAGTAGTATTTTTGGCTTTGGAAAAGTCTTTGTCACCTTAAATCACAATACATGGAGTTAGTTCACCACAATCTTTAATAACAATCGTCATGGCCTCATTGAAATTTTGAATACGAAACAAGTTATTTGTCTATTTTGTTGATGAGAAAGTAGTGTTAAAAAAAATGGAAAGATGACAACAATTGCATAATCCTTCCACCTTTGATACATTTTGAGTATTGGCAGGAGTAAATAATGATTGTGAGAGAATAACAGGAATACCCATGAAGCCTATGGAAAAGTAGCAAAAGTGAAGTCATGAATTCAGCATAAACTTTCTCTTGGACAAATTTACTAATAGATGCCTTGCAGTTTCATGGAAGATGGCTCTATAAAATCATTGCAAACAATGCTCACTAATTGAACAAATTTATAGAATAGATACCGAGCACTTAAGCCTGGGAAGATTTCATTGCATTACTTCACTTTCAATCATAAAAACTAAGCACCAAAGGTTATTTTATAGATGTTAAGGATTACTCTTAAATTGTCAAGATTGAGATAGAAAGATAGTATTAATTTGCCTCTTGAATTAGCGAGATTTATTTCTAAACTTGAAGAAAAAAAAATTACGCAACAGACATGAAAGAATCAGTAATCAGTTGCATGCAAATTCTCTATTTTGATCTTTGGTTTTAGAAAGAAGTTTCTTAAAATTTTCCACTAGTTAATCAAAGAAATTTCCATGAGTTAAGCAAGGAAAATATTGATTGCCCAATTTGCTGTGTTTCTACTATTGTCTGCTATGATTTGTTTTGCAAATTTCTAAAGAAGGGTAAGCAATAATTCTCTACTACTGAATTAGCAAGGCAAGTGGGCCCGAGCATTTAAAACCAAAAAGAAAATGAAAGAAAAAAAAGTGGCATGAAATTAGAGAAGTGCTTTGCTATGAGTCTTTGCTGCTGTGAAGATAACTTGCTGCATCACCAGAGGAAAGTGAGTACTTTAGTTTAAAGCATGGAATGAATGTAGGCCACTATTTTAAAGGCAAAAATGACAACATAATGGGTTCCTAATTCTTTGAAGTTACAATGTTGCAAAAGTAGGGTTCAATGCATGGCTTTTTCTCCTAAAGAATTACAAACTATGTGGGTCTACATATATAATTAAAAAAAGAAGAAGAAGTGAGGCAAAGGATTTAATGTGCTTTCCATAGATATGTGATGAGAAGTACTCATCATCAGGTCCTCAGCAAATTTCTTATCAAACTTGTAATTGGGCAAGTAGTCCATATTCATTTTAATGACCCTTAATTTCAATTATGATTTTATGTGGCTCATTAAATTAGTGGAAGAAAAGAATGGCTTCAAAATCTCGCCTCTCATGTGTAGTTGGCATGCTGTTCGTTGAGTTTTGAAGTGTGGGCATTTGTTGACATTGAAATTTTATTGGGATAAATTAAAATTTGTTAGCCCAAACAAATTGGCTATTGATTGGGTCCAAAATTAAAGTCCATAATAAATTTGGGCTTTATAAAATGGGACAATCCAAAATGAATTTTAAAATTCTTATTTATTTTAGATTAGCTAATTGGGCCTAACATATTTAAATATGGCTCATTAGAAAATTAGGCTCATCTCAAGTGGTGTTCAAGCCTAATGTAAGACTCAAGCTCCAAGTTATCAAACCTTAATTTGTGCCTATAAAATCACACATCAAGAAATTCACATATCAAAAGAAATTCAAGCATCGAAGCTCTCCAGCCCAAGCTCATGCCCCAAAAAGTGCTACAACTACAAAGGTTCTATATCTTCTTTAAAAGCATCCAAATTCTAAAGACATTGATACCAAAATAAATACTTGATTTCAATGAAGTTTGTGATTTCATCTGCAAATATAGGAGGAAATTACACATTCAATTCAAGAACAAGCACCAAGCCCCCTGAATTGAATTCCAAAGAGAAGAATCAGAAGACTACTCTTCAATTACGGAGATATATTTCAAAGATTGTAACCACTTTCATTTTCAATAAATATTCAATTTGTCCATATTTTTCTTGTCTTGTAATTCTTTTTGTAGACTTGAAATTTGTGTGAACAATAGTGTATTTGAATCTTTAGTTTCCAATTATAATATAGGATGGACTAAATAATCCTTTAATTATAATCTTCCAAGTAAACTCTAATTAAAATGATGAAAAACAAATTAGTAGATAGTCCATCACACATTAACACTCTATTAATATCAATAACATAATTTTTCTAATTACGTAGATGGATAGTATTCCTCCACTTCGAGTTTAGATAAACAAGTTGTATCCTAATCATGCTAGAATTAGGCATGAGTTTATGGATGGGGTTAAGGAATTTATTAATCATGCATGTGGTGAGCCCCGGTTTGTGAGAGATAGGAACATTAGGTGCCCCTTCAAATTATGTGAAATGAAATGTCGCTTGTTGAAACCCGATCAAGTTAAGATACACTTGTATATGGTAGGGTTTTGGTAAAATTACTATTATTGGACTAACCATAGGGAGTTAGATCATTAAATGCAAATATATAATTAGACATTGGATTATAGCGCATCAACTAGTGCTCAACAAGATCAATACCTTGGTGATGAGTTGCATAAATTTACAAAAATGGTATATGATGCATGCAGGATTAATTAAGGGCATGAGGGTGTGTCATTTCAATTTGACAGTGGCAAATAACCCAATGAAAAATGCTCAAAAGTTTTATAACTTGCTATCTGAGTACAATCAACCATTGTGGAATGAAGGTGAAATGTAATCTCCTTCGTCCACCACTATAAGAATACTCAATATTAAGAATAACTATAATCTGTCTCATAATGCCATAGATAATGTCCTACAAATAATATTTGAGGCCACGCCACAAAGAAGCAGTGTACCTATAACTACTATGAGGCACGAAAGCTAGTTAATAAGATAGGCTTGGTGACCAAAACAATTAATTGTTGTTTGAATGGATGCATGTTGTATTACAAAAAAGATACAAATGACAATCAATGTAAGTTTGGTGGAGCACCTAGGTATAAATCTTAGGATTAGACAAGGGCTAATAAAAAGCTCCAAGATATGCTAATGAAAAGAATGCACTATTTACATCTGATTCCTAGGTTGCAGAAGCTATATATGTCTATTAATTCAGTATCTCACATGACATGGCATTATGAAAACCATAGATCGGGTGGTGTCATGCATCATCCATTGATGGGAATGCTTGGAAATAGTTCAATCTAACACATTCTGACTTTGCAAGTGACCCTAAAATGTGAGTCTTTATTTGTGTGTTGATGGATTTGCACTTTTCACTCACATCACCATATTCTTGTTGGTCTATTATAGTGACACCATAATTTGCCTCTTGAAATGTGTATGATATCATTGTATGTACTCTTGACATGCATGTTCCTGGGTTAAGAAATCTAAAAGCCATTATAAATGTCTACTTGTAGCCTTTAATTGATGAATTGAAGAATTTTGGACATTAGGTGTTCTTATTTATGACCTCAGCACAAAGTAAAATTTTACCATGAAAGCTACTTTGATGTGGACAATAAATGATTTTCCAGCGTATGTTATGTTGTCCGAGTGGATGAAAGCAAGTAAATAGGCTTGCGCATACTATATGGAACACTTAAAATCATTCACTCTAAAAAATGGTCAAGAAAACTATCAATTTGACTGCCATCGATAATTCTTATATAATGATCACCAATTCAGCATAAATAATACCAGTTTCTTAAAGAATCAAGTTTTGAAAGGACCTCCTCATCCTTTGTTGAATAGAGAGTAATTATGGCATTTAGCATGCGGTTTGCCCAAGGTTACTAAATGTGGTACTACTCTTAGAATTCGGGGGTATGGTCTGCAACATAATTGGACCAAGTAGAGTATATTTTAGAAACTGCCTTATTGGAAAGTTAACATATTGAGACATAATTTGGATGTCATATACATAAAGAATAATGTATTTGACAATATCTTTAACATTGTCATGGACAACAAGAGAAAAACCAAAGATAATGTTAAGGCTTGCTTGGACTTAAATGTTTATTCTAGGAGACGTGAGCTCAAGATAATTCTAAAAGGAAATGAGCAGTGGGGCAAGCCTAAAGCTAAGTATGTCTTAACACCCAAGCAAAGAAAAATTATATGTGAATGGAGCAAGTCATTACAAATGCCTGATGGGTATTCTTCGAATCTAGCTTGGCGTGTCGACACGTATAGGCATAAAATCTATGGATTGAAGAGACATGATTGTGACATTTTCATGGAGCAATTAGTATTAATAGTATACAGAGAATTGCTGGACCATATATGGAAGCCTTTGGCCGAGCTTAGTCAGTTTTACAGGGACTTATGCTCTATAACTTTGAGGCATGATAACTTAGACAAAATAGAGAAAAACATTCCTTTAATTCTGTGCAAGTTAGAATGAATTTTTCCTCCAGCATTCTATGATTGCATGGAGAAACTATTGATCCATTTAATAGAGAGGCAAGAAATGGTAGACTGTTGCAATATCGATGGATGTATTCATTTGAGAGGTGAAATATTATTTTAATTTAAATTCTAAATTATTGAAATTGTTAAATACTTGTGACCATATAACTCTAAAGTATAATTTATATTATGCTAAGAGAGCTTGGAAGACTTAAAAAACCGTTGAAGCAAAAGGCATAAGTGGAGAGGTCTATCTGTAAGGCATTTATTTGCAGAAAGACATCCAACTTTTTTTCATACAACTTCTAGTCCCATGTTCATTCTTTGAGGGCAAGAGTAGGTTGGAATGATGCAGGTGAAAATGATGATTCTACACCTACATTATCTATATTTAATCAGGCTTGTCATGTTTCTAGTGCCTGTATTACTAGATACTTAAGCAATGGCAAGCTTGAAGTTGCAACACTACATGTGTTAATTAGCTGTGAAGAGGTTAAGGAATAGCTTGAGTAAGTTGTTTAACTAATTAGCATTAATTTTAATTTCCTAAGAGATAGCTATTATTTGTTGTTTTTATTCTAATCGGTTGTAAAAAACTATTGTGTAGTTATTTTGTGGACTACTTCAAGGTTAGCCATGCAAATGTCAATGTGAGGATTAAAAATGAATTCGTCTATTAGCCTAAGTCATATGTGAGTATATTTATATTTACCTCATTATGCATGACCCAGACAATGATATGGATTTGACAAAACTTCTATAAAAACCAACACTTTATGTGATGAATGATACATTCATGACCCGAGCAATGGAATAACAAATTTATTCTTATATGACTTGGCTTGAGGCCCTAACGGACATGACCCAAATTCTTCATAAATGGAATTAAATTCCAAATAGATGTATGAATTGTGAAAAAAAATGAGTACTTGTGTACGGATAAAGAGAGTCAATAAGTTGGTGGAGAGGATGACTATTGTGGGATATTGAAGGAGGTGTTTGAGTTAAAATACTGAAGAGAACCTATAAAAAAAGTGGTTATGTTCCGTTGCAAGTGGCTCAATCCAATTCTTCTGAGATGAACTTAGAATACCATATTATTGAAGTTAGAGAAAGTGATAGGCATGGAAAGTATGACCCACTTATAATTACCCAACAAGTGTCAAGTTTCTATGTTTCATACCCCCAAAGAATTAGGGATAAGGTCAATTAGTTTGCTGTTGTAAAAATGAAGGCTAGAGGTAGAGTTGAAAGTGAAGATTTTTCAGAAGTTGCTTATTAGAATGATACTCCAATGCATATTGATGTCATGAATTCATATGATTTGATGATAGAGGATTTAATAGATCATAATCATCCTTTAGAAGATGTTGATAGATATATGCAAAACATGTGCATGGTATCATTAGTGATGATGAGAAAGAACATGTAGGGTCTAGCAACGATAAAGAAGATGAATTTGATGATATGCTGAGACTAATATCTTTGGATATTCTAACAAAAATTAAATTATATTAGCAACCCCCTCCCCACACACAAGCCAATAGACAGGATGCACTTTTTTATATTTTCTTTGTAATGAAAATTTGTTGGTAAAGAAAATTTATATTTAAAAAATTAATTTTTTTAAAAATATATAATATTTTTTTTAATTCATATATTTTTAGTTCTGTAGGATACAGAATGTTTCAACAGGTTATAGGAGTAAAAAAATTTTAAAAAAATTCAATAAAAATAATTGATATAAAAAAATTCTAACAAAATTCTGTCAAAAAATAAATTTTAATTTATCCCTAATGTCAACACAATTCTACTATGAAAGAAAAAAAATATTAAATAAAAATTAACAATTTGTCAATGATCATTTGAAAATCCATCAAAAACATTTTGATGAAAAAGGTAGTTGAAAATGTCATGAAAAATCAACTGTCATAAACATTACAAATTTCATCTGATACCCATCAGAAATTCATTGAAGTTTCTAATGGAAAAATGGCAAATGTAAACGTAATGGAAACACATTTGCAAAGCCTTTTTGACCCAGAAAAATCCATCAAAAATTTATTGTTCTATTGGAAATCCGTCAAATTTCGTTAATAATTTCCATTGGAAAGGTTTTTGTAGTGCATTTAATTGAATTTTAATATTAAAACATGATTGTGATCTTTCAATCATATTTTGCTCCTACTGTTTCCACAAATTTCTTACCCTCAAAAGAAATTTGAGAAATCACATTTTCTAGTAAGAATTGATGTCTAAAGGCATTACTTATGGACCCATGACTTATGAGATATCCACTTATGACTAAGGTAGGTAACTTTTACCAATTGTATCTCTATGCAATTCTTAATATATTTGGCCTTGTTTTTTATATAGGCCCCACGACTTGTGCGACATCTATATTATTAAATGTTAAGTCAAACCTACCAATCCTTCTTTAATTGTGCAACCAATTATGAACATACCACGACTCATAGGACAATGCCTTAGTGAAGTCACATTAAAGTGCATCTCATGCTAAGATAGTGATCATAGTTTTCCACAAAAGTGCGTTCCACAACTCATGATGTAGTACATAATCATGGTAGCATTCCATGTCATACACTTATTGGTAAAAGGCATAGATTATTAAACCCCATTTAATCTTATCCATCTTGATTTAATATTGATTGAACTAAGACTTTCTAAGTGAGGGTTTTGCTTACTTGGAAGATTTCATCATTTGATCTTTGTTTATTTAGATTATCTACCGTAAGCATGCATCGTCATGCATAAAAGGATAAAGAAAACATAAATAGGAAATAAACCTAGCATGTATCTAACATTAGTATGACCATGAGCCTTGACCAAGTGATGCACCTAAAACCATTAATGCGACACTTGGTTGATTTAGATAGGTTAACTAAATGAATAGATTTTATCTATTATATGTATACATCCCATGCATACATGGCTTTTCAAGTTTGCAAGTCTTCCTTGACCTCCTTACAATGTCCAACAATTACAACAAAAGGAAATCCTCAAGACCTAAATATTCTACTTTCATCACAATAATAAGAGAGCATATATGTGGTGAAAAAACAAGAGGCATACAAGCCCCCTTTAATTACAACCCATTCAATGAACATTGAATTTGTAATTAAATCAAGTTAAAGGCTCATGTTCATCCCCATCCATCCATACCATCATACATTCAACAATTAAAAGAATGATAATACAATTTGGCATTTAAATCAATTATTTAAAAGTTTATCTCATGAACAATTAATAATTAGCAAAAATTTGCAAATGCATCTCATGCAAATCAAAATTTACACATCCTTGAGGAGCATTTAAAAATTTAATTTTAAGCATGCAAACATATACATAACATTATTGAAAAAAGGTTGTACAACATGTATAATCAAAAAGGGTAAAATAATGCAATTTTGCAGCAAAATATCATTCGTCCTATGGAAAAATGCATGTTGCGCATAGCGGGTACGGGTGTGCATAGTGTGCCAGGGCCACATCCTACCCGATTAGTAGGCCTTTGCATGCGCACAATTCACCTAGTTGAACCTATGGCATGCATCAACAAGCATTTGCACTCACCGATCGACCAAATTCAAACCATTTATGTTTGGACATCGCCAAATAAAATTTCACCCATATTATTAGGAATTCAAAATTTTTAAACAATTTAAAAAATAAAAATTAAACTATTAACATGCTTCAAAAATAAAAAGCTAAATTGAATACTATTCCATAGAACTACTTCAAGGAGATCAAATCTCATTGAATCAAAAAATACATTCTAGCAATTAAAAACAAGCAAAATTAATATTTAACATAATTTCATGTTAAATCTACATCTTGCAATAGAATTAAGATCACATCAAGCAATTGTGACCAATTTTGAAGGAACTGTTCATCATATAATACATAAGAGATCAATTCATTCTTCACAACAAGCATGCGGATCCTTTCTTGGAACTCACCAACCTCCATATATAGGTATCTTAGGCCCAACCTAAGCCCTAGGTGAGCCTCTAAGTGGTCAGGACAAAATCAAAAATACAAGGACTTAAGTACAAGTTTACCATGAATCCTTAAGTCAAAGGATTCATTATTTGCTCTATTGTAAGACATAAAACTTCCCATCACCAATAAGCTACTTTGGCTACCTTATAGATTCTCTAAGTAAGTTTTCAATAAACGTATTTTTTAATAAGCATCTACTAATGTGCATTCATGTCTCGTACATGGATTCCCATAAAAACGGGGCAAAATCCAACTCCTTGGAGTATGCATCACTAGTGTAAGTTTATTCGAATTTTAAATGCCTATTTCTAAGATTATATGTCCACTATAAAGGCCCCTCTATGGTACATGTTAGTCAATGTAATCCCATTATTGGTCCCCAGGAAGGTATTTAGTAGTCACCCTCTAAAAAGTCATCTATCAACTCCTTTCTTTAGCCTAAAAATGTCCTCTATCGATTCCATTTAGGAGTATGAGACATCCTAAAAAGTCCTCTATCTAGTCTATTTGGGAGTATAGGGCATTCTAAAAAGTCCTCTATCGACTCCCTTTGAGAGTATAGAGTATTTTAAACAAGTCCTGTATCAACTCCTTTTGGCAGTACGAGACATCTTAATAAAGCTGACTTCAACTCCCTTTGGGAGTACTTGGCATCAAGAAAAAGTCCACTATCCGCTCATTGTGAGAGTATGTGGTGCTCTTTGAAAAAGTTAAATATCAACTTCCTTTGGAAGTACGTGATGATCACTCTAAATATATTTATTGAAAAACATCTCAGAAGACACCTATGTCATCAAGTAAGGAAGTCCACCTCAAAGATGGCGACGCCTCAACACTTAAAAAATTATTTCAAAAAAAATATCTCAGCATGATGACTTTGTACATTGTCACTACTTACTATAATGTTTTTCAAAATATTCATAAATATACTAGTACTCATCCCAATGCTCAATCTATGCTCAACTTGAGAGTGAAAATAACTATTTTCCTCTGCCAAAAAACATTACTTCATATGTGATGAACCTATGAAGATGCTAACAAGAGGGCTCTATGCCACCCTACGATAGATTTATCACATTTCATGCTTACAATCACTTCAACTTTATGAATATGTTGAAGTACTCATCATACTTCATCGCCTAAAAATTCTCTAAGTCTAGGACAATCATTAAAGGAGTTGCGCCACCAGAAGTTCCACCAAAAATTGCATGAACACAAGTGACTCACAAAAAAAACTTTGCTACCCCAACATTAGGTGCCCAACCACGCTCAAGAGCTTTAGCAATAGTACACCCAGGACCTCCTATAGAGCAAACACCCAACGGGCAGTGCAAATCTCCTATGATTAGGCGCCCAAGACCTTCTACAAAGGAGATGCCTAGTGAGTACCTTGGCACGATGCTTGCATCGAGGCGCTATTCAGGCACCCCGACACCTAACCTTGGCACTTTATGAGTGCATCTAAATTCCACATTTTGCATGAACACTCATGATGCACTTTTTTTCGAACGTTTACAATAATGATATTGTATCTCTCACTCTCAAATTTTTGAAGTATAGGTAAGCAGTATCAATAAGTTATACAATTAATTATGCACTTGCTTGAGGCAAAATACACATAAACAAAAAATAATTATTCGTTGCGAAAGAGAAAAACATCAAGACTTTTGGTTAATACTTAGCCTTCAAGGGAGAACATCAATATGAGAAGAAAAATACTAAACAACTTTCTAGAAATAAATCCTACTCATTGCTGTTATCCTAACTATATGTCCTCATCCCCACGAAGCCATTCCTACGAGCACTCTGCTGTAACCTCTGCTCCGTTGTTGAGGCTTCTCTTAGACTTTTTGGTGATAATGTTGATTGAGATAGTAGGATCCAACATCAATAAATCTTCTTTAGAGTATCATCTAATCTTAACCAAAATGCAACAGTAACTTTGAATAGTCTTCTTACAAATCACCACCACCTCTATATCTATCACCTCAAAAAACTTGCTAAAGCTCTCATACTCTTTGGTTGTATCTTTACGAATCACATTCAGAAATGTCCTTCAGCAAAGGAACATAGGAACGTTTCCTTACTCTTCACCTCTTCAATAAATCTTGCCTTTAGATGTTTATGCTCCTTCAACATTTTAGTTAACCCATTTGCTTTCCAGCTTCAATATTGAACCACTTTAGCTATCTCTTTCTTACAACATTTCAACATCGCCATGGTTCCCTACACTGAGTGATACTTTTATCCTACTAAGTTCGGCCCTAACTTCACAAGAAACTTTGATTTTATAGAGGAATTAACTAGACACTCCTCAAAACTCTAACTCCTACAACAAGGACATAAGATCAAAGAGTATGGTAGACTTATAAGTCACTCCATTCTTGATTAATACTTAGCCATTCACAAAGAGACAAGGGGGCTTCTGTAAACCATGATACTATAATCATAGTCGAGCTAAGTAAAAGAACCTTTGGATCACGAAGCATCATATTTACAATAAGACTTCAACAAGTCATTCAAAGTGATATAATGAGATCGTATACCTCAAAGGGCACTCAAAAAGCTCTTAGAACAATTAACATGGAACCTAATACAAGTTCTAAGCACAAAACTTCACCGTAAAATTTATCTTAGTCTTCCGAAGAATACAAGACAACTACCACACACCTCCTTAGAAGCAATGAATTAAGGAAACCTCAAATCTCAATTTTGATGAAAGTTGAATAAATATAGGTTTTCATACTTAACATGATCAGCAAACTGACCTTAAAAGGTTTGTCGAGTATAAGACACCCCCAACAACATTTTCTAAGTTGTTGATAAAGCACGAGCTCTTTAAGCATGACTTCAACATTCTGCATGTCTTTAGCATCCTTAGAGACACAAACTTCAGTCCTAATAAATTTTTCTAAGTTACCCTATGACATCACTATTACTCAGTAGTGTTCATATGACCCTCACCATAAGAGAATATGAGCTCCGTATTCACTAGAAAGACAAGCATCCAACTAATTATGGTGAAACGTCCAAATTCACAAACCTCAACAAATGCCCAATATGGGCACCGAATTGAGAGCCCAACATAGACACCCAACATGGTTGATTAGAGTAAGCACCTACTGAACCATACTACTACTAGGCTGCTATGGGCACCATAGCAGAAGCCCAACAAGCGCCAAGAAACAAATGCTAAAATTTGATTCTCTCCTTGCATCTCCCCTTCTTAAAGTTAAGCTCAACCTCGATCACAAACTTAAATTAGTTTCTCCATCGCAACATTTTGACTCTTGTAATACCATGTAAAATTTTTCTAAGTTTGTCCATAACGTTTTATTGTCTCTTATGGTAAGAATGATCAAGTATTACATCAGAAACATTTCTACTAAGCACTCACATGCTTCCTCCTGCAAGCGTGATCACATCCTTTTAAGGCAGTTGGACTTAAAACACACACCATCATTTGAAGTGTTCATTTATCCAACTTTTAATTTCAACCATATTAATAATATATTTATGCAGCCTATAAGAAATTTGTTTCAAATATTTGAGAATGAATTTTTCTTACATTATGTCATTTAAAAAACCAAAAAAAAAACCCTAAAGCTTCTTTAGTTGAAAACTTTGATAATATAAAAATAAAATTAAGAGATTATAGAAGTCATGGGAAGTAATTTCTCATATTTATAATATACTTTAAATTCAATTTAAAATATTAGTTAGATTCTTCATGATAATTTTATCTAAACATAATTTTCATTTCAAAAGAGATTAAAATAATTAAATTTAATTTTTTTTTATGAGTTTAAGACTTAGATATAAACCAATGCAAAATTATTTATTTATCAAATTTAAAACTCTTTCAACAAGAAAATAATGATTTGATTTTCCACAAAAATAGGTGTATTATCCTTCAAATAAGAAATGGGTGAATAGATTGTAAAAGTTTTTTAAGTGAATTATAATATGTAAAAGATAATCACAATTACTTTGTCATTTTTTTATGAGTGAAATATATTAAATATAAATTATTGAAAAAATTTATTTGTGTATTTAAAACCATTATCTGTTGAGGAGACAATTTTTCAATTAAAACATAAATGTAATTTAAGACTATGTTTCGACTAGAAATATAGTGATTATATTTTTGAAATATAAAAAGATTATTAGACATAAAAAAATTTAGTTTGCTTATTTCATCATGACTTAAATTATCAACTACTTTCTTTAGATAAATTTTAAATAGTTCTTGAACTAAAAATATATAGTTAAAATAAAAAATAAAAATATCTAAACTTTTTCTATGAAAAATTAATCTTGATACGCCAACACCCAAGCACCTTGCTCCCCGTCCACATCTTTTTTTATTTAATTAGATTATTTAACATGTATACTTATTAAATAGTCTCAATATTGGTCCACAATCGTCATAAACAATAGGCCAATAAAAGCAAAATCAGAGACGTATTCAACTGAATAGAGTATAAACACTTGATGATATCTTCGTAAACTAATGAATTCCTAGATACCTATATTAAAATCTTGTGTAATATTAAAAAATTGTTTAAGTTGAAGAGTTGATTATCCACTCAACTTTAATGTCTAATAAATCAATATTTAGTCTCTCACAAAATGTCAAGATTAAAATTTCAAAGTCTAACAAACTCCAAATATACATATGTTTTTAAATTAAAAAAATTTAGTCCGCATTACTTACATTGATAAAAAAGCATAAAATAAGTCATATGACTATTGTAAAACTATACTTTACACTAAAGATGTAAAATTTATTTCTCCACGATATTATTTCAAAATAAATACACAATATTCATTGTGGTGTATAGTTTTACAATGGTAAATTGAAGAACATGTTGAATATAAAATTATGTTCATCATTTTAAAATAAATAAATAAACTATATTCATTATTTAAAAAAAAAATTAATGCCTTTTTATCTGAATTTCACCTAATTAGACATCCATATTACTAATATAAAAATGTAATAAATAAAAAAATGTATTTAAGGGTTAGTTTGGATTGATATTGGATTACTCCCATGATTATTCTTCAAATGATAATTATAGTAAATTTAAGTGATTACAATATAATTTACAAATTGCTTGATTTGCTATATAAATTATCTTAATCCTATTGAAACAAAAAAATTTGGTATTGGATTTGCCAAAAATAATGTTTTGCAATATGGAACGCATGGCTTAACACATGGGATAATTTAAAAGTGTGTGGAGAGAAATTAATAACCGTGCAAAATAAAATTATGCATACAGGAAGCTGGCTTATAAACGGACTTGTTGGTTTCTAAACACTCAATCCAAACATGCAATTGACCTTGATAAGATTAACTTATTGTTACTTACGTCATGAACTTAACTAGCTCTTAAAGAAAATACGTATAAAAATAAATAATTTTAATTTTTTTTTAAAATTTTAAATAGAATCATTTTTTGTGGTGGCCAATCACTTCAACCATAGATTGGTGCAATAATTCGGAAGGAGTAAAATTTTTAAAATAGTATTTTGGAAGAAAAAAAAATTAAAATCTAGTTCTATTTTGAAAAATGAAAAAAACTGAAAACCACGGCAGGCGCAGCCCTACTAATCCTTTTTTAACACACCAGCAGTTTCACAGGTATAAAGGTCAGTTTTGCAACTAACAGTCGAACACAGAAATAAAATCCACCCCACCAATTAATTCAAATAATTTTTTTAACCAAACTGGAATGATGCTGCCTGTCCAAGCAATCTGAAACGGTTGGAAAATAGTTAAGAGAGATTACAATCAACTGATTCTACAAGGCAAAATAAGCAAATTGTTAAACGTGATACAAACAGGCGTGGCGTTCTACTATGTCCGTGTCCGTGTCCGTCCACCCCACGCTCTCAACCATTGTTGGCCTAATAATATTTACAAAGCAAGATGATAATCACGTGCTTAAGCCTGTCCACTAACCACGAGCTGCTCTGAGGAAGTTGTCGAAAGGGCTGGCAGGAGGCAACCTTAGAGCTAACCAAGTGTTTGTGGATGGTGGCACGGATCCTAGAAAAGCTTCACCATTGGTTCTCTGTACAAAACATGATGAACCAAAGGTTAAGATCATGACAAAATTAGGGAATGTAGCAGAAAATTAGGTTAAAAGAGATCCTCAAAAAAATCTAGGAGTTTGCAAAGCTGAAGCTAGCTACTTTGTCAATTGCTGACAGCCCAGTAGCAGGAGATGAGGGAGGCAACAGATCATCGGGTCTAGAGAAGTGGTTGAGGTTGTCATAGGTCAACCAATTAGAAAGCTTCTTTCTTGTGTCAGTACCAAAGGCTTCACACTGATTTGTCATGGTGCTGTATGGAAGTGGTGATGTGGAGACAGATGTTCCAGCAACTTGGCCAGCAACCTCAAGTGCCTGCTTAGAGATACAAACATCAATTGCTGACTGAAATCTGTGTTCTTTTACTATCACAGATGGTAAGAAAACTCTTATACGACAACTGAAAGTGTCTAGGCAATAGGCATTGCGGATTGTTGGACAATACAGTTGCAAATATTAAGTTAGCCAGGTATAGAAATCCCAGCAGCAGCATGAGATCAATGAAGACAGTTGCCTACATTCCAAAAAGATGGAGATCCGAGGACCAAACAAAGGTAATTCATGTTGTTAAACCCCATCCTTTTTTTGTTGACATTTTTTACTCAAAATTTTGGGATAATTACCTCAACCTCCCCCCTGAAAAGAAAAATTCCCAAAGCTTTCTTCCTATCCTTCATAATTACAAAAGCCTCCGCACTAAGTTTGCTTGGTTAAGGACCTAGGCAGAAGTAGTGAATTGATCATCTGCCCTGAACTTACAAAATTGAGAAAATAATTAAATTAGCAATTTATTAAGCAACCATTCTGACCCTAAGTGTTTTCTCTAATGTTTAGATATTTGCAAAGAAATGACGAGGTGTCTTTATAATATATCCATAATTAAATTTTACTGCTCCATGAAAAATTGAAATATCTAAAATGCAAAAGTCATTTTTGTCTTCTGCTATACAAAAAATATTTGGATTTTAAAAATTGAGCACTTAAAATAGAATCAATTTCAATTTTTTATATTTTTAAACTCAATTTAAACAAGTTCAGTAGAGGAACATACAAATCAACCGTCTTCCACCCTCCCTCCTACATCATCAATCCCTGTCTCTATCTCTCAGCCTGTTCCTCCCATCTTCCCTCACTCTTGTCCCCTCAGCCACCATCACTGCATCTTCTTTCTCTTCTCCTGACATCATGCCCCTAGGTGTATTGCCAACATTTATATACTTGCATAGGTATATTAATAATTCTTTTGTGATGGAACTGCTTTTGTATTATCTCTATAATTAAATTTTGCTGCTCCAAAAAATTTGGGAATATCTTAAAACAAAATGTCACTATTTTTCCCAACTATACAAAGAATGTTCCAGTCACAAAGTGAAGCTCTTATAATAGATTCAGTAACCTCATATAGAGAAATCTATCCTATGAAATTCTAATTCAACCCTCTTCCTCCCTATCTCTCTGACATTTTTCTCTCTTTACACTGCCAACCCCCTCTCTCTGGATCCTTCTCTCCATCTTTCCCCACCATCTCCCTCCCTCTCTCTTGTCCCCTCCACCACCATTATTGCCACTTTCTTGTCTTTTTCTCCCCAATCCTCCACCCTAAGTGTCTTATTTGAAGTTGAAAGGTGTCTTTGTAATATACCTACATCTAATCTTCATTGTTCTAAAAATTTCTGATATTTCATGAAAGGAAATGTCAACTCCACCCCCATTATGCAAAGAATGTGTGGCTACTGAAAGTAAGCTCTTACAATACAATCAATCCCACTCTTTGTTGTTTTAATTCAACCTAAAGAAGTTCAATCCTATACAACTATAATTCAATCATTTTCATCTCTCCCAGCAACACTGTCAATCCCTCTCTCTGTGTCAGTGTCTCCCTCTTCCTCTAATCTCCCTCCCTCTCTTGGCCC
>JACGDI010000003.1:232118-352990 GCA_014898725.1 Jacaranda copaia
AAAAAAAAAAAAAAAAAAAAAGGTAAAAAAAAAGAATAGCACTGAAGTCTATTTTCATTGTTTAATCCAGTCATTGCCTCAAAAGGTCCACCATATATACCTAAAAGACTAGACAAAGTATTTGAAAAATCATTTTTCTTTGATAAATCATGATAGTCTACTATATATATGGGCAGACAAAAAATAAACAAAAGAGCCTTTTTTCTTTTTGTCTAAAATGACTTATCTTCCATTCAATTCTTGTATATTTGGAATACTTTTTTCAGCATATTCTCTTTTATATATCTATAAAATTTTACACAAGTCTCAAATCTTACAAGGATATTAAACTATTTCAGATGAGAAGTAAGTTTAATTAACCCTGGGAAGAGTTACCAATCAGACCATTTCAGATGAGAAGTTCAATTAACCCTAAAAATTGTATGTTTGAAGATTCCTAAGATGAGAACTTAAAATTTACATGCATTTGATCTTCACGTCTTAGATTTTGGGAACTATATTCTGACAGGTGGGCTCACAGATCAAAGGCGAGGGATTGTACTTTCTGAGAGCTAAGGAAAAAGAAATACTTCTGTAAAAACACGCGGAGAAAGGAGAGGGGCAGTACCGATTCTAGTAGCTGGCCAATGCTGACAATATGGGACATTGAAGGAGATGCAGATGCAGGAACCTTGGGGATGAAACGAGATATATCAGCAACTGATGATATACTCATAGCATCATCTTCAACGAGGGAATTTGCAGAAAATTCCTGAATCAAGAGGCAAAATTATGTCAAACATCTTTCTTATTCACTGGAAAATAGGTTCCTAAATAACTTGCACTAACTGTCCGTGCTCGCCGGAAGTTAAATCTCTAACACTTTCTTTCGTACTACCAAGGGTCTGAAACAATTCAAAATCAAGACAACATACCCCATCAAATGATTGTGATCCCTTGGAGCGTCCAGCCCTTTGGATGTGGTCTATGTCAAGCATTGATTGAGGGCCAAACATGAAAGCTTCATCAGGCACAAATCCTTCTGATAGCTGTTTAGCAATATCTTCTGCCTCAAACTTAAAGAAAGTTTTCACATAAGCTCTTCATTTTAAACACCTTGAATTCTCACAAGGTTGGCAGGGGTTGAAGAGGAAGAAGAAATTGTACTGGTTCTTAAAAAATATACCTTTGTAACGGAAGATAAACCTTCAATCAATATGGCAAATACAATTTTGTCAGATTCATAAGCCTTGTCCCGCAGCTCAGCAAGAGTTGACAAAGCTTCTTCATTGTCTGGAGCAGACCCATAATCTTTCACTTCAGATTGAGGCTTGACATAAACTTGAAAGTCATCACTGATGCCAAGATACAGATCCACCTAAATTTTAAGCAACCAGAAGAAGTTCAAAAATTACTAAATATGTGGAGTCATTCTATAAGCAAAATGGTGAAGATCAACTAATAAGATGGATAAATTAAGGGGATATCTCAAACCATTAGCTAGTAGTCATGACTGACTAGCTACTTGTAGTCCTAAGACAAGCGCACACCAAGAGTCTTTGTTGTAATGGACAGGTATTGCAAGTTTCAAGACATTAATATGGTTAAAATACCCGTATTTCACCACATTACACAAGATAAAAACCAATCTACTTTGTGATAAGGCAAAATTTGACACAAGACTTTGGACAGCATCATTGGTTGCTTTGCACATAGAATCCTGAGTCAGAATTGAAATATAATTTTTAAATTTTCTATGATGAATCAGTTTTCCTAGCAAGTTAAGAAGCAAGTATAAATGTCCATAAAGCAAAAGCACAAATATGGAATACTTACGTCAGCATGGAGTAATGAGTTGAACAAATTATGAGTTTCAGCAATATGATATAGCTTTGCAGCAAACATCAACATAGCAGTTGATAATACGAAAAGTGATATCTGATACACCGGAGGCAATGACCCTGTGATGACACAACAATACGTCAATTCATAAAATTTTACAGCCATCATACAGGGAAGCTCAGTGACAGTCTCAAACCATTATTGGAGTCTAAAGATATCTTTCTAATTGACAGCGGAAGCTGAAAAAATCTGAGTACTAAGTTATCGGTGGAGTTCTGCAACAAAGTGAAAATGAGAGATCATGTCAAAAAGCAGAAATAAAATTTTTACCACCATGCATCAAAAACTACCTCTGGAAAATAAAGTAATAGAGCTATGAGTACAGATGGAAATTACCTAAGATATTTGAAAATAAAAGTAATAGATTACGACTAAAGCTTGCAACAAGCATATAAATGAGCAAAGGCACCAACATATGAAACATCTGTCATAGAACTTGGTACATGACTTGTCGCGTTTGCATTTATGTTCTTTCTTTACTCCATCTTTATCTTCTTTTGCTTGTTGAGTTTTTTCCTTTTTTTTTTTTCTCTTTTATTTGGGGCGGGGGGTTATGTTGCTATAGAGGTAGTTAGGTCCTACTACAGCACATGATCAAGCAAGAACTTTGATAAAAATTGTACCACAGTGCAAAATTTACTGCAAAATTGTGCAACCAAATATGAAATGAGAACTTGATGTAGTAATTAGCGAAAAACAACCAAGAAATAAAACATCAGAGGACATGCTAACTCTAAAGTAGGCAATCCAACAATTTTAGAGTGTGAAGCAAATAAGTGACAGTGTGAAAAAGAATGCAATTATTTGTGTTCTAACCTTAAGGCGAGAAGAAATGAGTGCTAAACAGAACGAATGCGCTATCGCTTCAATATTAGCAGGTAGATTATGAGGAAGATTGACTTGCACCCATAAAGCAGACAGCAATTGCGCTATTTGGTCCTCATTGCATCGCAAAAAATATTGTTCCTGCATCAATTCACAAGACCATTCATGTAAGAGACAACAAACAAATGACCAAGATAATTTGACCAGGTAAATATTCCTACCGTCTCAATCAAGCTAGCTGGTCCATTAGTCCTGTCAACAATGGAGCTTATTATGTGCATATTAGGAGAATTCTTGTGGGCCCTCCCATGATTCCACTCTTCATCAACTCTTTTCAGCTGCTGATAATCATCTTTTTCACTTTCATGCTTCACTTTAGTTCCATGTATTTCTAGACGAAGCTTCTCAAGCAGAGCTGTAATTGAGGAAAACGCAGATGAGCTTTTGGAATGCCACCTCCTTGGATGTTTGGAAATATCATTTCTTGCATGAGCAAAACTGGGAATGAGAAGAACACAGAATATTTGATGTCCTCCAATTCGTATTTCAACATCAGGATGCAACATCACTTTCAAGAGTTGAATAAAAAGAGCCTCTGGAAACACCTGAAAATGAAAAAGAGTTTCAAAATGCATTTAAGAGGACCAATAAATAATGCCAAAATGGCAACAGGATATCTTATTATAATATGCACATTATGCAATCAGCAATGTATTATTAGATTTCTATAAATCTTTGCATAGAGTTAATTGAAGTATAAGTTAAGTTGATTTTCAGCAATTTTGTAATGCACTTGAGTGCAATAAAGGTAAAAATGCAGATCAATTAACAGTTGAAATGCGAAATGTATTTGTTGCAGTTGCCTTTGCAACATATTTTTGAATTCCAAATTTTCCACGCACATCTTTGATCAGCATAAGCAAGGTCATTCTTTCTTATTGGTCCAAGCAATGAAAGACTTAGTTGAGTTCATAAGCGCCCTTCTACAAATACATAGATAAAAGAAGCTAAAATCTGCAAATGCTCTTCTTCACATCCAAGCATGCATACCAAAAATAAGAACACAGCAATACTTTTTAGAAGATGTAAATAAGATAATCTGGAGCTTTGAACCTGCTGAGAGTGGAAAGATAAAGATGCCAAGGAAATCACATGAGCAAGAATTATGAGCGAGGCAAGTGCTGCCCTGGCAACAACTCTTATGGGAGAAAGCTTCTCCAGTGTAATTGCCATCATATCAAACAGTGGCCGAACATCAACAATCTGAAAATGACAACCAATTAATTCTGCAAACAGAAGGGAAAAGGAAATATATCAACTCTGTTAGTCATTACCCCTCTCACAGTTTCCAACAAACAAGTTTCAATGGAAGTCTGCAATGCAGCATTCACATTCAGCTCTTGCTCTCCAACTGATTCAGCTGTTGCTTGAAAGCTTTTGCGCAAGTGTCTAAAGAGGTCACTAACACACCCTATATCAGAAATCACAGCATCTGATCTAACTTGGCTGGCCAAACAGCTAGCAGTTTGGATGATGTGACATTTCATCTGGGGATCCTGTGCAACATTCTTGTGGTCTAAATGTCGAACAACACCATGTAAAATTAACTGCTGATATCCTGTAATCAGATTAAAGATCTTTGTCAACAATTATCCGCTAAAATAAATCAGCAAAATGGACAATACTCTTGATTTCACAACAACACATGCATACCAAGAAACTCAGAAGAGACTTCTGAAGCAACTTAAGAAAGTGTCCTGCTCTTCCCAAAGAGATGCATTTCCATAAACTAGCATGTGATATTACTTATGGATGCTGGTTCTAATTGTCATAATTCTTGAAAAATTATTTCATGTTACTCTTTTTCACATTACATGTTTATACATCCACAATCCCTTTACGTCTTCAACAAGAAATAATAACTTTCGTTGAAGAGAGCAATCCATGTAAATCGATTGAAGAGGCAAAATCACTCATTTGTCCTTGAAAGTCCCACTTTAATCCACCTATACCTACTAACTAGTGTATCAATGATGCATTTTCCTCTACTTACGGAAAAAACACTATATGAACTGGACTTACAGGAAGACATCCCACACCAGAACTATGAAATTTATAACAACAAACTACTAATTTCACAATTTAGCATAGAAGTAGTTATGCAGCAGTGTGAAATGATTTTTTCAATTCATTTTCGAGATAAACACGGCCGAGCAAAACTTATAAATAAAAATTCATAATTTTAAAATAATCAAAACAATAAAATAAATTCATTTTTTGAGTTAACATGCTGAAGAACAGTTCACCAAAGAAGAAAATGGCCCTCCACCATATTTGATTGAAGCTCACATGTTTTTTAGTAGCACGGGACATGTTTTTTAGTGGGAGAGGACCAAACTTAACTGATAACCAAGCCCAATAAGAATAATACTGCAATCTCAATTCTATAATAATGATTTAGCTGGTTGAATGGACAATGTGAAGTCAATTATATCCATTGTTTGGAGGAAAATTTCAAGTATCATTGAAGCCTGAGTAAGCCTCAAGTTAGCACAGCTCTTCAGAGGTTTAAACATTATTTGGGAGCTGTAAAAGTGAGATCATAGTGTTTAAAAGAGATTCCAAAATTAAGATACAAAAATTATTGGATTCACATAAACTTAATTCTTAAAGTGCGGCCAAAGTTAACAGCACAGGATGAAGATTATGTCACTAGAGTCTAAATATGAAAACTTAGACATACCGCCAAAGCTAAACTAAGGAAATGTAGGTAAACAGGTAGGCCAGATCACCTGGGTTTTCAACAAAGGAGGTCATATTAGAAAGAACAATGGGGGCCAGGCCATGCTGAGGAAGCCAGTGTTTTCCCATATCAAAATAAACAAACATTGGGTCCAATACTCGTCGCATAGTTGTACTCTCCTTTGCCAAATCAACCATCCTCTGGATGCATATTTGAGCCCATATTTTTGGATTCTCAACCTCCTCTCTGAAGTCAATGAAGTGAAGAGAGATGAATAACAACATAAGTGGCGGACAAAGCAGGTCTACTAATTTAGCAGCAATCTGCAATTATTGCCAGAGAAAAAAATGCAATTTCACTTTTTGAATTCATAAAGTATTGGACAAATCCAACCTTGTTAGGAGAGAAGGATCTTTCTTTTCTGGCTGTAATCTTATGATCATGTGGCTAGGGCTAAACTCACCACCTACTCCAGGAGTACCTCTTCCCTCACATCTTGCTACTTCATCCACCCAATTGATATGTGCCTCCCTTCTTTCTTCATCTTCTTCGCTTTGCGTCTCCATCTCATAGTTATCAAGAGTAACATGCACAATCTACAATAGGTAACACATAAATTCATTTAAAAAGCTTCACTTTTTTATTCCATAACTCAAATCAGCTAAACTCACAGTAAATTAAAAGACAATTTGCAACAGGATTAAAAAAATGCCTCTTCAATACTCTCCTCATTTATTGAACAAATCTGGGGTGACTAAAACAAGTTTAGACTTTCTTCAAGAGAATAAAGCTGCTTATCAATGATCTTTCATAGCAGGTCATCAGGATGATCAGATAAAAGCTATAGGTCCATCCCTACTTTTGATTATTGTGGCAACAAATGCCAAACAAACATGCATCACTAATATCTAGTTATGCAGATCAAGTGCCCCGAGGAAAACAAGAAAAAGGAAACAAAATTCACCTTGAAGGAAAGAGAGCAGAAAATCAGAAATAATTTTCAAAGGCATTTGGAGAAGTGTCATAGAACAAATAATGATGCAATCGTTTTCATCTCTAGCAACTTGCATACTACTGTGTGTACGGTTAAAGTTTTTAATAATAAAACCATAGTAAAATATAAGAGCAAATGACTTAGACTGATCAAGAATTGTCAGCGAATAGATTATCATAAAGACAAACCTTTTCAAAATCCGCAAATATATGCGACAACTCTGCCATGAACCACACCTGCAGATAGAGGAACCAAAGTAGTTTGCTATATTATGACAAAGTCAGACTGAAGCACAAAAATGACGCAGAAATGTGAAAAAGTTCTCTAAAAACCAAGTTGAGAGATAATATGATATTAATGTTAACAAAATGCATTGATGAGACGACTTTACCAGTACTGTATGGCATGATAGATAGAGATGCAAGATACAAAGGAATTTATGGTGATAAAAGACATTCAAGAAAGAATACAAAACCTAGTTTGCCAAAATAAATTACCATGGCTGAAAGGCACCGCAAGCTCGATGCCCTTAAACCTTGCTTTTGATGCTCATCTTCAGTCTTCCATGCCAGCATGCAAACTTTGTCAACAAAGTTCTCAATATTGTGTGTATAAGTTCCATCCACCTAAACAAAAATATACAAAAATATAAAAACAGCATGGCTGTGCCCATCCTCATGAAAACTAGTTGAAAACACACTAAATGACTTATTATTTCCTGTTATCATTCCTGTCCACCGCTCTCTTCTAATTTTCCCCCCTTGCTGGCAACAAAGGAAAGTGTGGCACTGAGAGCATGTCAGAGAGAATGTCCAAAAACTGAAGTGCTCCCCTCCAGGAACTAGACTACTACTACCATGACACTAACTCCTTGAAGATGTATAATCAATATAGCTACTCTTAACTTGCATAATGATGTTTTTCTATAATACATCAAGAATGCAGCTATCTCATGATTTTGTATTGTAAGCACAAAGTACCTCAATTATCAACGCATAATGACTCATCGTGAAGCAGAAAATATAAAGCCATATACATAAGATAGCCCAACTTAACTTTTCATCTATAGGATATATATTCAGAATTAAGGCATAAATCACCTGACAGTAAATGAATGCAGTCAGTGTATCACATCCAACAATCAGGACTGCATCTTGCTTAGAGTCATCCAGCAGTTCAATAACTACATTCAACAAATTAACAGCAAAATAGGCCCTGCATGCATGAAGAGGTGGCAATATTAAATTCTAGCAGAACAGAATACAATGAAGCTTTCTTTTGTTGATTTCATAGTGCAATTACAAAAGTTTAAGAAACTCTGCCAAATGCATTTTCGTTTATGTCAATGTCCAGGAAAACAGTAATTCTTTAACAAGTTAGCATTACCACATGATTCCAAACAAAGATATTACAAGAAATAACAGCTTACATTTGCTCCTTACAAATGCAAAGTAATTTGTTGAAAGCCTCCACAACAATACTGACAAGTTTGATGTTACCACTTCGCAGTTCTTTGTAACACCTTTCTTCAAGATACTTAGCAATCTAATAAGGTAGAAATTGCAACCAAAAATTTCATTTGTTTGGTCCAAGAAACATAATTCACAACTTTTCTTTCATTTATATGCATAGACAAAAGGCCTCACCTTTGGAATCCGGAAAGGGTTTTTGGAAGCATATTCACATAGCTTTACAATTTTTCTTTCATTTGAATGGCCGTCCTGCATTTTAAAACAAACAACATAAATTATTCATTTCATTCAAATTGCACGCAGTGCAGATGATGGGTGGTATAATTGGACCAAGTAGCACTCTCAACTTTATGGAATTTTTCATTATATGATAAACTATTAGACCCATATTTTATTGAATGATATATCCCATTTTTTAATTCCTATAATTATATAGAAATATCATTCCTTCCTGTTCTGTCCATCTGAGGGCCCTTGACTTGGACTACTCGAGGTTTTTTCTAACACTCATTTGACAAATGTTCACATATTTGGCAGATAATTGGAAAGAGACAAAAGCGATGCAGCTCCAATGAAGCTTTCAACTACATCCATGCATCAAAGCAAGGATAGTTCCCCTAGAATAAATGTAAATGTTGCAAGTCTAGCATGTTGAATGAGTATATAAGAAAGATGGTAAGAAGGCAAAAAAGTGAAGATAAGAAACAGTATTGAGAAGTTTTAGAATCTCCATGAGATATGAATTTTTCCTAGCAAATGCTATTTTGAGTTTGGTTGCATGCATGGATGGTATACCCACAAAATATGAAATTATTGAATTTCATTTCTGGATTTCTACAATCAAATGATGCATACCCAAGCCATAGATATGCTTACAGAACCAATAAAGAAAAATTTGATTAACTTAACACTTTTACTATGATCATTAGACAAGATTCATAAGCACGTCACCCCCTTACCCCATTTTAGAGGGCAGATGTGGGCACTTCAGGCATATTAAACAGTTGGAGCAACACAAATTCAGCTGTGTGGTCTTTGCTCCCAAGTGAAGGGAGTCTTTAACTTTTCAACGCTTGGAAATGAGAAGCTTTCAAAGGTCAAGGCCCAACCTCGCTAACATTTAAAAATTAAATTGAAATACTAATTCCATGAATGAAATAGAAATTGAACTTATTACACTCATATAATGCAATGAAGTTTCTGTTTTATCTGTTCTTTATTTAATAAATTCAGAACCGATCCACATTGATAGCACAAAACAGAAAGGGTCTTAAATTTAATTCAGAAGACGAGCGAAGATAGGGTATCCATACTAATACACCCTGAGCCATTGCATTTGATTCTGAAGAACTCCTAATTTGGGACTAGGAATAGTTTTACCAGTGAATGATCCACAGCCACTATATCAGATTCTGAGATAATTGTTAAATTTTGAACCTTTGCACACCCCTAGTCTAATTTCCCATGACAGAGCACAACAGTTTAGTTAGCAGAGAATACAGCAAAAGTTGTATTCATATTTTGATTGCTCATATTGCAAAAGTTGCTTAAATGCACAAGTAAATCAGAACTCATGTTACTCAAATGTGTTATTCAAGAATGTTTTGCTAAAGCTTGATGAAATAGTTGAAAATCGCAAGTTGAATATGTATGCATGGTGATCTTCCGAGTACATCAAATCATCCTATCCTTTAAGTTTCCTAAGATGCCAGGGAACATAGGAGCATTATGATCACGGAGTAACTATGAGCCTTTTATGTTTAATGTGAATTGAAAAACAAAAAGCCAACCATTTTGGCTGACTACTAGCCCAAATGTTCCTCGCAATTGACTTTTACTTTCTGGTGTATTTACTCAATTGAATGGGGGATTTTGAGTTCAAACTATCTTTCTCCAGTGGTATAATCAAAGAGTAAAATACAAAAGACTCTAAAAGATTAAATATTCATAAAAGATTGTTAAAAACACCGGCACTTAGATTGCACCTAAGGTCATTGATTCTCCCCACCCCCCACCCACATACAAAAATGAGAACAAATTTGTCCCCAGTAAAACAATGACTCAGTTGTGTAGAAGGAAATGGGATTAAATTCCTGCCTCTGTCTTAACAGACAGCACAAGCAAGCCAAGATTTGATCAAGCCACCACATTCAATCTACAAGTTAAATAATCCCAAAACCACACCAATTTTACCATCATATAACCAAATGTGCTCAGAACTTGTGGATACAAACATCAGAAAGACATCTACGTCAAAGAGAATGCAGGAAAAATCTGCCTCACTAGAACTTTTTGAATATCAGCTCATTGTCCGCACAAAATAAATTAAATGAAGTCAATTCACTAAAATAATTGAGGAAATTGAGGAAAATCACATTTTCATTGCTGTACTTTACCACTAATTTAATTTTCCTCCCTCTAAGATCATAACTTTAACATTCCATCCTTAAGCTATCACTTTTTTAACAGTTTTGTCGCTCTTATTAACTTGGTGTTAGCTTCAGTAGGAAAACATGGCATGCCACATGCACAAACATGAAAGCAGAACCAGATGACACCATGAAGAGGGCCCAATAAATTGAGAGTTACATGATTTTTTTCCAATCTCATGGGACCAATTTAATGTTCATTAGGTTGACTGATGAAACTGTAACAGAAGAAATTAGAGACTCGGATTGCAATTTGCAGCAGAAGTGCAAATGTTTCATGGTGATAGTCATGAAGTTTTGGTATGTTGTGTATAGGAGTGGGAGTGGCGATTTTTCAGGTCTAAACACAAGGAACTCAATATAAGATGACAGAAGATGATTAGTGAATATGGTACACTTGACACACCAAGAGATGGTATCTTTAAGATATAAAATTTTCCCATTATGAAGGGATGGTTCACAAGAAATTCAATACCAAGATATGAAGCCTACAATCTCCCTAATCCTTAATGCTACAGTTCGAGATGTTAGAACAAGAAACCAACTCAAGTCACAAAGAACATATTATAAAGTACCACTATGGAGGACAAATTAAGAGTGACTATAACGGACATTTAAGGACTGAAACTTTTAAGTCCTGACGCTTAGAGGATGACAATAGATTAGTGCTAAGGTATAGGGACGAAAAATGTAATTTTCCCCCAAAAATTGCAACAAGGGTAACATTGCTGCATGAGTGACTGTTCATATTTCCAGTTTTAAAATATACCCAATAAACAGTACTAAATATAAAGATAAACACCTAATGAGACAATAGCAGATGCCAAAATAGAAAATTTCTTGAAAAAGAAAATGAACTCACGAGAGATTTGGGAAATATGTCAGCAAGCAATTTCTTGTAACGCTTAACAGGTTGGCGCGACCGCGACCTCAGAGCAGGGCAGCAAACACACATGCTCTCACATGCTGGGAATATCTTGCGGGAAATAACACCCATTTTTCCCTGAAAACGAATGAAAAGCAGAAGGTCAAGGATCAAATTACCATTACTCCCCCCTGAAACCTCATAATAATTGTACTTCGCAAAATTTCACACAACGAAGACAAAATGCAGAACCACAGTACGCAGAATTAAAGTTAAGACCATAATGTCATTAGCAAAGACACCATATGCCAAGAATCACAAGAGAGAGTCTGAAAGAAAGAAGAGTGGAAAATTTGAATAAAATCAAGGAGCACCTGAAAGTGAGCATTACATATGAGAAGAAATTCCAAACTCATAATTCAGAACGGATCAAATCTTCCAACTTTAGGCAGTAAAACAGCAACAATACATAAAAAACCAAAGCTCATGACCAAAATATGAAGCAGAAAAACAATAAACTATAAAGAAACAAAATTTAGAAAACGCAGAAGAGGACAACACCCAGAAAGTGAAGCTAACTTTGAAGGCAGGAAAGAATGCAGAAATTACAAACCTTCTTAACACAGGCAGATCTGGGGAGCCAAAAGGAAACTCCCCAAAAGAAACTCGCTTGCAGTTTTTAGAGATTTTTCTAAGAACCCACAGAGTTCAAACTTCGACCGACAGAATTTTGTTAGTGTGAAAAAGAAGAGTGTGTCGGAATATAACATATTACTGCAGGACAAAAATTGAACTGGGAGAGAGGGAGAGGAAAAGAAAAGTGGAAGGCATAGGGCAGAGGGAGACAGGGAGAGACGAGAGATCACGTGATTGTCAGAGTCTTTACAGTGCCCAAAGTGTATTGCTTTTGTCTTTATCTGTCAGAAAACTTGGGAAGTCCGAACCCATATTTTTTCCCTTTTTTCTTTTTCCTTTTTCAACGTTGCTCTTTAGGTTGCTTTCGTTCAATGCTCCTATTTATGTGAGTATTATCTTGCCATTTAAAACTTTTTCTTATATGAATCAATTAATTATATTATTTAATAATAAATTAATATATCAAAACTGTATAAATATGATTAATAATTTTAAATTAAATAATAATTAAAAAAGAAAATGTTGCAACATAAATTAATTCTACACTTAGGCTTTTGGTTTTATTTTTATTTTTAATTTTTCTAGGAATTGAAAAATATTTTTTAAAAATATAGAAAAACATAGCCATATTTATTTTCACATTTGATCACATAACTATTTTTCAATATTTTAAAAATAATGAAAATAAAAAAAATTAAAATTGAGGTACATTCTTCAAAAAAAAAATTTAAAGCACACAAATTTTATATGTAAAAAACCTTCTAATTCACTCAAAAAATCCTACACCCTAAAAATTACACTTACCTAATCATTTTCTCACTTTACCTATCACGTGACTCATTAATTTATTATCCTTTCACTTCACTCATTCATATTAAAATATTAAAAATTTACTAGCTAAAAATTCTAAAACTAATATTTACAAATTTAATTAAACTAATTATCAAAAACATAAATTAAATATAATTAAACATTACTCATTGTATTACTAAATAATTCATTTATTGAATAAAATATTAATTTAATTAAATTTACTTATTACTTAAATAATGTATTAGTTACATTTAATATTTAATATATTAATGAAATATTACATTTATTCATATAATAAATAGCTACATATGTTTTAATTTGATATAATAAATAAATTTGTCTTCTTCAAAAAAATATTCTTCATTAAATATTAATCTTCACATTAATTTAGGCTCATAGTTATCCCACCCTAGGAGCATGCTACGTGCATTTATTTATTTATACTTTTCATATCATATTAATGTATGAGATACATGGCAGTTGGGATATAGAAAACCTAAATAATAATATAAAATTGATGAGATCTTTGCAAGCAACAAAAACTATCCACTTAGAATGTCTAAATACTTCAAATATTAACTCAAAATGGATACAAATTAAAAGGAATTTTAATTAATCCATGCCTTCTACCAATAGTATATGTCATGACAATGCTACCATTATTTATGTGATGTCTCACGAGTTGTGTGCGTCACATTTGTGATAGAAAGTTGTGACCACATACTTCGCATATGATGCACCTTAATTTGAGGCTTGCATTGGCACATGAGTCGTAGGATGTTGTGGAGCAGTCTCGAGTTAAAGTTTGATTGATAGATTTGACTTAATGCCTAGTAGTGTAGATGTCACAAAAGTCGTAGGTCTACATGAAAGTGAGGCAAAATACATCAAGAGTTGCATGAGATGCAATTAGCAAAAATTGCTTACCTGTCAATTGTTTATGGATGTCTCACAAGTCGCAGGTGCATTGATAAGTCCTTAGGATCTTAATTCTCACTAAGAAATGAGATTTCTTGAATTCTTTTGGTAAGGTGAAGGATTTGATAAAATAGTGGGAGAAAAACTTGCTTAAAAGACCATGAAATGTTTTTCTTAAATATCATATATTCAATCACATGCTTATGCTTTTTTTTTTTGCCTTTTGTAGATTTTTTGAATCTTCAAAAAGAAAATGGCTAAGAACCTAATCCACATTATTTTGGGAAACCAATAAGCTTTCCAAGTTTAATTTCCATGATTGGTTAAGAAACCTTAAAATCATTCTTGACTCTGAAAATAGGACTTATGTCCTTAATCAAAGTCCGCTAGATACCTTAGGTGATGACCAATTCAATGAGGCTTGTGAATTGTTCAACAAGTTTGTAGATGATTACCTACAAACAAGTTGCCTCATGATGGCATCCATGGCTAATGAGCTCTGAAAGACTCAAGGGCATATTCTCTGCTTGTGAGATCAACAAACATGTTCAAGAGTTTTATGGTGTCCAAACCAACATGAAAGATTTGGTTTGTCAAAAAAGTTCTTTACATTTAGGATGGAAGAGAGTTCTAGTGTCCATAACCATGGGCTCAAGTTGATTGGACTCATTTAGAAGCTTGAACAACTTGACATGATTATGGACAATGATCTCAATGTGGAATCCTATAGTGATTACCCCCTTCATTTGACTAATTTGTTATGAACTTTAATGTGTCTAAGCAAGAGGTGACGATTAATGAATTGGAGAACATGATGGTAACTGCCAAGCTGATGATGAAAAAGGAAAAACCTCTTATGCTTGCACTCGCCTCTAAGTCGAACGGCCCTAGGGGCCCAAAAAATAGAGGTAAGAGGAAGAAGAGTTCTTCCTCAAAAGGGAAGCAACCCTTGAAAGGTTCAAGGAGAGTAAAGAAGAAGAAATGTGACAAAATTGATGCAATTTGTTTTCACTATGACCAAAAGAAACGATCTTAATTGAATGATATTCTTTACATGGCTGTATTCATCTTATGCTCTATATTTCTTTACTAGCATTTGGATGAAGTCCTTAGATCACTCTAGAATACGGGACTTGGTTACACATTAAATGGTAACTCTTACACGGTTGTAATCTTAAACCTTCCAAGTCATAGGATCTTACAAGATAGGGCATCTAAAATTTGAATAAACTTGTACTAATGATGCATAAATCCAAAGGTTGGATGTTGCTCAATTCCATGAGCAATCCCATATGAGATATGGATACATGTTAGTAGGTGATTGTTATAGAGAACAAGGTACTGAAGACCCACCCAAAAAATTCATTAGATAGCCGTAGTGGCAAATTGGTTGTTGTAAGTTCTTTTGTTTACGCTAGTGTATATTATTCATTTTTTAACATGAGGATCTATGGTAACCTTGTGTTTGATCCTCATTCTTTGACTCTTCCTTGATCACTTATATCCCATTTGGTTTTATTTCCAAAGGTCATTTCCATTTCCAACTATTTCTAAAAGTTGGACAGTTAGTTATGAAATGGAAATAGAAATTGGGATGTATTTGAATGAAATGTTGGAATGTTACGATTAGAATGGGTTATAGGATTGAAAAATATGCTAACTTATATTTTGTTATATTAAAAAAGATTTATTTTTTTAAAAAATATATATTATTAATTAAAAAATGATAGTGGGTACTTTATATCAAATCAAATTTGAATTTGATTAATGTGTAATTGAATGAATGGGCAGGTTTAGAAATAGTTTTAAGAAGAAAACACGTACTTTTTCTAAAAACAATTATGAAAAAATATTTATTTTCAATTTTCATTCCCACATGAAAATGAAAGTGGGGCTTGGAAATGAAAACAAACAGATTATTAGCAGGCTGCTTAGGTAGAGATTGGCCATGAGCTACTAGGCTTAGAGGTTTGTGACATCTAAAATGGAATCTAACTCCTCATCTTTGTGAAAGGTAAGTGTATCTCCTATGTATTTCATCATGATCGATTCTTAGAAATCCTTGTGTAAGCTAGTGTGACAATTTGGGTAAGGAGTTTTCCAAAGATGAGGTCACAAAGTGGAATCAAACATTGAAATTAGAAACATAGGATCGATGCTATTACAAAGCTGGCAAATATCACCCTAAGCCTCTTTCAGGAGATGGGAGACAAAAAGACCGTATTTGCAAAGTACATATAGAGCTATATTGATTCTCCAAAAGCATTTATTTCGGCCAATTACATGGGCTCCATGGACTTAAAGTTGGACATTGACTATGAAAATTGGGTACTCTTTAATTAATGGAGATTAATTTAATTGAATCAATTTAGTTTAAAATGAGTTTTAAACTAAAATAAATATATGATATTCAAAAGTTACAGGGAGTTGTGAACCATGTTCGACAAATGGTAGAACTTATTGGGTCATCAATAGCATTTCTTAAATTTTGGAGGAACTTTCCAAGTATTAGAAAATTCACTCCAAAGTGACCGATTTTTGGGATGACCAAAAATTGAAGTGTCACTTGACTTGATTAATTTAAGTGTTAAATTGATCAACTAATTTAAGGGTTAAATTAGACCAATAATTAAAGAGTTAATTATTTGGTGCCATTTGACCATCAATTCTCTAGTTAATTAAGCTTAATGAGTTAAGCTTATTAACTTAAGTGTTAAGTCAAATGTTAATTAATTAAATTAATTAGTTAATTTAATTAATGAGAAGAATCCTTTTTGGAGAGAAATTTGAATGAAAGGTTCATTTGGTGTGATATTTTAATTAGCTTGAAATTAAATTTCAAATGAAATTGAAATGCACACAAATTCAAATTAGATTTGAATTTGCCAACTTGCAAGCAAGTTGGTGGGACCCCACCATAAGGAAGGTGTGTTACCAACTTGGCATCACACCATCCTCCCTCTATATAAAAATATAGAGGTGAGAGTGGACGGCCACTTGCAACGTATGTGAAGAATTGGATTCTTTCACATTTGCCCTTCATTCTTCAAGGTGTTCACTCATGTGTTGAAGTTCATCTTCCTTTTCTTCTCCAACCCCTAAAATCAGCCACTTCTTCTCATCTCTCCTCTCAATATCCAGCTAATTTAAGGAGTGATTAGAAATTTCTTTGGTGTGTGGATCATTTTGATAGAGACAAAATAAATGGTTTGCTTAACCTTTGGAGATCCACTAATAGGAATAGTAACTTGGTTATTTTATTCCAAGAAATCCAGAGGAAGTTTTGATCTGAAACTTTCAAAGTAGAACCACCAAAGAGTTGAGGAGTTGTTGGAATATTTTTAGAATATTTGGAGAAGTTTGACTCATGAAAAAGTTGCATTGATTTTGCTGCGCCACTACTTGGCAGTTTCTGGATTGAAGTAGAGTTCTTCGTTTTCTCCTTGGAATTAAGCTAATCAAGATAATCTTCTATCTAAATTTGAATCATGAGCATCTTTAGATCCTTGTTAACTTCAGTAGCCTAGTTAAATTTAGCTTTTGAAGTTTTAATTATTGGATCCTAGTGTCACTTTAGCCTTCAAAGCAAATGTACTTTTTTGAAGTGCACTTGATTACTAATTCTTCTTCATGCATATTTGATACTACACGTGGTTTTCACTTTTATAATTTCTTTTAAGGGATGGAAAGAAGAAAGACACTTAATGAAATCCTCCACCTAGGAAATGGAGTAAGAGTTGCCGCCACAGTCCAAGGTATAATCAAGTTAAACTTGGGGAATACTTGTATTGTATTAGATCCTTGTTATTATGTACCCCAACATGTTAAGAATATTGTTTCAATTCCCATTCTTGGTAATGAAGGATTTGATTTTTCTATATTGAATAGGGTGTTGAAAGCATTAAAGAATAGTTCTGTAATTGCACAAGGTACATTATATAATGAATTATACATAGTTGATTCTCAACCTTCATTAAAGCACATTCAATCAAGTAAAAAAACATTTGATGACCAAAAGGATGTCATTCTTTGGCATGCAAGACTTGGACATATTTCTAAAAATAGGATGAACAAGTTTGAAGCTCTCAAAGCACTAGATGTTAGTGGCGTTGAGTGCCTTCCAACTTGTGAACCTTGTTTTAAGGGAAAAATGACCAAAGCTCCCTCTATAGGACAAACGGAGCGAACCACAAGTTCTTTAAATTTGATCCATAGAAATGTATGCGGCCCACTAAGAGTTAGTGCGAGAGGAAACTATTCCTACTTCATCACCTTCATCACCTTCATCGATGATTATAGTTAGTTTGGACATGTGTATCATATAAAGTACAAGTCTGAAGTTTTTGCAAGGTTCAAAGCTTTTCAGACATGTAGAATACTTAAGCACTGAATTCTTGGATTATTTAAAGGAGAATGGGATTCCCTCACAATAAACTCCACCTAGCATCCCCTAACATAATGGAGAAGCCAAGAGAAGAAATTGTACCTTGTTAGACATGGTGTGCTTGATGATGAGTTTTTTCGATGTGCCCATATCCTTTTAGGGATATGCCTTAGAAACAACGATGAAGCTACTCAATGTAGTAATGACTTTTAAGGCATGACTAGTGGTAAAAGGTTACATTCAAAGACCCGGTATCAATTTTAAGGTCGTAATGCCTAAATCTATTCAGATTTTATTTGCCATAGTGTATATTATGACTATGAGAATGGGAAAATGGATGTGAAAATCAATTTCCTCAACCACAACATTGAAGAAAAATTTTATATGGACCAACCGCAAGGTTTTACATTGATAGAGAATGAGTAGAAGGTTTATAAACTCCAAAGATTCATTTATGGACTCAAATAAGTGTTTCGCTGTTGGAACATATATTTTGATAAAATAATAAATTGTTTTGGCTTTTTTAAAAAAGTGTATGAACCTTGTGTGTACAAAAAAACTAGTAGGAGTAGTATACAGTTTATTATGCTTTATGTTGATAACATTCTTCTCATTAGGAATGAGAGAGAGATGTTAGAGTGTACTAAAGTATAGTTATCTACTTAATTCTTCGTGAAGGATTTAGGAAAAGCATCTTACGTATTGGGGATACATATCAATAAAGAAAGATCGAGAGAATGCTGGGGCTTTCCCAAACTTGGAACATTGACAAGATACTAAAATGATTTAGTATAGAACAATCCAAGAAAGGATTCATCCCTATAAGGCATAGCCTTCATCTCTTTAAGTTTCAGGCCCCTAAAACTGAAGATGAGAGAAAGCAAATATCCCACATACCTTATGCATTAGCTATTAGGAGCATATATGCTGTTTAATGTACTAGACTAGATATGGCACATGCTCTAATTATTAGGAGTCATTTTCAATCTGATCCCGTTGAAAGTCACTGAAGGGTTGTGAAAGCAATCCTTAAGTACTTGAGAAGGACTAAGCATTTGTTTCTAGTACATGATAATGGATAATTAAAACTCAAAAGGTTTTTAGATTCTACTTTCCAATCTAATGTAGGTGACCTAAAATTCACTTTCGGATTTATATTTTACCTTAATAGTGGTGCGGTGAGTTGGAAGAGTTCCAAACAAAACACCATGGTCGATTTAACTACTAAAGTAGAGTACGTTGCAGCTTTAGAAGCTACAAAAGAAAGTGTTTGGATGAAAAACTTCATCCAAGAGTTGGATGTAATACCTAGCTTTGATGAGCTTATAGCTATATTTTGTGACAATAATATGGAGATAACACAAGCTAAAGAGCCAAGATTTCAACAACAATCCAACCACATACTGAGATAATACTGAGATAATATCATTTGATCTAGGAGATCATTGATAGATATGACCTCCATGTGGAGAGAGTTGCCTCGAAAAAGAATATAGTAGATCAATTGACAAAACCCCTATTGCAAAAGGTCTTTGAAGTACATCTTGAAAAGATGGGTCTTAAGACTATGGGAAATAGACTTTAGGGCAAGTGAGAGATTGTTGGAATATTAGATTGACATTGTAAACTGTTTCACTTGTAATATAATCTTGAATGATACTTTATAAATGTCCATATTCATTTTGTGTTTATATTTACTTCACTGGCACTTAGTTGAAACCTTTAGATCACATATAGACTATGGGATGTGGTCACACACTAGGTGGTGATTATGGAATAAGTCTTACACGATCATGATCTTAAATCTTTTCAAGTTATAGGATCTTATGAGATAAGACATCTAAGATTTAGATAGACTTACACTAACAATTCACAAATTCAAGGAGTTGGATATTACTCCATTCCATGAGCAATGCCACATGAGATATTGGTGCATGTTAGTGGGTGCTTGTTAAGGAATAAAGCACTGAAAGCCCATTCGGAGAATCTATTAGATAGTCGAGGTGGCAAGTTCTTTAGCCTATGCTAGTGCATATAACTAGTCCTTAGACCTAAGGAACCATGGTAACCTTGTGTTTAGGTCCTCATGCTTTGACTCCCTGTGGTCACCTAGTAGGTTGTTCCAGTGGTGATTAAGCATGAACTACTTAGAGATGGAGGTTTGTGAGATCCAAAATAGGATTTGACTCCTTATCATTGTGAAGGGCGAGTACACATCCTGTATATTCTATAATGATTGATTCTAAGAAGTCCTTGTGCAAGGCAATATGATAATTTGAAAAATGAGTTTTCCAAAGATAAGGTCATAAGGTGGATTTGAACATTTGAATATAGACATAGAATCAAGACTATAGAGAGCCAACAAAGATCTTACCTAATGCCACTTTTAGGAGATAAGAGATAGAAAAACTATATTTGCATGGAATGTATAGAGCTAGAATAGTTCTCAAAAAGCATTCATTTTGGCTAATTAGTTAGGCTCCATAGGTTTGAGGTTGGACATTGACCATGAAGATTGGGTACTCTTCAATTAATGGAAATTAATTGAATTGAATTGATTAGTTTAAAGAAGTTTGAACTAAGATAAATAAAGATATTTAAAAGTTACAAGAGTTGTGAGCCCATATCCAATGAATGGTAGAACCTAATAGGTCATACACAAAAGCCAATTGCATATCCTTGGTAATGAAGGGGAATTTTCTAAGGAGTTAGAGAAATTCCTACATGACAAATTGGAGGTTGACCAATTGACACAAAGGTTGTGGTCGAATGTGGCTTGGTCAATTTAAGGAGTTAAATTGATCTAATTAATTTAAGGGGTTAAATTAAATCAATCAATTAAGCAGTTAATTATTTGGTGCCACTACAATATCAATTGATCAAGTTAACTTAAAGAGTTAAGTTAATAATTATTGGCTTAAGGTGTTAAGCTAATCGGCTTAAAAAGTTAAGCTAATTAACTTAAAGAGCTAAGTCAACTTAACTAATTAAATTAAAGGAGTTTACACTACAACAAATTACACTTTTAGTAATGAATAATTTCGTTACTGTAATGCTGAAATTTGTTACCCAAAATATTGGTAATTAATTTTTTGTTACTGAAGTTTTGTGCCCTAAAGCTCGTTGCAAAAAGTCTTGGTAATGAAATTTATAGTTCATTAAGAATGATGACCTTATGGCGATGAAATGTATCGTCACAAAAAATTTTGTATTAGTGACAAAACAATGTTAGTTATAATAAATTTCTATAATATAACGAAATACTTAGTTACCAAAACGTTGACAGTTTTGTTGCTTTTTATTTTTCATTACCAATGCATATGATAATAATATTATGTATTTAATTAAGTGTAGTTACTAATTATTTATGTAACAAAATATTTGGTTACAAATAGTTAAATAATATTTTAATTTAAAAATAAGCATTTCATTACTAATAGAATAGATAACTAAGAGTTTCGTTACGAAAGAGTTTAAAAGTTTTGTTACATATAGCATATGTAATACATTAATTTTCTATGCCCAATATCTCTAGCAATAGAGGTTGCCCGAATGGGCCAAGGCACGGTGGACCTAGGTGTGCTGGGTAATGGCACGATGGGCCGCCGATAGATGGGCTGGAGAACACTAGGCCCAATGATTTTTAGGCTGAAGGACCAAGGCACTTGCCCACTCGTATGTACTAGTAATAGAAACTTAAAATTTGCTACAAGAAAAACTCAAACCCATACATGCTCGCCCCTGCAACAAGGCATTTACCTACTTGGCTATAACTGATGTTTGTTAATATAGATATGTGCATAGATACTTATACTTATTAAGCTTGGCTTGACTTGTTTAACTGACGAGCTCAAATTATTTGCGAATTATTTTATCTCATTTATACCCCTTATTCTTAATGTAAATAAAATAAAATTATAAAAAATATAAAATATTAATAGACAAGTAGAAATATAGACTAAGTGGGTGTTTGGCTAAGTTTTTAATGAAAAGACATTATAAGAATTTCTTAAGCTTATAAAAATATCAATTTTATCTTTTAAAAGAAGCCTTACAATGTATGAATAAAATAAAATCTTAAAATTCATACGGTCTAAATTATTACAGGCGTATGTTCAAATTTTAAAAAGAAGTGAATACCTCTTTACATTTTGTAGAAGAGCTTATAATATAAAACACTTTATTTTAGAAATTTCTAAAAAATATTTTATCAAAAATAATTGGCATTGCATATATATTAAAAAATTATGGACAAAAACCATTGAACTAAAAAACAAAGGGCAATCTAATAAGCAAAAGAAATAATATTATTAATTGCGGCAGTTTAGAAAAACCAACGAAAAGTTATTCATTTAGTGGCGGTTACGCTAACTACTACCATTTATTATGAATTTCAAAGCAACATCTCGAAATTGCTGCTAATTAACTAATTCAACGGCGGTTTGGATAAATCACTGCCTAACCACCATCAAATTAATATTTTGCAGTAGTTGAGACAAACTGTAGCAAAATATATTCTGCGATTAACCTATTTTCTTGTGGTATATATATATATTATATGTATATAAGTATGAATAAAAAAATTATGTTATATATATTTTTACAAATATTAAATATTATTTAATTCAAAATGAATACATAGAAAAATAGATAGAAATAAAAGTTATTTAAATTTTATTGATAAATTTTTATATATATATATGTATATTATATATATGTTAATAATTATAAATAGAAAAAAAAGTATACATGTATGAATAGTTAGAAACAAAAAAAGATAAAAATAAAAATTATTTAAAATTTTATAGATAAATTTATATATTTGTATATGATGAGAATATATAAAATAATGAGAAATGAGAAACAATGATAAATTTATATATATATATATATATATAAATGAGAAATATATGAAGTAACGGAAGAAGAGAGAAATGAGAATAAAAAGAAAAGAAAAGAATAAAAGAAAAGAAAAAAAAATGATAACAAAAAATTATTTAAATTGAATTTTATATATGTGAAATGATTAAGGGTAAATTGATCTTTTTATATTAAAACTATGTTAAATGGGCAACAAATGTGGAAGGGGAGGTGGTATTATAAAACATAAGGAAGTTATTTTGTATATATATATATATATATATGGTTTGATTCTTATCTCACAAATCACACAAATCACACAAATCACATAGGGCTAAATTGCAACTAGTCTAATAAAATTGTTACCATTTCAATGGAGCCCTTACTTTCCTTTTTTTTTTTCCGCTAACGTAGCGTTTGGTTATATTGGAAAAATTATATTTTTGGTCCTATTGAATAGGGGGTATGCACTTTTGGTACTTAGGTTGACGCTTATAGGACCAAAACTCTAAATATTTTAACACATTTGGGATGACACCTCAACTTCGATTAGTATTTGATCAAAACTAATAAATTAAAAAAATAATTACCCAACAGCCCAAAAAATTTAATTTATTTATAAAAATTCCACAAAACTTGAAATGCCCAATCAACCTTCATTAAAAAATTAAAAAAAATAGTAAAAAATTTTTAAAATATATAAAAAATCCTCATAAAAAATTTAAAAATTGTATATATCAATATAAGTATCATATAAATATATATAATATCAATATCAATATATATAAAATAAATATCATATAAATATAAACATACGTATATATATAACCCACCCCCCCTAACCCTTCACCACCGGCCATGGAAAAATGGTCACTAGCTATGGCCAGCCATGGCCTAGCTTGAGGTTGGGGGTTTGGTTAAAAGAGGTTGGGGTGGGTGGGGAGAGGGGGGATAAGGAGCAAAAGGAAAATATATTTACATTTTTACTTATTTATTTGTTGTTGATTAATAAATTTTAATCAAATTAGCCTAAATTATTTTTTTTACTTATGTTATTTATTTAAAATCATTACATTATTTTGTTCAAAATAATTAAAAATATTTATTTACTTAAAATTATTAAAATTATATTGTTATGATAAAATTTTAGGTTTTATTTTTATTTAGATTATTTATTTTGATTAAAACTCTACATCTCACACATTTTGACTTATTTATTTTTTCTTAATTAATAAATTTAATGAAATTAATTTGAATTAGGGCTTGTTTGTTTTGCAGCATTTTTTCAAAATATTTTAGCAAAATAATTTTTCAGAAGTGGGGTTGGGAAATTTGATGGTTGTTTGTTTGTATTTTGGATAGTAAGTTGAAAAACAAATTGGGAGAAAATTGTTTATTTATTTAGATTTTAGGAGGGAACAAGATATCATATCAATAACGTTTTTATTAGGTTGGTAAGGTGAAATTGATATTTTAAAATGACTATTGTTAGTATGATATTTTTAGATCTTATTTTTATTTTTAAATTATTTATTTTAGTTCATAAATATTTTTTTATATTTAATAAATATATTCAACTTAATCTAATTAAATTATTTTAGATATTAATATTTTTTTAATATTATTGAGATGTAATTTAAAAACAAAATCGTATTTAATTAAGAGATGGGTTTGATTTTTATTTTTATTTTATAATTAATAAATATGTTTAATTAAATTTGATTAAATTACTTTAGATGTGTTGATGATTTTAAATTTTTATTTTTTAATTCAACTTTAATTAAAAGATTATTTAATATTAAAAAATTATTAATAAAATTATTTAAATTTATTTTGAGTAATTTAAATAATATTAAAGTTAAACCCCCATATTAAACCTACAAATAAGTCCAGGAGTATTTTTGTTTGAAAAACAATCATAACAGCTTTTGAAGAATATTTTTGAATTTTAATATAAATTTTTAACCGATGTCTACAAATTTGTTAAGGATGCTAACAGTTCTTCAAAATTTTAATTAAATATATAGGGATAAAAAATTTATTAAAATAAAAATTTTTAAAACAATATTACTAAGTTTATATAACAACTGTACAAGCCTACAAAATAAAAATATGAAATGATATATTCATCTTATATATAATTATAGAGTATAGTTAAATATTTTAAAACATTTAGAAGTCATTTGAGTGGGTTTATAAACTTCTCAAATTATTTTATAAGATATTTGATAGTTTATAAGATATGAAAACGTATTTTGTTAATTATAAAACATTAGATTGACAATATTGCCCTTAAAAAATTCAAAATTGATCAATTTTCTTTTCAATATCATTGTGAAGTGGTTTTGAGAACAAAATGAAATAATATATTAACACTAGCAACTAAAAGATGAACTTTTGTTAGTTGAGGACTAAAGTAATTATAGAGTAAAACTTGAGGGACTAAAGTGATTCTATACTTTTATTTTTTTATTAATTAATTATGTTAATTCATTTTACAATCTAATATAAAAGAAATTAAGTTTATAAATTATTTATACAAAAAAATGAAAGGAGGAGCTAAAATTGGGGGGATTCCAAAAAATTAATGGAATTCATTTTGGAGAGAATCAAAATTTTGGAAGAAATTAAATTAAATTATTATGTGGAATTAATAACAAAAGCAATTGTTAGCTTTTAATTTGTTCCAAATTTTGGAGGGAGTAGAAAGATTGAGGGAAACTAAGTTAGGCAAAACTACAAAATTGGTCCTGTACTTATACCTTACTAGCAAAATTTGATTTTATCTTCCAGGCCCCAAGATTGGTACAATATATCCTAAAATTTGGCAATTTGAGAACAAATTGGACCCAAAACTCATCCATCAGTAGTTTGATCCTACGTGGTACCTGATTTGGCACCACATGGTGCCATATCATCATATTTTGTCTTCCTTCTTCTTGCGTGGCAATGATGTGGCAATTCAACGTGCCATGTCAACAAAAACATGAAAAAAAATAACAAAACATATACAGTTAAGAGGATAAACTAAAATTTTTATTGATAATGTTTATTTATGATACTTGAATTAATAAATAAAATAATTTTGTTTTTAATTGAGCTATTTTACATATATTTATGATTTTAATATTATTGTGTAATTTAGAATTAGTTTATTGAAAAATTGGTCAAGCCCAATTAATAAAAAAGATCTTGGTGAAGATCAATTAATCAAATCTATAAATCAATATGAAACTTAATTCATTAAGAATGACCAATTAATAACTCATTGAAAAATTGGTCAAGCCCATTAAAAAAGAATAAGTTAGTAAATTCCAATTAACGAATTTTACAAATTAATATGAAGCCCATATCATTTAAAATACTTTCAAGCCCAATTTTAAAAAAGTAGTTGGTGAAGTTAATTTAACTAATTCTTTAATTAAGAAAGACGCAAATTCTTAAACAAAGTTTAATCATGAATTCACTATAATATTTGTAACTCAATTTTTAAATAAAGTCTAATTCATCAATTCACTAAAAAAAGTAGTGAAATACAATTTTTAATTAATTAGAGAAGTTAAATTAACCAATCTTTAGATTAATGTAAATCTCAATTCATCAATTTACTCACCAAGTTAGAATTGGTGAATTTCAATTCTTAAATAAAGTGTAATAAATGATTTTCCAAAACTCTTGATGAAATTCAGTTCTTAAAAAATAAATTAGAGAATCACAATTAACTAATTTTTTAAATTAACGTCAAACCCAACATAATTTTTTTCCATTGGTGAATCGTTATTCCTAAAAAGAGATTAGTTGAAGCCCACAAAGGACCCTAATTTATTAATTTACTGAAAAATTGGTCAAGCTCATTAAGAAAAAAAAAAAAAAGAAGAGAAGTTAGTAAAGTCCAATTAGACGAATTTTATAGATTAATATGATGCCAAGTTCATTTAAAAATTTATCAAGCCTAATTTTGAAAAAGAAGTTGGTGAAGTAAAATTAACTAATTCTTTAATTAAGAAAGACAAATTGTTAAACAAAGCTCAATCATGAATTTATTATAATATTTGTAACCCAATTCTTAAATGAAGTCCAATTCATCAATTTACTAAAAAAATTTAGTGAAATACAAATTTTAATTAGTTGGAGAAGCTCAATTAATCAATCTTTAAATTAAGATAAATCTCAATTCACCAATTTACTCACCAAGTTATAATTGGTGAATTCCAATTTTTAAACAAAGCTTACTAACTAATTTTCTAAAATATTTTGTGAAACTCATTTCTTAAGAATAAATTAGAGAAGCACAATTAACTAATTTTTTAAATTAATGTCAAGTTCAATTCTTAAAAAATGACACTAATTCATTATAAATTTAGTAAAGCCCAATTAATAAAAAAGGAGTTGCTAAAACCTAATTAATCAACTTTGTAATTTAATGTCAAACCCAATTCTTTACCCAATAATATTAATTTTCTGAAAAATTGGTGAACTCATGTTAATTAAAAGAAAAGTTGTGAAAGCCCAATTAATGAATTCTCTAAGTTAATGTTAAATCCAATTCATATAGAAATCCCAATTCACTAATTTGCAAAAATAATTATTGAAGCCCAATTAATAAAAAATAAGTTGGTAAAGCCCAATTAGTGAATTTTTCAAATTAGTACGAAATCTAATTTGCCAATTCACTAAAACATTAGTTAAGCCAATTTGTTAAAACATAAGCTTGTCAACCCAAAGTAATCAATTATTTAAACTAATGTGACATCCAATCAATAAAAAATAAGCATAGTTCATTAAAGAAAGTTTAATTCTCCATTTACCTCACTTCAAATTTGTTCAAGGCAAAATTTTTAAATGAAGCCTAATTCACAACTTAATTTACTATAAATTTGATCAAACCTATTTCATAAATGAGAACTCCCAATTCAGTGAATAATTCACAAAAAATTTATAAAATCCAATGTTTTAAAGAAAATGGGCTCAACTACTAGATCATTCACTTCAAATTTCTCCAAGGTCAATCCTTAAAATAAAACCTAGTCCAACAATAATTCACTAAAAAATTGGTTAAGCCCAATTACCAAATTCTTTACATTATTGTGAAGCCCATTTCTTGAACGAAAGCCCAACCCAAAAGTATTTGCAAAAAATTAATTTAATTTCCATTTATAATTAGTAACGAAAATCATTGTTACCATATGCGCACAATTGATATATGGGGGGAAGTTAATTAAAGTTTAGTAACTACACACTTTGTTACAATATATTTTATTTGCAACAAATATTTCGTTGTTACAAAAGGTATCAAATTTTGTTACAAATATATCTTCTTATATGACAGAAAATATTTTATGTAACAAATTAACATTTTTCCTAACAAACTATTATTTAGTTACGAACGTAAAAAATTTAAGGTAACAAATTTGAGTTAAAGGTAACAAAACTTTTACTTAGTTACTTAAGAAAATTTTATTTGTAACAAAAAATCAATTTGTTACTATATATCTAACATTTGTACTGAATTTTACCTTCGTTACCAAAGTTTTTGTTATGTGAAGTGTAATTTGCTATAATGTTAATTTAATTAAAAATAGGAGAATAAATTTTGGAGGAAAAATTCAAATTCACAATGCCAACTTGCAAGACCAAATGGGCAGTCACCTTGGGGAAGGTGTGATGCCACCTTGGCATCACACCATCCTCACTCTATATATAGATATAGAGAAAGATAGCTAGCTATATAATTAAGCATTAGAGGCTCTCTCATTCCATGTGAATTAGATTATCTCAATTTCCCTCCATTTCCCAAATATTGCCTCATGTGTTCAAGCTTCACTTTTCTTTCTTTACCTATCTCCAATTCAGCCTTTTTCTTTGCATATTTTCCTCCTTATCTCCAGCTAATATTGGGAAGAATTGGATATAGCATTGGCATGTGGATCATTTCATTAGAGGTAAGACGTTTGGATTGCTTTGCCTTTGGAGATCCAGTTTCAGGTAGCAACTTGGAGTTTTAGTTTTGGTGGACCTTTCCAAGTTCTAATTCAGCAAAATTTTGAACTGTAGATCCAGGAAGGTGTTTTGGAGCTCTAGAGCTCCAGGAAAATTTATTTGGTTGGGGATTTTTAGTTGCTACTTTGTTACACTGCTAGAAGGTAGTCTTTGAGGAAACAAGGGCTTTCTTCTAGCTTTTTTGTTTTCTTGCTGAAAAACATGGTAATCCTCATCCTTAGTCTAAATAATTAGCATGTTTAGATCCTTGTTTGGATGTGTAGCCTAGTTAGTTTCCATTTTTACAGTGTTAATTATTGGATTCTAGTGCTACATGTGCCTTTATAAAATACATACCCTTCCCAAGGGTTGCAAGATATTCTTCGCAATACTGCTTCCTATGGCCTTTCTTGCCAAACTTGAAACAAGTAGCATCAACTTTATCCTCTTTAATCTTCTTGGATCCACCTGATGCCTTTCTTAGATGCTTGTTTCCTCTTGAAAGAGAACCTTTCTTCTTCTTGCCTCCTTTCTTCTAGTCTTTTAGGCCTTTAGGGTGGGAAGAGTGGGAAGAAGAAATAACCATTAGAGGTTTACCTTTGTCATGGTTTTCTCTATATAGACCAACACTTTGGTCAAATAAACTTGGCAAGGAAGTGAGGATCAAATCCTTATAGAGATCATTGTCTATCACTATGCCCAAGTTGAAGAGCTTCTCGAGTTTAACATCTTTAGACTATAGTCGAGGACACATGACCCCTTATTCATCCTAGCTTGAAAAATCTCCTTCGATAACATGAAACTCTCATACATTGTTTGCTATACAACTATTGCAAGCAATAGACCATGGTATGTTTCGCGTGTTTGTGAGACTTTTGAAGTTGATAGATGCCATCATGAGACTATAGGTTAGGTGGTGAACCTCAACCCTTTTTGTAAACATTTCACATTTCTCTTGACCTGCATCAATCCCCATGGGATTAGGAGCACCATGATATGGGATATTTATCTATTTCTCAAAATCTAGAATGATTTTGAGGTTTAGTTAATGGTGAAAGTTTGGCTTAGTTAGTATACTGGTTCTAATATAATGTTTTCCTCCATAAATGTGACCTACGACTCATGAGACATCACAAAAATGTGGTAACATCTTATGTCACATACTATTAGTAGAAGGCATGGATTAATTAAAACTCCTTTTTAATTTATCTCCATTTTGACGTAATATTTTGAAAACACTTAGACTCTTTTAAGGTGATGGATTTTCTTGCTTGGAAAGATCTCATCAATTTTATCTTCTCTTATTTATGTTTTATATATCGTAACCATGCATCTCATACATCAATAGGATAAAGAAAGAATAAATAAGTAAATATGTGTAGCATGTGTTGGAATAGTGCCCTACACGCCAATAAAATTAGTATGTAAATTATTTCACTTGTTATGCAATCTTGATTGAATGACATTCTTTATAAATGGCCATCTTCATCTTATGCTTACATTACTTCACTGGTATTTGGTTGAAGCCTTTAGATCACACAAGACTATAGGTCATGGTCAAGCATTAGGTGGTGATCATAGAATAAGTCTTACATAGTCGTGATTTTAAATATTCTAAGTCATAGAATTTTATAATACAGGGCATCTAAGATTTGGATAAACTTACACTAACGATACATAATCCAAGGGTTGGATGTTGCTTTGTTCCATGAGCAAATCATACGAGATATGAGTACATGTTAGTGATTGCTTGTTGAAGAACACAGCACTGGAGACTCGCTTGGAGAATCTACTAGGTAGCCATCATGGCAAGTTCTCCAACTTGTGCTAGTGCATATAATTAATTCTTTGATTTGAGAATCCATTGCAACCATAAGTTTAGGTCTTTGTACTTTGACTCTTCCTTGGCCACCTATCGTGCCTTCGGGTCAAGATTAGGTATGAGCTACTTAGAGATGGAGGTTTATAAGATCCAAGATGGGATCCGACTCCTCATATTTGTGAAGAACGGGTCCATTTTCTATTTATTCTATAATGATCAATTCTAAGGAGTCTTGGCTAAGGCAGTATGACAATTTGGAAAAAGAGCTTTCCAAAGATGAGGTCACAAATCAAAATCAAACACTGAGAATAGATGCTTATTATTGAGGTTATTAGAGAGTTGATAAATATCTTGCCTTGGGCCTCTTTCATGGAGATAGAAGACATAAGAATCGTATTTGCAAGGTAAGCGTAAAGTTAGAATAGTTCACCCAAAGCATTCATTTGGTCAATTGTTGGACTCCATGGGTTTGAGGTTGGACATTGATTATAGAGATTGAGTACTCTTCAAGTAATAGAGATTAATTGAATTGAGTCGGTTAGTTTTAAGGAGTTTAAACTAACATGGATATTTGATATTCTAGAGTGATGAAGGTTGTGAGCCTATGTCTAATGAGCAGTAGAACCTAATGGGTCACACAAAAGCTAATAGGAAATACTACTTGACGAAGGGAATTTTTTAAGTATTAGAAAAATTCCATGGTGACTGAAAATTGAGGATTATCGGTTGATGCAATTTTTACTCATTTTGGCTTGATCAATTTAATTGTTAAATTGATCTAACTAATTTAAGGAGTCAAATTGAAACCAATTAAATTAATTGTTAATTTAATTTGATGCCACATGACTATCAATTGGTCAAATTAACTTAAAGAGATAAGTTAATAAACACTAGCTTAAAGAATTAAGTTAGTTGACTTAAGGGTTAAGTCAAAGTTTAATTAAATTAATGTGAAAAATGATCTTGAAGGAAAAATTTAAATGAAATGTTCATTTGACATGAATTAAGAATTTATTTGGATGACATTTCATGTGATGAAATGAAAATTCCAAATAAAATTCAAATTCACTAAAAATTCACAAGTTGGCATGCTTAGGTGGCACCACTCCTTGAGAAAGGTGTGATGCCACCTTGGCATCACACCATCCTCCTTCTATATATGGATATAGAGTGGGGTGGCCATCTTGATGATTATGCAAGCATCAAGATCTAAAAGTTAGATCTAAAATTCCCTCCAATTTTGCAATTCTCTCATGAGTTGAGGCTTCACTCTCTTCTTCACCTCCCTCCCTCACTTTTGGCCTTCATCAAGATCTTGTTTTCTGCTTAGTTTTTCCATCTAAAATAGGAAGAAAAGGATTGTCCACTGGTTTGTGGACTTTGGCATTAGAGGCAAAACTTTTTGGATTGCTTGCTCTTGGTGATCCTCTATTCCACCTGTGGCTTTCTGGACTCTGTTTGTTGCCTTTCTAGTTTATTTTGGAGCTTATTTTTACACTGGACGTTCTACATTAAGTTGGTGAAACTTTGGTCCAAATTTAGCTTAATTCCAAGGTGATTTGTCCTATCAAAAGTTGACCACTCCTTGCTGCGCTAGAAGCAGTTTGCTTTCAGGAAAGAAAGCACTTCTTCAAGTTTTGATTGGATTTTTCTTGAGAAGTAACAATTTGACCTTAATCTGTTTTTATAGGCACTAATTCGATCCTTGTGGTGGTGTAAACTAAGTTAGATTTCAGTTTTTAAGTGTTTCAGATTGGATCCTTAGTCTTACACCTACTTTCAAGTGGTATTAGAATCTAAATTCATGTTTTAATTTGGATTTTCTTTTGATTTATTTATGTGATGAACTGATCTAGATCTTCAAACACTTGATCCAATTTATAGATTTAAGTGTTAGGATGATGTTTCTTGTTGCTCCTTGGATGATGAATAGAATTATGCTAATATGTGTTTTAAGTATTACTTTATATGTTAGTGTAATTTGATTCATGATTAGCTAATGTTAAATTTTGATTTAGCATTGGATGATGTTATATGCTAATATAGCATGTTAAATCTGACCTTAAGTTTTTTTGGTCATTTTTTAATCCAATTGGATTGGATTTAATTGGAGATATTTGGAAGAATGTGATTCTCACTTCAACTTTATTTTTGAAGCATATTTGAGAACTTGGAGTTTCAACTTTAAAAGGTGTGTTAGATTGAAATTTCATCTATATAGTGTGATTTAATGTTTAGAAGTTATTCTAAATTTTTTGGTGTACAAAAGTTGAGCACAAAATCACATGACTTGCTCTATACACGAAAACAAAGGAGCAGTTGCATCATTACTGGGCACTGACAAGGCAGTGTGCACACTTGGTGCACCTGCAACGACTAGTTATGCGCCCATTTTGGGTGTAGGATGAGTTTGGTTGAGTTTTTAGCCTCATTTTATGACCAAAATTGTTTTATTAACACATAATAGATCCACAAGCGTTGTGCAAGTTCTCAAAATTATGTTGGACATTTTTTAATGCTTTTTAAATCTTGTTAAAGTTGATCTCCAATTGTTGCAAAAATAGGATGCATAATTGTTATGCTTGTTTTTGCTTGGCCAATCAATTATTTATTTGATAAGCATTTAATTGATGAAATTGAATGTCAATTCTTGATTTATTTATTGTTCATTTAATTGTTGAATGAATGATGAAGCAATGGTGATGATGATTTAATATTGATTTTATATATTTCAAGTCATTGTAATGAGTTGTATTAAATAGGGCTTGCATGTCTCTTTATTCTATCTCGTAAAAGTTATGAGAGTAGAATTACGAGAAGTGAGGATTTCTTTCTTTTGTAAAAATTGCAAGGAGCAAAAAAGACCTATGGAGGCTTGAAGACCCATGAATGTATGGGGATACACTCATGTAATAGTTAGATTTAATCAACCCACTTAAAATCAACTAAGTGATGCTCTTATGGCTACAAGTGCATCACTTGGTTAGGCTCATGGTCATCCTACCCTAGAAACATGCTAGCATATTTATTTATTTATGCTTTGCATATCTTATTGATGTATGTGATACATGAATTAGGATATAAAAAACCTAAATAAGAAGATAAAATTGGTCAGATCTTGGCAAGAAAGTAAAAACCCTCCATTTAGAATATCTAAGTGCTTTCAAAATATTAAGTCAAAATGAATATAAATTAAAAAGAGTTCTAATTAATCCATGCCTTCTACTAATAATATTTGGCATGATGATGCTATTATCTTTTGTGTGATGGCACTCGAAGTAGGGGTCACACTTAAGGTGGAAAGCTGTTATTATAGACTTAGCATATGATATACCTTTGATTTGAGGCTTCCCATGCATTGGCACTCGAAGCAGAGGATGTTGTGGAGTGGTCTCAAATCAAAGCTTGATTGGTAAGCTTGACTTAACACCTAGTAATGTAGAGGCACTCAAAGTGGGGATCTACATGAAGAATTAGGCAAAATATTTCAAGAGTTGCATATGATGCAATTAGCTAATATCCTTCACCTTTTGATTATTTGTGGATGGCACTCGAAGTGAGGGTCCACTTACAAGTCCTTAAGGAATTGATTATCATTAGGAAATATGATTTTCCAAATTCTTCTAGGGGGTGAAGAATTTTGACAAAATAGTGAGAGAAAAACATACTTGAAAGGCCATAAACATGTTTTCAAATATTCATATTCAATCACATGCTTATATTCTCTTTTATTGCTTTTTGTAGATTTGTGAAATCTTTAAACTCAAAATGGAAAAAATTTCACTCACAATTTTGGAATCCAATAAACTAACTGCACCAAACTTCCATGATTGGTTGAGAAATCTCAAAATTATTCTTGATTCCAAAAAAGGACTTATGTGCTTAATCAAAGTCTACTGAACACCCTAGGCAATGATGCCACTGATAAGGCACGTGAATTTTTCACAAAGTTTGTGAATGGTGGTCTACAAACAAGATGCTTTACAATGACTTTTATGTCTAATGAGCTTCAAAATACTCATGAGCACATGAGATCTACTTACACCTATAAGAGTTGTTTAGTGTCCAAACTAGACACGAATAGTTTATTTTGTCTATGGAGCTTTTTAGAAGTAGAATTATTAAGGGCACAAGTGTCTATGATCACGGGCTTAAAATGATCGGTCTCATTGAGAAGCTTGGTCAATTAGGCACAATCATAGACAAAGAGCTCTATGTGGATTTGATCCTTTAATCATTGCCTAGATTGTTTGACCAATTCATTATGAATTTCTACATGTTGATGCAAGAAGTGATGATTAATAAGTTAGTTAACATGTTGGTGACCATCGAGGTGACTATGAACAAAGACAAAGCCTTTAATGCTTGTTTCATTCTCCAAGTCTATGGGGCCCTTGGGGTTTTGGAAAGTGAGGTAAAGAGAAGAAGAGTTCATTCTCTGAAGGGAAGCAACTTTTGAAAAGTTTGGGGGGAATCATGAATAAGAGAAAGGATACTTGTTTTCATTATGGTGAAAAAAGACATTGGAAAAGAAATTGCGAAGCTTATCTTGCAACCCTTGAGAGGGGTATGTATCTTTTCTGAAGTGCACTTGATGACTAATTCTTCATCATGGATATTTGATACTGCATGTGATTCTCACATTTGTAATTTGTTACAAAGGTTATAAAGTAGAAAAAGTCTCAATGAAGGGGATATGATCCCATGCTTATGAAATGGAGCGAAAAGTTACCGCCATAGTCCAGGGCGTAATCAAGTTAGACTTGGAGAATTCCCAAATTATACTTGATCTTTGTTATTATGTATTTGATCTTATTGAGAACATATTTCAATTCCTGCTTGGATAATGAAGAATATACTTTTTATATATCTAATAGGAAGTTGAAAGCATTAAAGAATGGTTCTTTAACTACACAAAGCACATTAAACAATGGATTGTACATATTTGATTCCCAACCTTCATTGATGTATATTCAATCAAGTAAAAAGAATTCAGATATCCAAGAAGATGCCATTTTATGGTTTGCAAAACTTAGGCACATATCTAAAACTTGAATAAGCAAAACAGAAGCTCTCCAAGTACTAAAAGTTGGTGGGATTGAGGAACTTCCTATTTGTGAGTCTTGTTTGAAGGGAAAAATGACCAAGGCTTCTTTTGTAGGACAATCGGAGTGAACCACATCCTTTGGATTTAATCCATGCGGATATCTATAGCTCACTAATAGTTAGTGCGAGGAGGCTATTCTTACTTCATTATCTTCTTTGATGACCACACGTAGTTTGGACATGTGTATCTTTTGAAGTATAAGTTCAAAACCTTTAAAGGTTTAAAGAGTATCGGTATGAAGTAGAAAAGCAAAAAGGACTTAGTATTAAAACTTTTTGATTGGATCTAAGGAGAGAATACTTAAGTACCAAATTCTTGAATTATCTAAAAGAAAATGGAATTTTCTCTCAATGGACTCCACTTAGCATACCCCAACATAATGGAGTATCTAAGAGGAGAAACCGCACTTTGTTAGACATGGCACATTCCATGATAAGCTTTTCCAATGTGCCTATATCTATTTAGGGATACACTTTAGAAATGGTGGTGAGGTTGCTAAATGTAGTACTCTCCAAGTCAGTGCCAAAGACACTGCATGAGATGTGGTTTGGTAAAGCACCCTCTTACCATTGTCTAAAGGTTTGGGATCTCTCACTTACATCAAGCGGTTAGTGGAAGACCAATTGGATAGTCTATCTTCCTTGTGCAAGTTTGTGGGATACCCTAGAGAGTCTATAGGTTATTACTTGTATAATCCCTTAGAACAAAAGGTGTTAGTTTTAAAGAACACCCACCTTTTGGAAAAGAAATTTCTGTTGGATAGAAAAAGTGTTAATATTGAATTAGTGAAGTTCAAGAAGATCATCAAATCCCATAAGTGGTGGAAACTAGTAGTGAGCCCAACACACAACCTCTGAGAAGGTTGTACAAATCAAAAAGTAACCAAAAAGGTTCAAATTTCTTCATAAGACAGGCTAATCGAATATAGATTCAAAAACCTCTAAGGAAGCCAAGCTAGACATAGACTTGGGACATTAGCTTGATGTTATGAGATCTGAAATAGATTCTATGTACTCTAATAAAGTATGGACTTTGATAGATCCATAGAAGGGTGTTGTACCCGTTGGTTCCAAGTGGATCAATGAGTGAAAGTTAGGAGTTGATGGAGAGATAATAACCTTTAAAGTACAACTAGTGGCAAAAGTTCATACTCAAAGACTCGATATTAATTTTGAGAAAACCTTTTTATCGATTGCAATGCCTATGTCCATTCAGATTTTACTTGCTATAGCTACATATTATGACTATAAGATATGGTAAATAGATGTGAGAACTGCTTTCCTCATTGACAACATTGAAGAAGAAATCTATATGGAGCAACCATAAGATTTTATATCTAGAAGGAGTGAGCAAATTGTTTGCAAACTCTAGAGATCTATTTATGGACTTAGGCAAGCATTATGTAGTTGGAACATACATTTTGATAATTAGTCAAATCGTTTAGCTTTATCAAAAATGTGTATGAACCCCGTGTGTACAAAAGGCTAGGAGTAGTGTACAGTTTATTATGCTTTATGTCGATGACATCCTTTTCATTGGGAATGAGGTAGGAATGTTATAAAGGCTAGTGCAACACTAGGATCTAATAATCAAACCTCCAAAAATTGAAATTAACTAGACAACACATGTTAATAAGAATCTAAACATGCTAATTATTCAGTCTTAGGAAGAAAAATACCAGGATTTGCTAAAATCCAAGAAGATGGTGAAGAACTCTTCTTCAAAATATGCAGTGATAGAGGGTTTAGCCATGTTTGGATTGAAATGGATGTAGAAACTATTATTAACATCCCAAGCAAACCCAATCAGGCAACATGGCACCTATAGCATGTGATTATGAGGATCTGCCAAATATTGGATTCATGCACTTATAGAATCACACACATTTTTCATAAAGGTAACAAAGCAGCAAACAGGTTAGCTAATGAGGGCGGTCAACAAAGCTTTAGAATCCTTGAGAAAGAAAAAATTCATGATGAATTATGAGGCATTGTTTGATGTGATCAACTGGGAATTCCTTATATTAGAACCCGATAATTCTCTTCTTTCAAATTAATATTTATTCTGATGAGAGCCTAGAAGCTGTCTTTCATTTTTTCCACTAAACTTTGAAGCCGCTGCATTTGAAGTGATATCTTGAATTTTTAAAATTGAAGAAATTGCTGCTTTTGATAGAGATTCAGGAATGGGTTGAAAACATATTTATATACATAGCCTAGGATATGCATGGATGGAGTGTGAAGGTGCATGGTTTTTGGGAGTGCTGCATTATTATGGAAATGTGAATTGCATAGGTGGTAAATAATGGTTACATAGGGTTTGCCTGGTTTGAGGAATTTGCTGTTGAAAAATTAAACCTGCATGGCCATGGGATTGGCAAAAAGTTTGAAATGGCATGGCCTCGATGAAGCTACCATAATTAATGATAAAATGGGTGAAAATGATAGCTGCATAGGATTTGCATGGATTTGGAAGTGTATTTAATGTTACTGGATAAGTGGTTTTGGGAGTGGCAAGCATTATGTGCATGGTGTTGGGAGTGCTGCATTATTTAACTTTGAGTGCAATTGAGAGATGCCTTAACAGATGAAATGATTACTGAAATAGTATTGCATGGCTTCAGGATAGCTGCTTTATATTTGTAAATGTGAAAGTTGGGAGCTAATTGGAGCAATATTACTGAAATTTGGCTTTGCGTGGAAGTTGGACGTGCATGATGTTAACTTGAAAAATCTCCATGTTGGGCTAATTGAAGAAATTGGGCTACTGAATTTATATGAGCTGATGGGTTGATCTATAGCCTGAACCCATTTAGGTGGGACTGAGATTATCATTCTGCTTAAGGTCTGTATGGATTTGCATGACATTTGTACTCTCGCAAAAATTAGATTTACATGGCCTCAGTATTGCTACCAGAATTTAGGTTGGACAATGTTGTCTTATATTGCATGAATTTCACCTCGGTTGAATTGTATGACCTCAATTTTGTCTCTTTAATAATTGCCAACAAGAGTGTTGGGATGGGGAGATATAATTGAGGTGATAGGTGCTGGCATGTTGGAGTTCGAGCCACCAAGAATGTTGTAGTGGGGATCTTAATTTGAGTTCAAATATGCTAATGGGTATTAGTATGCATGGCCCCGGGAGTCTCACCAAATTTTATGAGAATATATAATTACATGGCTTCAATATTGAGGCTATAATTTATGGAGTTGTGGGTGTTTAATTTTGACTTACATGGAGTAATAGGATGGGTGGCCAATTTTGACTTGCATGGCTGTGGGAATGATGCCAATAATGTTGCTTTGCATGGAGTTGCTAGGATGTTGGTGGGGTCTTTGAAGATTAATTTGCATGTATGCATGTATTGGGCTTTTAGGTTTTGGTGAAGTATCTGAGCTAAAATTAGGTCGGCTAATGTAAGGGGTGATGCTTCTAGGATATTTGGAGGCACATTAGGCTGCCTTTCCAAGGGCCTCGCTTTGGGCTGGATGTGGGCTGTCTAGGTTAAGCGTGGGTTGACTAGGCAATTCTAGGCTGATGAGGATGGGCTGAGGGCTTGGCATTTGAGCTAGCTGAGTTATAGGCTGATGAGGATGGGTTGAGGGCTTGGCATTCTGGCTAGCTGATTTGGTAAGAAGCTGATTGGGTAGCGCATTAGTAGGCTGGTGAGCGATTGATTAGGCTGATCAAGTTTAGTTGTGGGCCTGAAGGTGGGTTGATGTAGTGGGCTGCAAATTTAGGCTAACTGAGGCTTGAATTGCAAGGTGTCCAAAAATAAGCCCTCATGGACTTAAACCTGGGCAAATAGGCTAAGAGAGCAAGTCTTTAACTACTAGGCTACACTTGATCTTATGCTATACTTGGCATCCAAATTCTATTTAAGTCTCTATTTGAAGTAAGCTGAAATCAAGAGAGCGAACAACCACAAGTTGATTTCCTTCAATGTTTTTTTTACATTTCTTCAATTTAATTAAATGTAAGGGAGGAGTCCTCCTTGTTTTTCATTTTCTTTGACTTTCTTATATCTCATTACTCTTGGTAATATATATAGTAGGGGTCTATGCCAAACCCTCCGCCATGGCACTAGCGGCTTTATTAAAAACAAAACTCCTCTTCAACTCAAAAACTATCACACAGCTAGTGCAGTAGATTCTGATCAACATTTGACTAGCAAATCAACTTAGAATTGAGTGAAACTTACACCAAAGATCACCCACTCCTTGAGGTATGTTAAGTCTAAAAATCACCCTAATCAAAATTATCTTGCTTCTAATGTTAAGATCCACACACCAATGTAACACCAATTCCTCTCACTATCAGCTAGAGAACAATGAGAAAAACATGCAAGGATGAAGGCTAGAATTTTGGAGGTAGGAGAAACGAAAGTGAACCTCCAACTCAAGATGCTACACTTGAAAAATGGAGGAAAATTTAGAGAGAATCTAATTCACATGGAATGTGATGTTTTACATCATCTATGGCTCTTTCTCTCTCTCTCTCTCTCTCTCTCTATATATATATATATATATATATAGAGAGAGAGAGAGAGAGAGAGAGAGAGGATAGTGTGATGCCAAGGTGGCATCACACCTTCCTCAAGGGGGTATCGCCCACTTGTCTTGCAAGTTGGCAAGATATGTGAATTGTATGTACGCATTTGAATTTCATTTGGATCTTTATTTCATCTTATGAAATGTTATCCAAATTAATTCTAATGCCATGCTAAATGAGCATTTCATTTGAATTTTTCCTCCAAAATCAATTCTCCATATGAATTAAATTAAATTCCTTTAATTTAATTAATTAAATTAACTTAACTTTTTAAATCAATTAGCTTAACTCTTTAAGCTAACAATTGTTAACTTAACCTTTTAAGTTGACTTGACCAATTGATAAATATTTGGCACCAAATAATTAACTTCTTAATTATTAACTTCTTAAATTAATTAAATTAATTTAATAATAAAATTGATCATGCCAAAAATGAACACAACGTTTGTGTCAATTGGTCAACCTCTGAAATCGGTCATGTGGGAAGTTTTCTAACTTTTAAAAATTCCCCTTCATCGCCTAGGATATGCAATTGGCTTTTGTGTGTGACCTATTTGGTTCTACCATTCGTTGGATATGAGTTTACAACTATTGTGACTTTTGAATATTGAATATTCATTTTAGTTCGAACTCTTTTAAACTAATCGACTCAATTCAATTAATCTCATTAATTGAAGAGTACCCAATCTCCATAGTCGATGTCCAACCTCAAGCCCATGGAGCCCAACTAATTGGCTAAAATAAATGCTTTTGGAGAACCATTCTAGCTCTACGTGTACCATGTAAATATGGTCTTTCCATCTCTTATCTCCCAAAAGATGTTTACGGCAAGATATTTGTCGTCTTCCTAATAACCTTGATACTATGTTTCTATTTTTGATGTTTAATTCTAGATTATGATCTTATCTTTGGAAATTTTGTTTTTCAAATTGTCATACTGCCTTGCGCAAGGACTTTTTGGAATCGTTCATACAAAAGAGATGTACTCGCCTTTCACAAAAATGAGGAGATAAGTTCCATATTTGATCTCACAAACTGACTTGTCTAGTAGTTCATGCCCAATCACCACTCAAAGGACTTGCTAGGTAACCAAGGAGGAGCTAAAGCATGAGGACCAAATACAAAGTTGCGATGGATCCTCAAGTCAAGGGACTAATCATATGTACTAGCGTAAATTGGAGAACTTTCTACTATAGCTATCTAGTAGATTCTTTAGGTGGGTCTTCAGTACCTTATTTTCTACAAACACATACTAACATGCACCATATATCATATGGCCTTGCTCATGGAATGGAGCAATATCCAACTTTTAGATTTATGCATTAGTAGTGTAAGTTTATTTGGATCTTAGATGCCCTGTCTTGTAAGATCCTATGACTTCTATGATTTAAGATCATGATCATATAAGACTTATTCCATGATTACCGCCAAGTGCATGACTAAGTCCCAAAATCTTGTGTGATCTAAGGGTTTCATCCACATGCTAGTGAAGTAATAATAATAAGCATAAGATAAAGATGGTCATTTAAAGAATATCATTCAATCAAGATTATCTTGCAAGAAAATAGTTTACAAGGCCAATCTAATTGGCTTGTGGGGTGCTATTCCAACAATCTTCCACTTTCCCTAATGCCAATTCCCCATAGCCTTATAGCCTATCTTCTCAAGATGTCTTTCAAAAACCGTTAGAGTTTAGTAGTTTAGATAGTGGTTCTGCTATATTCTCTTCTAAGGCAACTTTATTCACCTAGTTGTCACCTGTATCAATTGATATCATATATCAAATGATAATACATTTACTATGTTTGGATTACTGGTAAGATCTTGGCTCAAGTCCCAATTTGTCTTTTGAAGATAATTGTAGGCTTGTGCATACTAGGTACTATATCCAACTCTTAGATGAAGTTTTTATCCAACCACCTTCCTTTGTGGTTTCCAAAGCTACAATGTATTTTACCTCAATGGTTATCTCAATTGTGGTATCTTATTTGGAACTCTTCCAACTCACCCCACCACTATTAAGGCAAAATACATATCTAGAAGTGGATTTTAAGTCATTTGCATCAGATTGGAAAGTAGAATCCAAAAATTCCTCAAGTTTCAATTCTCTATTTCCGTATACCAAAAATAAGTCCTTGGTCCTTCTCAAGTACTTAATAATTGTTTTCATGGCCATCCAATGACATTCACTAGGATCAGATTGGGAATGACTCATAACATTTAGAGTATGTGCCAAATCCAATATTATACATTGAACAACAAACAATATACACAACATAAGGTATGTGGAACATTCCATGTCTCTCATTCTCAGTTTTAGGGGCCATAGACTTAGCAAGACAACGACTGAGTCCCAATAGGATAAATCCCCTCTTAGATTCTTCTATATTAAACCTCTTTAGTATCTTGTCAATGTATGGTATTTGGGAAAGCCCTAGCATCCTCCCTGATCTATATTTGTAGATATGTATTCCTAATACACAGGATATTTTTCCCAAATCCTTTTTGGAGAATTGTGTAGATAACCTTGCTTTACTACACTCTAGCATTTCTTTGGAAAATTGTGTAGAAAACCTTACTTTACTGCACTTTAGCATTTCTTTCTCATTCTTAATGATAAAGATGCCATCGACATATATAACCTTTTGCCACTATTCGTGCCTTAAAGGTCATCAGCTTTCCATCGATTCTTAGCTTTCGCTTATAGATCCACTTGCAACCAATGGGAATTATTCCTTCCAATAGATCTACCAAAGTCTATATTTTGTTAGAGTACATGGAGTTCTTTTCAGATTTCATGGTGTTAAGCTAATATCCTAAGTCTATGTCCAACGCAGCTTTCTTATAAGTCTTTGGATCACTATCTAATTAACCTATTTTATTAAGAAATCCGATATTTTCATGTTATTTCTTGATTTGGTTTGACCTTCTTAGAGGTTGTGTATAAGGACTCTTTGATATTTATTTATTTCTACTATTTGTGGGATTTGATGATCATCTTGAACTTTGCCAAATTTAATGACCATGCCTTTTCTATCTCATAGAAATTTCTTTTCCAAAAAAAATGGCATTCCTTAAAGCAAAACACTTTTTGTCTCGAGGGATCTTAAAAGTAATAACTTAAAAACTCTTTTAGGTATTCCACAAACTTGCACAAGGTGGATCTTCTATCTAACTTGTCTCCCACTCTCTGTCTCACATTGGCAGGAGATCTCAAACCTTTAGATAATAATAAGAGGATGCTTTGCCATACCACATATCATGCGGTATCTTCAACACCAATTTAGAAGGTACCACACTTAGTAACTTCACCGTTATCATTAAGGCGTATCCTCAAAAGGATATAGGCACATTGAAAAAGCTCATTATGGAACATACCATGTCTAATAAAATATGATTTCTTCTTTCAACTACTCCATTATGTTGGGGTGTGCTGAGTGAAGTCTATTGAGAGAAAATCCCATTCTCCTTTAGATAATCCAAGAATTCGATACTTAAGTATTTTCACTTTGATTTGATTAAAGAGCTTTAATACTAAATATCTTTTGCATTAATTCTTAGTGGGCCACATACATCTGGATAGATCAAATCCAAAGGATTAGGGGGACTCTCCGATTGTTTCACAAAAGGAGCCTTGGTCATTTTTCCCTTTAAACAAGATTCACAAATAGGAAGGTCCCTAGTGCCACTAACATTTAGTGCTTTGAAAACTTCTAACTTGTTCATCCTATTTTTAGAAATATGCCCAAGTTTTAGATGTTAGAACATGGCATCTTCTTGGATATCTAATTTTCTTACTCTATTGAAAGTGAATTAGTGATACTTGAGAATCCAAAATATACAATCCTTTATTAAGTGTACCATAAGCAATTAAAGAACATGTTCTTTAATGCATTCAATCTCCCATTTAATGTAGAAGGATCAAATCCTTCGCTATCCAAAATGGGAATTGAAATAATATTCTTAATAATATATGGTACATATAAATTCTCTAGCAACTTACATAATGTTCTCAACAATATAACAAAGGTTCAATACAAATATGGAATTCTCTAAGCCTAACTTATTATACGTCTTCGGCCTAGGTCACAACTCTTGCTTCTTTGCCAAGGTGTTAGATCATATCCCCATTATTTAGTTTTATTCTTCTTTTTATTCTTTGTAACAACTTACAAGGATAAGAACCACATACGATATCATATATCTATGAGAAAAAATTTATCCGAAATGCACTTCAATAAAGTACATACCCTTCTCAAGGGTTGTATGGTATTCCTTGCGATACCGCTTCTAATAGCCTATCTTACCAAAGTAGAAACAAGTAAATATCAACTATTTCCTCTATAATCTTTTTGACTCCAAAAGTTTCTTCCTTTTATCTCTGTTTCTAGCATCCCTAGGGCTCATAAACTTGGAGAAGGAAACAAGTGTGAAAGGTTTGCCTTTGTCATGGTAGCCTCTTTCTAAATCAACACTTTGATTAATAAAACTTGGCAAGGATGTAAGGGTCAAATCCTGACGAAGATCATTATCCATTACTACATTCAAGTTGAAAAAGCTTTTCCAAGCCTAATCACTTTTAGACTGTAGTTGATGACACATGACATCACATCCATCCTAGCTTGAAAAATCTCATTTGACAACATGAATTTCTCACACCTCGTTTGCTTTACAACTCTTGTAAACATTAACCAAGGTATTATTCATGTGTCCTTGAGATTTTTAAAGTTTGTAGATGTCATCATGAGACTAAGGGATATGATGATCCTAAACCCAATTCGTGAACTTTTCATGTATCTCTTGATCTACTATAGTCCCCATGGGATTTAGAGCACCTTGATATAAGACATATAGATGCGTCATGAAATCTAGAACAATTTTGAGATTAAGTTAATCATGGAAGTTTGGCTTGATTGGTTTATTAGTTTCCAAAATAACATTGAGTAAAATTTTAGCCATTCTTAAGATTTCACAAATCTTTAAAAGCAAAAAAAGAATATAAGCATTTGATTGAATCTTGATATTGAAAATATGTTCATGGTCTTTTAAACATATTTTTCTCCCACTATTTTATCAAATCCTTTACCTCCAAGAAAAATTTAGAAAATCATATTTCTTAGTGAGAAGTAGGATCCTAAGGTAAGTAGACCCACGACTCATGAGACATCTATAAACAATTGAAAGGTAAGCAACTTTTGCTAATTGCATTTCATGAAACTCTTGATGTAATTTGCCCCACTTTTCGTATAGATTCACACATCGTGTGACAGTTACTCTCCTAGGTGTTAAGTAAAACCTACCAATCAAACTTTGATTCAAGATAGCCCCACAATATCCCACAACTTGTGAACCAACACATGGCGATTCTCAAATCAAAGATGCATCTCATGCTAAGTATATGGTCATAGCTTTCCACTATAAGTGTGACCCACGACTCATGAGACATCACACCTGTTGGAATAGTGCCTTTGCAAACCAATGAGATTGGCCTTTTAAAATATTTCACTCATGGTACAATTTTGATTGAATGATATTTTTTATATAGCCGTCTTCATCTTATGCTCTTTATTCATTTCACTAGCATTTGGATGAAGCTCCTAGATCACACAAGATTATGGGACTTGGTCACGCATTGGGTGGTGATCATGGAATAAGTCTCACAAAGTCGTGATCTTAAATCTTTCAAGTTATAGGATCTTATGAGACAGGACATCTAAGATCCATATAAACTTGCACTAATGATGCATAAATCCAAGGGTTGGAGATTACTCCATTCTATGAGTAACTATATGAGATACGGGTGCATGTTAGTAGGTACTTGTTAGAGAAAAAGGCACTAAAGAACCTTAAGAGACTTCACTAGATAGTCGTAGTGGTAAGTCAGTAGTGGCTATTTTTCATGCTTACACTAGTGCATATTATTAGTTCTCTGACTTGAGAGTCTATGGTAACCTTGTGTTCGGTCCTTCCACCACAATATTCTCAGCCTTTCTAACCTTATTCTCTGTAGGTATTCTAACCTTTTTGAAGAGAATAGGCCATTGATTTGGTTTGTGAATATTTGCATTAGAGGTAATCTAGTTTGGTTGCTTTTTCTCTTGATTGAAGCTGTTTCTAACAGCCAATTTTTGCCTCTACTTGGAGTACCTATGGAAATATAATCAGCCTAAAATTTGAAATGTAGAATTTTCAAAGGCTTAAGGAGTTCTAGTTAAAATTTTAGCACAAACAGAGAATTCTATCCAAGGGAAAAATGGTGGTGATCGTGCTGCGCTGGTGAAGAGCCCATTTGACGGTAAGGAAGAGTTTAACTCTTAATCTTTGAATTTTTTGCTTTCACCTAGGTATTTTTCTCTTCTAAATATAAATATTATTTATGTATAGATCCTTGTGGAGTTGTGTGGACTATTTTATTCAGTTGTTTTGAAAATATTTAGATCTTAATGCCGCACAAGCCTACAAATGGTATCATAGCCATATTCATGCATGGATTTGGATTTTGCTTGGCTTGGATGATTGGTTTTTGTGAAGAACTAATCAAAATCATCATGTACTCAATCCATATGATGGGTTGGAGTGTATGGATGATCTTGCTTGTGGCTCCTTAATTGATGGATTAAATCATGCTATTGTGTGCTTTAATTGTTAAATCATATGATGGGCATGTTTTGATTTAATTTTCTGATGTTAAATTTTGATTGGGCATTGGTGAATGTTATATTGTGATATAGCATGTTGTGAATGGCCTTAGGTTTTTTTGGTCATTTTTAGGTCCAATAAGATTTAATATAATTGGAGATTTTTGAAGAATATGATTCTTGCTTAAACTTATTTTTCTAGCATCTTTAGGCACTTGATATTTCAGCTTTAAAAGGTTTTTTGATCTGAAATTTTTACCTATGTTGTGTGTTTTGATGTTTATAAGTTTTTCTAAAATCTTTGGTGCAAAAAAGTTGGGCCAAAAATGGCTTGATTTGGCCATGAACCCCAAAATAAGGGTGCTGCAGATTTGTGGTAGCCGACAGTAGGGCAGTGGTTGAAAGCCATGCCCAAGAGTGAGCAAGCCTAGCTAGCAGCCCCTAGTTCAATTTGGGATGGGTTTTGAGCTTTTTCTTTGGTTTCTTTAGTCACCAAACTTGTTTTGAAACACATATATTGATTGCACAAATGTTGTGCAAGGCCTTAAAATTGTGTTGGACACTTTTTGGTTGCTTTTAAAACTTGTTAAAGTTGATCTCCAATTATGGAAAAAATATGATGCATAAATGTTATGATCACCACCAAGAGTCTAACCAGGCTCCATAGTTATAGTGTGATTTAGGGGCTTCAACCAAATACTAATGAATTAAAATAAGCATAAGATGAAGATGGACATTTTATTATGAATATCATTAAATCAAGATTGTATCACAAGTAAAATAGTTTACATGCCAATATAATTGACTACAGGGCATTATTTAAACAATCTCCCACTTGCCCTAAAGCCAATTCCTCACAACCTTAAGGTTCATATTCTCATGATGTCCTTCAAAGACCTTTTGTGTTTTAGGGTTTAGATAGTAGTTTTGTTAAATTCTCTTCGGAGGTAATTTTATCTATTCAATTGATCTCATAGATCAAATGATAATACATTTACTTATGTTTAGATCACTAATGAGATCTTGGCTTAAGTACTATGCTAACTGTAAAAGACAACCTTAGGCTCTTACACGCTAAGCACTGCATCCAACCTTTGGATGAAGTTTTCTATCCAAACACATTCCTTTGTGGTTTTCAAAGCCACAATATATTTACCCTGGTGGTAAAATTGGCTGTGGTGTCTTGTTTAGAACTTTTCCACCTCATTGTGCTGCTATAGAGGTAAAATATAAAACCTGAGATGGATTTAAGTCATTTTCATCAAAATGGAAATAAGAATTCGAAAACACTCCAAGTTTCAATTATCCATTTTTGTATACCAAAAGAAAATCCTTAATTCTTCTCAAGTACTTTAGGATTCCTTTCATGGCTTGCCAATAATGTTCATTGGGGTTAGATTGAAAGCGGCTCGTAATGCTTAGAGCATGTGCCACATTCAACTTTGTACATTAAATGACATACATTATGCTCCTTATAACAGATGCATAAGGTATGTGGGACATTCTTTCTCTTTCTTCTTCAGTTAAGGCCACAGACATAGAGAGACGAAGACCATGTCCCATGGGAAGAAATCCTTTCTTAGGTTATTCCATACTAACCTTTTTAGTATCTTGTTAATGTACGGCATTTGGGAGAGCCCCAATATCCTCTTTGATCTATTTCTATAAATTTTTATTCCTAATACGAAGGATGCTTTTCACAAATCCTTCATGGACAACTATGAAAATAACCATGCTTTAGTACAATCTAACATTTCTCTCTCATTCCTAATGAGAAGATTGTCATTAACATAAAGCATAATAAATGTATTGAATTCCCATTAGTCTTTTTACACAAACAAGATCTATACAAATTTTGGAAGCCAAACAATTTGGCTATCCTATCAAAATGTATTTTCCAAATTTGAGATGTTTATTTAAGCCCATAAATGGACCTTTCGAGTTTGCAAACCTTTTGCTCACTTCCCTTGCATGTAAAACTTTTTGGTTACTCTATATAGATTTCTTCTTCATTCTTTCCATTAAGGAAATTGGTTTTCATATCCATTTGCCATATCTTAGAGTCATAATATATAACTATGGCAAGCATAATCTTAATAAACTATGGCAAAGGCATAGCGACTAGTGAAAAGGTTTCTTTGAAATTAATGCTGGGTTTTTGAGAGAGGTCCTGTTACCATTAGTCGTTCCTAACTTTTTCTTATACCCTTCAATAGATCTACCAAAGTCTATACTTTATTGGAGTGCATGGATTCCATTATGAATTTCATGGCGTCTAGCCAATAACCTAAATCTTTGTCTAGTATAGCTTCCTTATAGGTCTTAGAATTACTATTTTCTTGGCCAATTTCATGAAGTAATCTATACCTTTTAGGTTATTTCTTGATTTGATCCGACCTTTTTAGTAGTTATGTGCTAGGTTCTTGATGCTTACTTGTTTCTATTATTTGTGGGATGTCATGATCATCTTAAACTTCATAAAGGTCAACAGCAATACCTTTTCTATCTCATAGAAATTTCTTTTCCAAAACAATGGCATTTATTGAAACAAACACCTTTGGTCTAAGGGATCACAGAAATAATAACGCAAACAGTCTGTTAGGTATCCCATAAACTTGCACAAGGTGGATCTCATATCTAACTTTGCTGGAATAGTACCTCGTAAGTCAATTAGATTGGTCATGTAAACTATTTCACTCGTGATACAATCTTGATTGAACGATATTCTTTATATGGCCATCTTCATCTTATACTCTATTACTTCGCTGGCATTTTGATAAAGTCCTTAGATCACTCATGACTACGGGACTTAGTTTGATGACCATGGAATAAGTCTTACATGATCGTGATCTTAAATTTTTTAAGTTAAAGAATCTTATATGATAGAGCATATAAGATTTGGATAGATTTGCATTAATGATTCATAAAGCCAAGAGTTGGATATCGCTCCATTCTATGAGCGATTATATGAGATACAAATGCATGTTAGTGGGTGCTTGTTAGAGAAAAAAGCATTGAAAACCTGCCTAGAGAATCTACTAGATAGCTGTAGAGGCAAGTTCTCTAGCTTACGCTAGTATATATTATTGGTCTTCTTACTTGAGGGTCTATGGTAACCTTGTGTCTATTCCTCATGTTTTGACTCTTTTTTGGTCACTTAGTGGGCCGTTGGGTTGAGATTGGGTATAAGCTAAATGGCATGAATGTTTGTGAGATCCAAGATAGAATTTGACTCTTTGTCCTTGTGAAGGGCAAGTGCATTTCCTATATATTCTATAATTATCGATTCTAAGATATCCTTATGCAAGGTGGTGAAAACTTAGGAAAGGAGTTTTCTAAAGATGAGGTTATGCAACAGAATCAAACATTAAGAATAGAGACATAGTATCAAGGCTATTAGAGAGTTGACAAAATATCTTGCCCTATGCCTCTTTCGGGAGATAAGAGGCGAAAAGACCATATTTGTATGGTACATGTAGAGCTATAATTATTCTCCAAGAGCATTAATTTTGATCAATTAGTTGGACTCCATGGGCTTGAGTTGTACATCGACCATAGAGATTAGGTACTCTTCAATTAAAGAGATTAATTGAATTAAGTCAATTAGTTTAAAAGTGTTTTAAACTAAGAATGAATATAAGATATTCAAAAGTTACGAGGAATTGTGATCCCATATCCAATGAATGGTGGAATCTATTGGATCACACATAAAATTCAATTAGCTTCCCAATTGATGGAGGATTTTCTAAGTGTTAGAATATTCACTCCTAGTGGACCGATTTTGAGGTGATCGATTTTAGGTTCAATTTTGGCTTGGTTTATTTAAGTGTTAAATTAATCAATTAATTTATAGAGTTAAATTGACCAATAATTAAAGATTTAATTATTTGATGTCATTTGATCTCCAATTGATTAAAGTTAACTTAAAGAGTTAAGTTAACAAAATCAAGCTTAAGAGTTAAGTTTGTTGATTTAAGAGTTAAGCCAAGGGTTAATTAAATAAATTAAAGTGCTTAATTTAATTAATGAAAAGAATATATTTTGGAGGGAAAACTAAAATTAAGAGTTCATTTGAATTAGCATTTTAATTAATTTGAAATTATATTTCAAATTAAATTGAAATGCACATGAAATTCAAATATAATTTGAAATTCAAACTTGCCACCTTGGCAAGCATGTGGCTGCCCCCTCCTTTGAAGAAGGTGTGATGCCAAGTTGGCATGACAACATTCTCTCTCTATATATAGATATATAGGTGATGGAATTCAGCCAATTCACACTATTTGTGAAGATTAGAATCTTTCACAATTTCTCTCCCAAAACCTCTCTCCAAGCAATGCCTCATAAGTTGAAGCTTTGCTTTCTCTTTTTCTCCCAAAAATAAAATTGGCCTCCATCTTAGGTTTTCTACTCTCTTTCTCCATCTAATAGTGATCATAAATTGGAAGTTCAATTGGTGTGTAGATTATTACAATAGAGGCAAAGCGTTTGGTTTGCTTGCCTTGGAGGTCTACTGTGCAGAGCCATGATTTTTGCTGAATTTTTTTGAGTAGGTATCGATCGATTTTTTATCTATATTTTTCACAAAATCTTCATCGTTTAGTATAGCATATCCATATTTAATTTCATGAATTTTGGAGATCTTGAAGCCAAGCAAAAGTTATTGTTTCCCCGCTATGCTGGTTTCTGGTAGATTTTAGATTGGTGTAAAGTTCACTATTTTCTCCTTGGAAATTTGCAATTCAAGAATTTCTCTTACCAAATCTAGATCTATAGCATGTTTAGATCCTTGGTAGCTTGAGTATCCTAGTTAATTTTAGCTAAAAGTTTAATTGTTGGATCTCAATGCTACTCTTACCTTCAAACTTGTCTTGCACTAACATTTTGATGTATGTGGGAGACCCCTAAACTCTTATGCATTGGCCTTTACCTATTAAACCAACAATTGTGAACTTAAATATAGACCCTAGTTGGTATGAGCTTAGATAAGCATAATTAAAGTAAATAGGTGCTGTTGAGGGAATTACTCGTAATCGTGCTTACCCTGAGAACATGTATTATTTTAAAACAAGCAATGTAATAACATTAAATTCATCTTATAATGTTGTATCTAATGAAATTAGGTGAGGAGAGCCCGAGCATCGCTAATAATTAGGAGGGTATTGTTTGACAGGAACTATCAGGTGAGCTTATGTTAGTTTTCATTATTGGGGAAAAAAACCTATATAATTGCTATTTTGTCTTTGTGGCTTGATCACGTGTTTGATGAGATTCTGTCATGGCTATTTTAACTATTCTATAATCATCTTTGATTCTTGTGTTAAAGTTGATAACTTGTTGGAACTGTTCTGCTGCCCTTGACTTTTGAGTCATTACGAATCAAATTTACTATGAGACTTTATCTCATACATTTATGTTAATAAATATGTCACTATTGTTCAATCTTGTCCTAGCTATAAGCATTTGTTTGTTTGTGACATATTGATCCTTGATTCCTATAATACTCTTGATAGCTCATTTTGTCTCCTATTTGGTAATTCTTAAACTATACCTACTTGAGACTCTTACCTCTCTAAAATTGTTGAGTTTTGGGTGTGTACACAAGTTTGATAAATTAAACTATTTATGAAAATAGTACTCCACATCACCGATTCTCACTAAGCACTTTTGTTAATATTAATTTATATCACTAAAATGAAATTGGCAATTGTGTTGAGAAAGTTGAAAATGATTTTTGAAATATCACCATGTTGTTCTAAAAAGCTGCTTGGTGTTAAATTTGTGCATGTGTTAGTTAACATGGCAATTTGATATGTATCTAAAATGTTGTTGGATATATTAACATGAATAAATGATACCATTGGCAATGGGCCCTGAGATCGATTATGAAAGATGGCTTTGCAAAACAGATTGCAATGATAGATCTTTCGATTGATACCCATGCATAATGCACATAACCCTATCTTATAGCCAACTTGAGGTAGTTGGCTATGAGCTGGCAAGGCATATGGCTAGTAATGCCTAGTGTGTGATACAGTATTTGAGCTAATATCACTTGACACTTTGGAAGAATAAAAATTTTCTGTGTTTTGAAAGCGGAGCGATAAAGTAGGATAACCACAAATAGCTGATGATAATTGTTTAATTTGCTTTCACTATTAGTAGTTCTTTACACTTGGGAGGCATCTTACATCTTGGTGAACACCTTGAGAATTTCACTTGTTACTTCATTAATTACTTGTCATGATTTTATGTGTTGTAGTTATCTTTTTATTATCAACTCACTAACTTTTTCAGACTTAAAGCTTGTGTTATTTCATTATGTTATTTTTCTTAGGTAAGGGCTCAGTGGAGCTATGATAGATAGGCTCAACAGTGTATAGTGTGCATAATTTTACTCGATATATAGGCAGCAGCAAAAGCTGCTAAGGGCTTTTGTATTATAACATGTCTTGATGACATCTCTTTTGGTTGTAATAGCTCTTTACATGTGTGAATTATTAGTAACCAACATGTAAATAGAACTTTCCCTTTTCAGAATGCTTACATTTCTTTATATGTTTTGAGTGATAATTGTTTGTATGGTAATGCTTTGGTTGGGGTACCCCCCCTTCAAAATGGGGCATTATAGTGATGGTATTAGAGCCTAGGTTTACAAGGGCCTAGGCCAATATGGAACTTGGGAGGGGGCGAGATTAGTAAGGGTTTGGCTTAGTGTTAGAAACTTATAGGGTCGTGAAAACCTTTGGGCCTTATGTGCTGGTAAATATTTCCCTAGGTTGAATTTTTTTTTCCCTAGGTTGAATGTTGTGTTTTGTTACATTTATGCTTGAAAGTGATAGCAAATATCACAAGGATAGGATATCTGTTTGGGATAATACTAATGAATCAAAAATTTTATGTCTGCAGGATGGATAGGGATCCCAGAAAAGGTAAGAAACCCATAAATAATGAGAAGAAAGAGGACAAAGATCATAAGCTCAGTGAAAAGGAGTTGAGGCTCTTTGATGTGTTTAAAAGCTAGGAAAACCATCTTTTTAATCTAAGGTGGGACTTGGAACGGAAGACTGTGGAGTTGTATTGAAGTGATAGAATGATAGAAATGTGTGAGAATGAAATTGACAGATTAGTTATAGAGAAAGAGTAAAAAATGATCATAATAGTAAAAAGTAAGTTAGTGAAGTTGTAGCAAATGAAAAAGTATGTAGAAAGCTCATTGGGTTATTTTGAACAGATGCATTGTAGGACAATGGAGCAAATTGAGGATGTTATGGGAAGTCTTGTGGGCATAATACACGAACTTATGGATGTCCCAAGAGATATAAGGTAGAAACCTCGAGGCTTTAATCTCTCTAAAAAGAGAGAGAAGTAGCCCAAGTTAGAGCTAGATGAAGTGCAAAAAGGATAGGGAAATGAGAAAGACCCAGAAGAAAAAGCCCCAAAAGTGAATGAGGGAGAGGAGGAGGAGCATCAAGGGTGGAAAAAGAATGAGGAAGAGGAAAAAGAAAAAGTGGAGATAGATATGGCCTAGGATAAGGAAAAATGCTCAGTCCACCGTCATTGATGCTGAGGACTAAGGGAAGATATATATATATATATATGTAAATATGTGTACAGTAGTGTGACTACGACAATAGCTCTGCGAACACTGGTTAAGAGTATAGTAAACTAGATATTGCCCTAGGCCTAGTCAATTTTGCATAGTACAAACTGTGTAAATGGTTAGCTTAGCAAATTTTATTTGTAAATTTGGATGTACATAACCTTGCTAAAGCTAACTGAGCATCTAATGAAATCCTCTTTTGAATTAAATGATTTAAATGTGTCTTAATTATGTGAACATTATGGCATAAATAAGTATATTCATATATACTAATAAGTATGACATTAATAATGAGTATGAATTAATTTCTCTAATTTTCCAATGAATTTGAAGAATAGGTAGAACAATACCATCTTAAGGGAAATTCAAATTTTAAAATAGTCTCACATGAAGAATCTCAGGCTAACCCTCGAGCTTTCTAGAGCCATAAAGGGCGACCTCCTAGCAGATGGGCAGTGCCTTAAATTAGGGAGAATTGAATCAAAATCCTTTGATTAATCCCCTAAAGCAAGGACAGCCGATAGAACTAATGTATACCATATGGCGGCAGTTTATGTGGTTCTGTTAGCAAGAGGGACAAACTACTCAAGAACAAGTCAAGGAGAGACAAACAAAGGACTAGGGCTCAGATCGATTTTTCCATTTCAATCCCCCAACTTTCCTAGGTGAGCCAGGCGATCAAAAGGCAGAATCATAGGTTGAAGGGATCAAAAAGATTTTTCAGGCATCGCCTTAGATTGAGGAACAAAAGTCAACTATGCCACCTTTCTATTGGAAGGGGTCGCTTATCAATGGTAGAGCATAATAAAATGATGATGGGAACAAGGCAGAGTTTCTCAAACTTAGGGAAACTTTACCTAAGAACTTAAGAACAAGTTTATACCCAAGTCATGAGAAATACTAGGAAATACGAGTTCATGGATCTCATCCAAGGACCAATGTTAATAGGGCAGTATGAAGGAGTTTAACAAGCTAATTTAGTATGCGCCTCACACACTCAAGGATGAAGAACAAAGGGCCAAAAAATTTATTGATAGACTCTGGCTTAACCTTTAGTAGGGCCTTATCTCTTGGAACCTACCAAATTATGCCAGTACTATTGAAAAGGCCTTGTAGGTACAAACAGAATCTCAAGATTTGTGGAAAATTGAAGTGAGAGTTAAGCATGGAAGAACATTTGGACCAAAAATATCTAACCCTAGAGTAGCAGTTTTGGGAAAAAAATAGTTCAAACCTCAAAGTGGGGCACCACAACCATATCCGTGACAGATAGGGAAACCTCACGCCCAGCACCATTATGAAAAAAGAAAACTATATATATTATGGAAAGTTGAGTCATGATGAGGCAGGGTGCTGGAGAAAGCTTGGTAAGTACATGGGCTATGACAGTTGCCAGTACTTAATTCGGAATTGTCCTCACCTCTGCACACTATGGCAGGCTAAGTAAAAAAAGAATAATCATATGGGATGATATCACGGCAAACCTAAAGTTCAGGCACGTGTTTGTGTCTTTATTGGAGAAAATATGGCAAATCTAAGTGATGTTAGAGAAGGTATGATCTCTCTTTATGATATTATTGGCAAAGCTCTATATGATCTTGGTGCTACACATTCTTTTATATGTACCTACTTTACACCTAAACTAAACTTGTCTTCGAAAAATATGTCATACCAATTAGAAGTACAAATACCTTTAGGTGAGGGATTGGTAACCGACATTATATACCAAGCTTGTTCGATTAGAATTAGAGAAGGGGAATATTTAGCAAACCTTATAAAAATACCAATTCAAAACTGCGACCTAACCTTAGGAATGGATTGGTTATACCATCATCAAGCCCAAATAAATTGCTTCACCAAACAAATTAACCCTGGAGAGGATATATTCATTCCAACCAACCTTTCTAAAGGGTTCTGCACCACAAGTACCACTTGTATCTATCATGGAGGCCAAACAAATTTTGAGAACCAAAGGCCAAGGATTTTTAGCCTATCTTATCAACAGACCCAAAGATAAGACTGAACTGAAAGAGGTGACCATGGTAAATGAGTTTCCTAATGTGTTTCTAAAATAATTGGATTCACTACATCTTAACTGTGAAATAGAATTTATCATCCACACCTTTTTGGAAGTAGTCCCATTCTCAAAGACTCCTTATCGCATAGTTCCTATAGAATTGAAAGAATTATAGAAGTAATTACTGGAGTTATTGGAGAAAAGGTTCATTTGACCCAGTACATATCCATGTGAGGGCACCAGTACTATTTGTTAAGAAAAAAGATAGAATGCTACGAATGTGTGTAGATTATTGAGAATTGAATTGAGCTACCATTAAGAATAAGTATCCTCTACTCCATATAGAAGAGTTGTTTAACTTACTTCAAGGATCCACAATCTTCTCAAAATTAGATTTAAGATAGGGTTATTACCAGCTAAAGATTTAGGAAGTAGATATACCAAAGATGGCATTTAACTCTTGATACAGCCATTATGAATTTGTTGTGATGCCATTTGGGTTAACTAATACCCCTACAACATTTATAGACATAATGCATCGAATATTTTGTCCCTTCTTAGATCAATTCATGATAATCTTCATTGATGATATCTTGGTGTACTCTAAAATGGAGGAAAAGCACATCATCCATCTATGTTTACTCTTGGAGACTCTTTGAAGACAAAAGCTATATGCCAAGTTTAGCAAGTGTGAATTCTGGTTGGAACATGTAACCTTTTTAGGGCATATCATTTTTGAAAATAGGATAGAAGTCGATCTTGCAAAAGTTGAGGCAACAATCAGCTAGAAGTAGCAAGAGATTGTGACTGAAGTGTGAAGCTTCTTAGGACTATTTGCAGGGTATTATAGAAGATTCATGTAAGATTTCTCCAAATTAGCGAACTCACTAACTAAGCTTACTCAAAAGGATCAACATTTTGACTAGAACGAGAAATATAAATAAAGCTTTCGAGAGCTAAAAAGATGATTAACTTTAGCACTTATCTTTGCTCTTCCTAAAGGATTAGAAGGATTTGTGGTATACATTGATGTATCAAAAGAAGGGCTTGGTTGTGTATTAATGCAAAAGGGATGGGTAATCATGTATGCCTTAAGGAAACTTAAAATACATGAGTAGAATTACCCTATCATGATTTGGAGTTGGTAGCAATAATGTTTGCCCTATAAAAACATAGACATTATCTATATAGGGCAATTTTTGAAATGCATACTGATCACTAAAGTCTAAAATACCTACATTTCTAAAAAGATTTGAACATATAGCAATGCCAATGGATGGAATTCCTCAAAGACTATAATTATACCATCATTTATCGCTCGAGAAAAACTAATCTAGTAGCAGATGCCCAAAGTCGAAAGGGGAAACCTGTATGTGTGCAAATGAAGAGATCTTGAGAAGATCAAGAAAATTTATCAATTATAACCATGAGATGCTATACATTGCTTATCGAGCTTAATATTCAATTGGAATTATCTGATGAATTGTGACAAGCTTAACTGAAAGATAAAGGAATTCTAAAGCAAAAAAAAGCTAATACTAATTTTGGGGGATCAGAGTTCAACATCGATGACCATGATATTTTGTTGTTCCGCCAACGTATATGTGTACCCAAGAAGTTTAAAAAAGGACTTCTAGATAAGGCACACTAGGCTAAATACACTATACACCCTGGAGATATGAAAATGTACAATGATCTTAAAAAGTACTATTGGTGAAACGGGATGAAAAAAGATGTGGCTGATTATGTACAGAAATGCATGACTTGTTAACTGGTAAAGGCAGAACACCAGTGATCCTCAGGAGGACTATAACCACTTTCAATTCCTAACTGAAAGTGGGACCAAATCATCGTAGACTTTGTAATAGTTCTTCTTGCAATTTGAGGTAGGTATAATAGTATATGGTAATAGTAGACAGATTAACCATGTCCATTCATTTCTTACCAATAGGATCTCATTATCGAGTTGAGAAATTAGCATATCTTTATATCTAAGAAATCATTTGATTACATGGGATTCTAAGCAGCATTATATCCAATTAAGATTCTAAATTCACTTCCAGACTATGGAAGAGTTTGCAAAAACATCTAGGGACAACGCAACAATTTAGTACTACCACACACCTATAGACTAATGGTCAGTCTAAACGAGTTATCAAGATCTTGGAAGATATGTTGTGAGCATGTTCCTTGGACTTTAAGGGAAGTTGGGATTAACATCTTCCATTGATAGAATTCACCTACAATAATAGTTACCAGGTGATTATAAAGATGGCACCTTATGAGGCCATGTTCGGGAGGAAGTGTCAATTGCCTTTACATTGGGACCTGGATGAGCAAAAGATATTTAGCAGCAACGCATCGACAGGTATTTAACCAAAGATCATACACGAGGCTATTGATAAGGTCTAAATAATGAGATAATGGATGAGATCTGTGTAAGATTGCCAAAAGAGTTATGCTAATAGACGAAGAAAGGATTTGGAGTTTAACGTAAGAGATGAAGTATTTATGAAAGTATCCCCTCAAAAAGGCATTAAGTAGATTGGGAAAGCTTAGCCTAAGATATATTGGACCTTTTAAAATCTGTTAACGGATTGATCCCATAGCATATAGATTGTTGTTACTACCAAACATCACTAGGATACATGAGGTATTTCATATATCGCAGCTTAGAAAATATTATCCTAACCCTTCCCACATCATAACTCATGAGAATATTCCACTTCAAAGTAATTTATCTTATGAAGATTGGCATATTAGTATATTAGAATAGAAGTTCCAAGAACTCAGAAATTGAAAGATACCCCAAATAAAGGTCTTATGGAGAAATTAGTGTGTTGAGAAAGTAACATGGGAATAAGAAGATTTTATGCGGTGGCATTACCCTAAACTCTTCCAATCTCCAAGTATGAATCTGAGGACTAGATTCTTTTGAGGAGGGAGGAATTGTAACACCCTAAAGCTTAAATACGTAAATAGTAGTGGAGGAATTTAAAATTTTAATTTTTGGTAAAGATTCAAGAATTTAATTTAATTAACATATTTATAAAGAATAATTAATAAAAATCATAGATTAGGCTTTAATTAAATAAAATTAAAAACTATGGGGACCCTAGTGGAATTAATAAAATTAGGAGGACTAGAAATTAGTCCAATTGGACTTAAGTGTCACAAATTTAAAAACTAAAGGGATCAAAATGTAAGAAACCAAAATTTGGGGGTTGAAATGAAAATTTGGAGAACAATTATAAGGCAGTTAAAAGCTAAGGGAAGGAAAAGTAAGTGATAGAAAGTCTTGGGTGGCTGGTGCAAATAAGTAAAGTTGATTTATATTTATAGCTAAGGACAAGAGTTCTTCAAATTCTCGTATACATACCCTTATTCATTGCAACTTAATTTTGCTCCACTTTAGCCTAAAATTAAAATCTAAACCAACCATCTTGTTCCTTACCTTACCAGGATCACAACCATACTAAGTTTTTTTCAAACAAGGTCAAAGAAAATAGTTAATTAGGTGGTCGATAGTAGTGGGTTTGCTGGTTTACCAGTTAGAGCTTCAAATATTAGGTTGGTTGTGTAGAGCTTGACGTAAGAAGCATTTTGATAGCTTTAGTTTGAAGATTGTTGGCCAAATGAAAGAAAATATTGGAGAAAACGCCACGGCAATGAGTAATGGTGTAGACACTATTTTCAATCAAATTTGCCAGCAAGGAAGCAGAGAAATCAAGAATTAAAGTGGGGGTTTAGTTGGGCTCGTCGAGGTACATCTCCAGGTGGTGGTAGTTGTGCTTCAACAACAGTCAATGGCAATCAAAGGCAGCACTTTGGTGGCTCGAGTACAAAAGCTTTGATTCTTTATTTTGAATGTGTCTAGGTGGGAATTGAACTTTGAATTGGACTAGACTTGGTCCAATTGGGTAAAATTTAAATTTTATCAAATTAATTACCTCGAATTGATTTAAATTCAATCCTTAAATTAATTTGAGTTGGAATTAAACCTTGATTTGAATAAAATAACCATATGAATAGGCCATTATCTATTAAACCAATAATTGTGAACCTAAATATAGAACCAGTTGGTAATGAGCCTAGATAAGTTGAATTAAAGTAAATAGGTGTTGTTGAGGGAATTACTAATAATCATGCTTACTCCGAGAACATGTATTATTTTAAAATAAGCAATGCAATACCATCAAATTCAGCTTCTGATATTGTATCTAATGTAATTATGTGAGGAAAGCCCAAGCATCACTAATAATGAGGAGGGTTTTGTCTGAGAGGAACTATGAGGTGAGCTTATATTAGTTTTCATTGCTGGGAAAAAGAACCTATATAATTGCTGAATTTGTGTGTGCATTAGTTAACATGGTAATTTGATATGTATCTAAAATGTTATTGGATATGTTAACATGAATAAATAACACCAATGGCAATGTGCCTTAGGATCAATTACGAAAGATGGGTGGATGTAACGGACTGTAGTGATAGATCTTTTGGTTGATACCCATGCATAATGCACATAACCCTATCTCATAGCCAATTAGAGGTAGTTGGCTATGAGCTGGCAAGGTATGCGGCTAGCAATGCCTAGTGTGTGATACAATGTCTAAGCCGATATCACTCAACACGTTGGAGGAATAAGGATTTCCTATGTTTTAGAAAGTAGAGTGACAATGTTGGAGAACCACCGACAGCTTAATTGTAAAAATATTTACTAAATAATAATTATTTAATTTGCTTTTGCTATCAGTAATTATTTGCTTTTGAAAGGCATCTTACATCTTGGTGAAAACCTTGAGAACTCCACTTGTTACTTTATTAATTACTTGTCATGATTCTATATGTTGTAGTTACCTTTTTATTATCAACTCACTAAGTCCTTTGGACTTATAGCTCATTTTATTTCATTATGTTCTTTTTCCCAAGTAAAGAGTCATAGAAGCCATGTGAGATGGGCTTAACAGTATATAGTGTACATAATTTTACCTGATATATAGGCAACAGCAGAAGCTGCTAAGGGCTTTTGTTTTGTAATAAGTCTTGATGACATCTCTTTTAGTTGTAATAGCTCTATACATGTGTGAACTGTTAGTAACCAGTACATAAATTGAACTTTTCCCTTTTAAGATGCTTACATTTCTTTATGTGTTTTGAGTGATGATTGTTCATATGGTAGCACTTCGGCTGGGGCACCCCCCCTCGGGAATGGGGCTTTACAATACATATATTCAAACTGACTATGATCATCGGTGAAGGTAATGAAGTAAAAATAGCCTCTTCTCTCACTAACTTTTAGTGGGCCACAAACATCTATACGAATCAAATATAAAGAACTTGTGGTTCACTTTGATTATCCTATAAAAGAAGTTTGGTCATTTTTTCCTTTAAACAAAACTCACAAGTAGAAAGGTTCTCAATACCACTAACATTTAGTACTTTGAGAGCTTTTAACTTGTTTATTCTATTTTTGGAGATATGCCCAAGTTCTGTATGCCATCAAATGGCATATTCTTGGTTATATAATTTCCTTTTACTTGATTAAATGTGCATTAATGAAAGTTGAGAATCAAGTATGTGCAATCCATTGTTTAATGTACCTTGCACAATTAAAGAACCATTCTTTAATACTTTCAATATCCCATTTGACATAGAAAAATCATATCCTTCATTATCTAAGATGGGAATAGAAATAATGTTCTTAATAAGAGAGGGTACATAATAACATAGATCAAGTACAATACAAGCATTCCCCAAGTCTAACTTGATTACACCTTAGATGTTGGATATAACTCTTGCTCGATTTCCTAGGCTAAGGATCATATCCCTTTCATTGTGACTCTTTCTTCTTTCCATCCCCTATAACGAATTACAAATGTTAGAACCATATGCGGTATCAAATATCCATGAGGAAGAATTCGTTGTCATGTGCACTTCAGAAAGGTATATATCTTTTGAAGGTTTGCTTGGTAAGATTTGCAATTTCTTTTTGAATATCCTTTTTCGCCACAATGGAAACATGTGGCATAGATTTTAGCCTCATTTTTCTTATTAACCCCTCACCCTGAACTTTTCAAGGGTTGCATCCCTTTTGAGGAAGAATTTTTCTTCTTCTTAGCACCCTTTCTAGGATCCATGGGGCCCTTAGACATAGAGGAAGGTGCAAGCATAAGAGGCTTATCCTTTTTCATTATCCCCTCAGTAGTCAATAGAATATTCACCAATTTGTTAATCATCACTTCTTTCTTGGACATATTAAACTTCATAACAAATTGGTCGAACAAGCGTGGCAATGATTGTAAGATCAAATTTGTAACACCCCAGGGTTTTCTTGATTTATATTAATTATCGCCATTTTTTTTATTTCTATGAATTTTACTTAATAATTGTTATATTTTTTACAAACTTGATTTCATCTTATTTGAAATTTTTGGGGCCAATTTATAATTATAAAGGACTTAATTGTACATAATTTGGGAATTGTGGAGTTTGCATGGAAGACATTTGCGGTCAAAGGGCTTAATTTCATGCACTCAATTTTTCTAAGGGCATTGAAGGAGGGCTAACTTGAATGGACTTAATAGAGTTATGTTGATACTTTCTAGGGTTAATATGAGAACTCAAAAAAGTTCATTACATATATGTCCATTTTGCATTTCAACCCCATTTCTTTGTCACATCTTCAACCGCAATTATCACATTCTCCACTAGTGATTCCCATCCGGTGGCCATCATTTCCCCAAACTAAACTGGTTAAAGTATTTTCCACACCACCAGCTACACTCATACACCACATGCACCACTTAATAGGCGGTGCATCATCGAAAATGGTAAGTTGAAAGTTGGCCGTGATAGACCTTTACAAGCATGTTGGAGCTACAATTGAAACTCATTTCTGGGTAGTTATATTAAAAGCTCTCGGTGTGAGAAAGTTGAAGACACCTATGCAAGAGTAATTAGCATCATGATGGTGATAGAGAATAGTGGTTGAAGTATAGTGGCAAGGAAAACCTATTTGTACTATTGAGCTCGATTGACCACATTTTTGGCTATAAAACTTGAATCTGATGGTATCGTTGGACTCAAGAGCTCAAGAGGAGCATTTTAGTAGTGCCTTTTGATTACTTTAGTGCTGGCAAATAGTGGCACGATGGCGGAGCTAAGGAAAAATCTATTTGTCGACATAGTGATCATAACAGTAGTCTCGATTGTTGAATCTAAGGTCTCGATTGGGTGATTGGGTAAAATTATTAGAAAGGATTTGGTTATATATACATGTAGTATTCTATTATTTATATCTTGTACCCTAGTAAGAATGAGATATCATGGATTATATCTATATGCTTTGACCATGCATGGCTGGAACATTATAATTATGGTCCTGGATATGTTATACTTTATTCCAAATTTGGATTTAACAAGTTTAATAAGAAATTAAACTTTAATTTGTAGATTTAGGACTTAAATGATAATTGTTGAGGTTACTTATGAAAAATTAAGCAATTATTATGATTCCAGGTTAATATTGTGATAAGACCATACAATTAAAGACTAGCCTATATTCGGATAAGTGCAATCGATATGAAATTGAGATTTATTTCAGCAATACTAATTTTATTAGCCATTATTGGAGTGATAGTGTTGTTTAAGCTTTGAACTATCATTTTTATAGGTTATTTAACAAATTTTGATTATAATAAGCACGATAGTAATGTATTGGGAGTCAAACATGGATTTTGACTATAATTATGCATTTTTTGGCTAGGTGATAAAGAGAAGGGTCTCAAAGACAAGTGGAATGCTATTTTAGGTGCATTTCCTAAGGCGATGGAGGTAAGGATCTATCAACCGGTTCTTATTTTGTTTAAGCTTACATGTAAATTTTTGCACCTCTATGAAGGTTTATCATTTTGGCCTTATTATACCTATATGTTCTTATGGCATAACCTCTATAAGGGGTTAACATGCTTAATTGATATACTTGCTCGTAATTGCTTGAATTATACTTGCTCGTTTTATTGAGATATGTACTTGATTATATACTTGTTCATAAATGATTACTTGACTTGTATACCCTAGTGAGGGTTAGTACCTATTTCACTCCATTAAGTTGCTCTTGTTAGTTTTGGTGCTCAGAACTCTTTTCTATCTTGATTGGTACTTATTTTGATCGGTACTTGTCACTGTTTGGTATTTGTTTCTGACTTGAATTGCTATCAGATGCCTTGCCAACATACTTTCTTATTTGTATCCTATTATCTGGCTAGTTAGCTTGACTGTACTTGTTAGTTATTTAAATATTACCTCGCGGCAAATTCAATTGCCTGATTGGTACCTATTGTACTTGTTATACTCATATGGAGATAGTACTTGGGCTAAGTGCCAATTCGATGTGGAATACTAGGATATGTAGGACATGCCTTGTAGCCTGCCTAGGTGTCCACAATACACTAAGCAACCCACTTAAGTATTAGTGATATGGTAAAAACTTTACTTAGGCATTTGCAATGCGCCATACCATCCATATGGGCACACCATTATATGCCAAGCTGTCACGCTTTAGAAGTACTTGTTTGACTAGTATAAGGTGAATTAATATGTATGTCTTAACTTATTCTATTGGAATGCATATACTGCAAGGGATTGCTCACTTATACTCATTTCTTGCTTGATTGTAATTTGCTCTTAGAGCAATAAGGTAGGAGAGTTTCTTGTTTGCTAATCTCATTCTTGCTTGAATTGTAACTGTACTTGCATTGCTTGATGAATTTTAAATCTATTAAGATGTTCTCTTTCCTTGAAAGATTCCTCTTACTGCTTGATGTATTATCTCTCACTAAGTCCATTGGACTTATCCTCATTTCTATTAATTTTGTAGATAAAGTAGAGTAAGAATGTAAAGTTCTGACTTAAATTGAAGAGAAGTTTCTTTTATAATAGACTAGGTGTGCTTATGTATACTTTGGATATTAGAATGGTATATGTGAACTTAGAGATGTTGAGATATGTCAGAGTTGCTAAGGCTACCTTGGGGTTGTGTATATATTTTGTTGATCGTCTAAGAATTAAACCTTGGCATGAATACTAATGTTTTGTAGTAATGGTTAAGATGAAATTTTCGCTGCTTATGGTATGTTGATGTTTGTGAGCAAATTTATCTGTCTATTGTTGGTATTACATGTTCAAATTTAAGATTGAATTATTTTTGATATCTTAGCTTGGGGTTACCCTGAGTGGGGTGTCACAAGTGGTATCAGAGCCTAGGTTTAGATAGCCTAGGTATTGAATATGCAATAGAGTTCATAGCGACATTTGTTTAGGATTAGTTTGAATATGCACTTAGGGGTATGATAGAACTATTAAAGTATTACAAAATCGCTAGAAGATAATAGGATCCTAAGGCATTGAGTATGAATTCTATTACTTGATATTAATAAAATAGATTTTTGCGACCTTGTTGTAGGATGGCTAGCAACTCTAGTAAAGGAAATGAACCCGTCAATAAAGATGATGTTGAAAAATTGAGGAAGAAACTTATAGCTCTTAAATAGAAAAAGAAACACCTTTCCTAAACATGCTAGAGGTTTACAGCAAAACTCTATGATATGCATGGGACCATATAGAAAAAAAAATGAAAACAAGTCAACGAAAGTTAGCAGTTAGAGCTAGAGACTTTATGCTTGAAAGGATGATGGAAAGTGTCAAAAGAGAAGAAATTCATTTAGGAATAGTAGCCAACCAGATTGAGGAGCACCAAGAGATATGTATCTAAATAGAAAAATGTTTAGAACCTTAGAGACTAAGTATAGAAGGACGACAGATAAGCCTCTACCTTGTTATGGGAGAGATCAGTAGAATGATGGAACACTACCACCAATCCATAGATCAAGTGATTGGGGTAGGCATTAGCATCGACACCAAGGTAGGACCCTCAAGAGTTCACCTTTTCTTTGATCAGGGATATCCGCTAAGCATGCATATTGAGGAAAGGCTAGCTAGGGACCCGGTGGAGACACCTGTAGTAGATCCAATGGAAGAAGACCCTAAGGAGGATTTGGATAATGCTGTAGATGTCCCTGAGGAACTTGAGGAGACTCAAGGTGACAATGATGGGGGGCCAAAGATTATGGACATTGTCAAAGATTCTAAGTCTAACATCATAGATGCCAAGGATTCAGATTAGGTGACCTGAAGACCGTGTACTTGCCAAATTTTATGCATATAGACTACTAGTATTAGCAGCATACGGCTTGTAACGTGGCTACCTTTGTTTTCTCTATTCGTATATGTAGTATATATATTTTATTACCCATCATTTTACTTTAACCTAGCGGTTGGCTAGTTTAGTCTTTTGAACATTAGATGCAACTTTTAACTATGTTAATATTAACTTAATATTAATGATGTTTGTCTATAAGTGACTGTATATTAAATTCCTTTGTCGATTTAAGCTATTAAAGCTTTGTGATTTTATTTATCTTGTTTCCATTTTTGTTTGCTTAAATGATGGATGGGTCATTGATAGCTGAAGCTTGATTTGTGAATTATGTTCGTAAGATTGAACAAAGGCATCTTGAGTAAGTGATAGTTTCCAAAGATAATGGTGATATTTTGGTATCGATAAGAACAAGTTTGATAGGAAAACCTCCAAGCCATCAAGCTTATGCGTCTCATGCTCCTAGATGGGGAGAACCTACTTATCTACAACCAATACTTGACAAGGAAGTTTCTTAAACTCTCTTGATGAATCAGCTAATTGAGAATCCTTCGATTGAGCCAGTGCAACATGAGAGGCAAAGACGTGGGCCACTGGCTGGTAGAGGTGGAGTAGCAAAAGGAATTTTAGAAGATCGAGCTTTAGAATGATTTTGCAATTTTAGCCCTTGAAATTCTTTGGAGAGCTGGATGATCATAAGGCAGAATAATAGTTGGAATATTTAGACAACATATTTAAAACTTTACAATATTCAGGGGAACAAAGGGTACAATTTGCCACGTTTCCTTTAGCAAAACTTAAAAGGAGTTGATAGATCATACTTGAACATAGATAGATAGAGGTAGAAACTCCCCAGACTTGGGAGAATTTTACTCAAGAATTTAAGGATAAATACATACCCTTGGTGACTAAAAAGGCACGAGAAAGAGAAATAATAGATTTGATCCAAGGAAATAAGTCTATTGGTTAATACAAAACCATATTCAACTAATTAGTGCAATATAACCCATATGTTCAAGGAAATGAAAGTTTGCAAACTAGACGAATTATATAGGCCCTACGACTAAAACTAAGAAGAGGCTTGGACATATAGGATTTGCAAAATTTCAATTTGATTGTGAGCAAAGCTTTACAACTAGAATCAGAGTTATAAGAACTTTAGAAGATTGAGGACAAAGGTCGAAAGGAGAGACCGCACCTTGGAGGGTATAGTGGCACTAGCAAAAAGTAGCGTAGACTCCAAGTTGGAAGTATTTCTCAATAAAATCCTCAAACTAATAAGATGACAAAATTAGATTAAGGTAAGGCACCGATGAAATGTGGATTTTGTAGAGCACTAGGCCACAACAAAATGGAGTGCTGGAAGAAGTAGGGCAAATGCTTGCGTTGTGGGAGTGATTAGCATTTCAAGAAAAATTGCCCTAAATGAGAGGTCCACCATCTGTTAGGGGAAGGAAAACAAGAAGTAGGAGTTGACGGGAAACAAAAAATTTAAACTTGTGCCTATGCCGTTATGGGTAAAGATGCTCTTGATCCTAATGAAGTAATTGAGGTACAATTTCTATCTTTGATATTTTTGGTAAATTTTTATATGATCCTAGTGCCTCGCATTTCATTATATCTTTTACATTATCTCACAAATTGAATATACCACCAGAGCCTAGACTTATCACGTAGAGGTTAGAACACCATTAGGTGAAGGGTTAGTGACAGATATTATGTATTGAGAGTACTAGTTAGGATTGGAGAATGAGTGTATACTGCTAATCTTATACAGATGCCCATACAAGGTTATAATATGATACTTGGAATAGATTGGCTATACCATCACTAGGCATAGGTAGACTGTTTCATTAAGTGCATCACACTCGGTAGGGAAATGTTAATATCAATATGCCACTCAACAAATAACATATCTCCAATACCAATCATCTCAGTAATAGAGGCCAGATAAATTCTGAGAAAAGGCGGGATTTTTAGCATACCTTATTAATAAGTTGCAGGGCATTGCTAAACTTGAGAACGTAGAGATAGGAGTTGAATATCCAGAAATGTTCCCTAAAGAATTAAATTCATTACCTCTTTATAGAGAAATAGAATTTGTCGTTCACACTTTACTGGGAGTTACACCATTTTCAAAGACTCTTTATCAAATGGCCCATGCCGAGCTTAAAGAGCTATTGACAAAGGGATTAATCAGACCAAGCACATCCCCGTGGGGGGCCCTATTACTATTTGTCAAAAAAATGAATGGGACCCTAAGGATATGCATCGATTATAGGGAATTGAACAAGGTCACCATTAAGAATAAGTACCCTTTACCCCATGTAGAAGAATTGTTCGACCTTTTGCAAGGGTTGAGAATCTTCTTGAATTTAGATCTGAGACAAAGGTACTATTTTAATTAAATATTAAGGAGAAGGATAATCCTAAGACCACTTTTAATTTATGATATGGTCATTTTGAATTTGTGGTGATGTCTTTTGGACTGACAAATACACCGGCAGCATTTGTGGACCTAATGTATCAAGTTTTCATACCATGCTTAGACCAGTTTGTAGTCATCTTCATCAATGATATTCTAGTGGTCTCTAAATCTAAAGATAAGATATAAGATATATCCTAGAGAAGCAAAATGTATCGAGATTTAAAAAAATAATGCTGGTAGAATGGGATGAAAAGAGTATAGCATATTACATGCAAAAGTGCCTGACTTGTTAACTGGTGAAGGCAAAACACCAACGACCATTGGGATTGTTGTAGCTACTCCTAATTCCCAACTAGAAATAGGAATAGGTCACCATAGATTTTGTGACTGCTTTGCTACCTATCGACAAACAAATGGATAATCAGAATGACTTATATGAATTTTAGAGGATATGCTAGGAGCCTGTGTGCTAGACTTTGGAGAAAGTTAAATGCAGCACCTGCTATTGATCGAGTTTACCTATAGCAATAGCTATAAATAAACAATTCAAGTAGCATCGTACGAAGCATTGTATGGTAGAAAATGTCAATCCCCAATACACTGGGATTTGAAGGAGCATAAGGGCAGCATTGATCAGTCTCTAAGTACTATACGACATGAGCTGATACAAGAGATAATTGAAAAGGTGCAAGTGATCAAGTAGAAAATAAAAGTAGCCCAAGATAGGCAAAAGCGTTATGCAGATACTTAGAGAAAGGATCTGGAGTTTGAAGTCAGAGATCAAGTATTTCTCAAAGTTTTTCCAAGGAAAAGAGTCAGGAGAATTAGCAAAGGTGGAAAACTTAGCCCAAGATATGTTGAGCCCTATGAGATATGCGAAAGGATACGACTAGCTGCATATAATCTCATGTTACCCCAAGATTTGAAAGGAATACATAATATCTTCCATGTATTGCAACTTCGGAAGTACTATCCTGACCCCTCTCACATCCTATCACCTAAATGCATACAATTGAAAAATGATCTAATGTATGAAGAGCAGCTTGTACGTGTCTTGGATCGATAGGTTTGAGAGCTTAGAAATTGGAAGATTCCTTAAGTGAACGTGTTGTGGTGCAATTATAACATTGAGGAAGTAACATAAGAAAGAGAAGATCTCATACGCTAACAATATCTTGAACTCTTTTGACTTTTAGGTAAGAATCTGGGGACCATATTCTCTTAAGGGGGAGTCTATATTACCCCTAGGTTTTCTTGACTAATTATTGCCATTATTTTTATTTCTATGAATTTTACTTAATAATTATTTTTAAGAAGTTTTTGTGGTCAATTTATAATTTTAAAAACTTGATTTTATCTTATTTGAAACTTTTGGGGCTAATTTGTAATTATAGATAGACTTAATTGCACATAATTTAGGAATTGTGGGGTTTGCATGGAAGACATTTGTGGTCAAAGTGTTTAATTTCATGCACTCAATGTTTTTGAGGACTTAATTGAATGAGGGCTAACTTGGAGGACTTAATTGAGGCATGCTGAAATTTTCTATTTGAGAACCCAGAAAAGTTGATTATATGTATGTCCAAATTGCACTTCAACCCCATTTTTTCTTCACATCTTCACTTGCAACCATCACCTTCTTCATCGGCGATTTCCATCCTACAGCTACCCTTTCCCCTAACCAAACTAATTAAAATGTTCTCCACACTACTGGCTACACTTGCACACCACATGCACGGCTAAATGGGTAGTGCATCACCAAAAATGGGGGGCTAAAAATTGGCAGTAGTTGACCTTGACAAACATAGTGGAGTTGTAGCTGAAAATCATTTTTCTGTAGTTATATTAAAAGCTCTCAGTGTGAGGAAGCTGAAGACATCCATGTATGAGTAATTGGTATAGCGATGGCAACGAAAAATGGTGGTCAGAGCACAGTGGAGAGAAAAACCTATTTACGTTGTTGAGCTCGACTGACCATGTTTCTAGCCATGAAACTTGAATCTAATAGTACTGTTGGACTCAGGAGCTTAAAGGGAGCATTTTGGTGGTGACTTTTGGCTACTTCGGTGGCCACGGACGGTGTCAATGGAGCTAAAGTAGAATATGCTCCTCAATGCAGTGATTGTAATGGTGGTCTTGATTATTGAATTTGAGGTCTCGATTGGGTGATTCATGCGTAAAATAGTTAGAAAGGATTTGGTTATATATATGTTGTATTGTGTTATTTATACCTTGTACCCTAATAAGAATGAGATATCATGGATTATGTGTATGCTTGGACCATGCATGGCTGGAATATTATAATTGTGGTCCTGGATATATTGTATTATATGCTAAATTGGGATTTAATGAGTTTAATAGGAATTCGAGATCTAGGCATAAAGTCAAATTGATGCTCAATTCCTCTCAATGGTGGTAAACCTGTGGGCATCTCATTAGGGAATACATCATCAAACTCCTAAAATAAAGAGATAAAAACACTAGGCAAATCGGGGTCAAAGCCAGTTTCAGATAATAAAACCTCCTTATGCCTAATCACTATCAAAGCTCTCTTGCCTAGAAAAGCATTCTTTAAATCTCTCTTTTGCATAGAAGCATTATTTTTTCTCAACTTTTTCACCCTTCGCTAACTCTTTCTTTTCACTCCCTCAAACTTTCTCATTCTTTTCTCTCTTTTCACTCACCAACGTTTTCTCTCATGCCAATCCCTTTTTCTTGTTTTCACTTGTGCAATCACTCACCATTGAGCCTTTTTTTTATTCTTGTCTCTCATGGCCTCTTTTCTCTTATTACTTTTTTTAACCTCACTACCTAAACTCCCATAAGAAGATTGTTGAAGTTTAATCTGGTCAAGGTAAACTTCCTTGGGTGATAGAGGTGCAAAAGTGACTTTATGTCCATTATGCTCAAAGGAATATCTATTTGTGTACCCATCATATGTTACATGCCTATCAAATTGCCATGGCCTACCCAACAACATATGACCAGCTCGTATGGGTACTACATAATAAACTACCTCATCACTACATCTCCCAATAACAAAAGCTACCACAACCTGCCTGGTAACTTTGACCTCTCCACTATCATTCAACCATTGCAGCCTATATGGATTATATCACACTTCAACCTTAATTTCTCAACTAAATTAGTACTAGCCACATTAGCACAATTATCTCCATGGCCAAAACATAAAAGAACAAGCCCTATGTATTTAGATGGTTAGTCTGAAAATTTGAATGGTATAAGTTTGAAATAAGAATGTATTTGGATGAAGGAAAAAATTTATATAAAAAATGTCATGTATTTTCAAATTGTGTGTTTTAATATGTTGGGAGTGACTATGACAATGTATTGTAGGTAATATTTTTTTGTTTAAATTAAATAAAATAAATTCATATTCACTTTTTATTAAAATTATAACTACAAATATATAAAAATATTTAGAATTTGATATGTTGGGAATGATTATGAAAAATATATCATAGGCATTTGTTTATTTAATTTTTTGTTTATATTGAACAAAATAAATTTGCATCCATTTTCTATTAAAATGATAACTACAAATTACGTAAAAATTACTCTCCACTTTGTGCATATACAAGTTGGAGCTAGTGGTAGATGAAAAATTACATGAAACTATGCCTGAGTGCTATTAGATTGAAGAGCTGCATATTTTGATCATAATTAACAATATTGATTTTTTTCAAATTGAAAATGTGGCCTCCCATCATCTTCAAGATAGTATTTTAAGAATAATAAAATTAGAAAATTTGAAAATATCATTCTTTAAAAACAAAAAAAATGAAAAATTGATAAAACAAGTTCATGATGATGTAAAAGAATGATTCCCCTATCTACAAAAGGCAACCTAGAAATGGATAATTTCGCAGCACATGTATATTTTATATTAAATATTACCATTGCATATCAAATAATAATTCATTACAAAATAAGGATACAGTAGATTGTCAAGGGACATGGTAGCAAAAAGTAATGGAAAACTATCTATCACTTCAGTGCAACCCTACAACATTGCCTTGTACTACACAGAAGTAGCAAAATAAAAATGACAGTGTCCAACAACAATTGGGATCAAATTAGCTTTAGATTACATATCTTATATAATTCATAAACTATTCCAACATCAACAAAGAAGGAACAACAGTGTTGCAAACTAGAACGAACTAATTCCAACATTATAGCAAAATGAAGCATGCTTTTGAAAACCAACTTAGCTAGCTAACATGTGATGCATCAATTGGTTGTTCACTGTTTATGTCAATTTTCATCAACATCATTGGTGGGTTGGATGCATATAGGTTGTGTTGGCATTTCGGAGCTGAATGTTGGAGACAATGTGATAGTAGTAAGTGTTCAGTCTAGTGCACAGTTGAATCCTTTTTGAGGCTTTGCACAAGTTCCGCTTCGATAACGAAATAGTGGAGCAAGTAGAGCTTTTATACTTGGTCCTTCTAAGGTGTTAGATATTAAAATGGGATTTGATGGATCACCAACTTTTATTTCTTTTTCTCGCGGATGAACTGTTCACAATAGCTACATCATGTCACAATCTTCGAGGACAAACGTTGCCTTAATTGATGGCCAATGTAGAGGGTATTCATGAAGAAATCCTCAACTACTTTTCCTACCTTCAACACGGGAAAAAGATGCAAATTAAAAACTATAATGCATGGTGTATACAAGCATGTCTAATGAAATGAATGAATGCAACATAATTTCCAAAAATATAATTTGTATCTTCATACTAAATAAATAAACAATATAAACGTTTTGAAGCCTGTGATGGAGATGGGGAGGAACATAGTGCAAGTTTCTAGTGAATATTGCACTTCGCTAATCATGATGGTCCTAGAGAAGATATGGTAACATGATATATTTGGCAAAACTACTTCCTCAGCATCTCAATCTTGTACTTGCACCTAAACAATTGCTTTAGAAAACCCCTCATCTCATTCGGAACAAATTCAACTACCTTGCCATTTGTCAAAGGTGCAAGAGAACAAGCATCAACCAATTATTAGAGCAATTTCTCATCCTCCTATTACCCCTCCTGCTCAATTTCAACATAATGAGATATATTGTGGTGGGATAGACCATACATGCTTAAGAGGAACTAATTATATGTAAATAATTATTAATGGCAAACTATTATATGGCAGAATTATGATGCATTATAATGCCAAAAATAATGAATTTAAAACATTGCTCATTAAAAATAGCCTTAAAACAATACCATTTAGATATGGTAGTTAAATACATCAACAAGATAACTGCATGTCTATAGTTTTTATAGAGAACCCTGGATCTAATAACATTTCTAGCATATATCCATAATATACATTAAAACATCATAACTTAATCATAATGATAAATAAAAGCAACATGAAAAAAAACTAGAAGACATGACGCAAGCTATTATTGCAAAAATCGGCGAATACAACCAACGATCATTAAGAATTTCATCTTTTGACCCTAAAACAAGCAAGAGGCGTGGAATACAACAAGGAGAAAGTGTACCTAATAAAAATGTGGTTTGGTAATCAATACATATTTTGTCAAACTGCCCATAAGAGCCATATTATGACTTTTATCTAGCAAATAGCCAATAATAATTTCCATTGAATGAATAACTAATCCAAACCCTAAAAATAATAATACTTTGAAATAAGCATGAGTAATCAAGTGAAGTAAAATACTTCAACAAAACCTCATTCCTAGAGCTAACATCATATATCCCAATTGAGATATTATCGAATATGTTAAACATCTCTTAATGTCATTTTGAGCAAGAGCTAAAGTAGCTCCTAATAAATACTATGATTATGTCTATCAATGAGATTAAAATCATAGTGTAAGGTAAATTATGAAAAGAGGAAAGAACGCGAGCTACAAGAAAAATCCCTACTGCTATCATAGCAACATGTATAAGAGCTGAAATAGGAATAGGCCTCTCCATTCCATCATTAATCATAAATGAAAGGGAAATTGTGCAGATTTAGCAATTGCACCAATGAATAACAGAGCAAAACACAAAATAACAAATGGAGAATTTACTTCATTATTATAAATTAAGCTATTGAATATTTCAAATAAATCCTAAAATTCAAAACCACCTCCTATTTAAAAAAAACCTAAAATTTCTAATAATAAACCAAAATCCCTACGCAATTGGTTACAAATGCCTTTTGACAAGCATTTTCCATAGGAGGTTGTGTGAACCAAAACCTTATTAAAAGATAGGAACACATTCCTACCGATTCTCAAAAAATATAAATTTGTATCAACTTTGAACTAGTAACTAATCCGAACATGGAAATACTAAAAAAGTCATATAAGCAAAAAATCTCAAGTATCCTTGATCATGAGCCATATAATTATCACTATAAATAAGAACCATAATTGCAATAGTACTGATTAACATTGACATAATAGAAATAAGTGGATCAAACAAGTAGCGAAATTCTAAGGAAAAATCATTATTGAGGGTCCAAGACCATACATATTGATATATAGAACTGCTATTTTTTCGTTGAATAGATAGATAAGTTGAACAAAATCATAACTATACTTAACAAAAAAATACTTGGAAAACCCACATGCAACGAAAATTTTTGTTGTCGTCAGAAAAAGAAAAAGTCCCACTTTTATTAACATAGGAACTGAAAGTGGAAGGAAAGATATGATCCACACATACTTATATATTTGTTCCATAAAAAAAAAGTCTTAATTAATATTAATTGTTTCGAATTCACTGGACATTATCTTTTTTGAAAGGAGCCAATAAAAAAAAAGATATGTACTAACTTAAATAGAATTATTTCTTTTCAATTATTCTTTTTGCTAAATACTAGAAATATTCAAATCAATAAGTTAAAATTGGTCAAATTATATGAAAGAAAGAGATTAATTATTAGTATCCTTTGAATTTGAAAATTCAAGTCGAATTAGGCATATTTTTCCTAAGTTTAACAAGTGACTAGAAAAAAAAGAAGAATATTCTTATTTTTTTATTTTTAGTAATGTTGTATGTGATTTTCCCATATCTTTTACTCACCTTATCTATTCTTTTTAATTTTTAGAAAAAAAATAAGAAAATATCATCCAGAAAAGAAATACATAATGAATTAGAAAACCACAAACTTTTTTCTTGAACAATAGATGTTTTTCACATCTGTTAACCCTTTAGATAATTTACATTATTTTAATTATAACAAAATTATTCATAGAAACATGCGTTGGAGAGGATGCGCATATTTATGTATTATCTGTTGGAATCGGTTTGCGTGTTAGTAGCTAGAATCTATCATGTGCTGGAATTTACCTTCCATAAATAAAAGATCTTTTGTAGATTCTAATTTGATTTGCATTTTTGTATCTTATGAAAGAAATCATTTTATGCAAAAATTATTGAATCACTTATTGTTTTAGGAATGAATGCATGATTATTGAAGTTAACTTATTCCCTTATTTAGTTCCAACATACTCTTTCCCTAATAAGAACTTATAGCCATTAAACATAAACATATAAAAGAAAGATTATACAAGTGTGAATCACTAAGTCAAGAGAGAACTTTGTTAAGTGTCTAGAGGCATTGTGGGATACTCTCATACATGTTTTGCACTTAATTATTGCTAATTCCTTAATCTACGTGTATTTATGAGAGACCTTATGGTGAAAAAGGTTAAGTTGAACTTGCCTTCAACGGACCTTGGAGAGATGTGTATAAGGCGATTTGTGTCTCGAAGGACCTAGTAGTGAAAAGAAATGGAAGTCGTACCTACTCTCAAGGGACTCGTGAAGAGAACAAATTGGTGCTTAGTTGCTCTAAGGATTTCTTAGTGAAGAAACCAATAGAATAGTACTATCTGGAATCTTCTGCATTGTCCTTGGTTTCAGTCTGAAAGAAGAAACTAGAGCTTGCTGTACGGAGTGGCAGCAACCCTTGCATTAGTCTATAGAGGTTGTGCAAGTGAATCGAGCAGAAGTTCCCCTGAGCTTGTTCATAAGCAGTTAGTTTCACATTGCTCTAGAATCTGCCTTAGCCCATCTGGGATTCTGATGTAGCTCTTTGCAAATAGTTGATTTTTCACCTTACTAAGGTGTTTCTGCTCCTTAAACTTTTCTTATTGTCAAATTACTATTTTTATCTATAAAAACCTCATTATACACTTATTAATTTGATAGGTTTAAAATTCTAAGTGAAATCTTAGGTAGAGGATATAGACTTGCTGAACCTCTATAAATACCAATATCTATTTATTTATGTTTTTACTGTTTTTTCTTATCAATGGTATGATTGGTATCTTAACTAATACTTCCAAATTCTAGTCAGTATCTGAAACTATTTTTCTACAAAAGAATTAAATAGTTTTTGAAAGGCCAAAAAGTATTTTGAGTGATAAACTTCCACTACATTAAAATCTCTTAAGTTTAATTCGCCCCCCTCTTAAATATATAATCACTCACAATTGACATCGGAGCATTAGTTCTCTATATTATGGTGTAATTACTAGAGTAAAAAATTCTATGGCCACTAACACTCTTGATGTCTTTGCAGAAAGGCAATTGCACCAATAAGTTGATTAATGGATAGATGGTTCCAAAAAAGTGATGTGAATTCATTAATGATGATAAAAAGGCCATCTTAATGAATGTGAGGGCAAAAAATGTTCTATCAGGCGCTCTCATCAAAGAGGAGTACAACCCAATTAGTACATGTGCTACTAACAAAGTAAATATAGGAAATGTTACAAGGAACCCATAAAGGTACGAGTCAGGTTCAATAAGAGAGGATTGCTCTTCTCATTCACAAGTATGAATTATTTCAAATAAAGCTTCATGAGACCATAAGCCAGATATACGTGCGCTTTATGGAAATTATAATTTTTATGTTCGTACTCGGTATAATTATAAATAAGGATAAGCAAGTATGGAAGATACTTAGATCACTTCTAAAGAAATGGACACCAAAAGCTACTACTATTCAAGAAGCTTGTGATCTTAGCATAATGACCATTGGTGAACTAATTAGATCTCTCACATCCGATGAGATGATGTAGCTAAATAAAGAAGAAGATTTGAAAACAAAGGTAAAGAAAAAACATTGCTTTTAATACCGATCATGATTCCAACTTAGAACCCCAAGAAGATCTTGATAAGGACCAGGTTGTTAAGTTGCATTTTTGCCTTTTTATTTCATATAAATTCCCTTTGTGATTAATAATAAAAATGCTTAATTGTTAGGTTTTAACTTTCATTTTATATTTTGTGAAGCAAATTGAAGATTCGAGCTTAATGCAATTGAAAATTGGGCATTTGACATGCTTGAAGCAAAGAATTGCATTTCGAAGTAGACGAGGATTGGAAGAAGAAAATAATTTAAGTATGGGCGTGTCCTGCTTCCCAAGATTATTATGCAAAATTTGATTTGGAAGCATTCAATCTACTTTAGCAGTTGTATATATTTGGAATATTTTAATTTTTATTTCTTTAATTAGGATAATTTGAGTTTTCCTATTCTGATAGGATTCTTATTAGTTTCCCAGTTGCATCAGGAGTAGTAGGCTATTTATATTGAACTAGGTATCTTTCATATGAGCTTTTCATTCTTTCACTCAGCATATTTTATTTTTCCTGCACTTTTTTCTTAGATATGAGTTGCTAAACTTTGCTTATAGCCTAAAGGTTTATCGAAGTTTGGATTCTTCAGTATTTGTAAGATCTAAATAGTTTTATTAGCACTTCTTATTTCTTGAGTATTTATTTATCTTTTGTTTTCATTACGATTATTCAAGTTTATTGAATTTAAGGCCCAAATTTGATAGCTTAGAATAATTGTTCTATCAATTAGAATATTAAATCTGTAATTGTTTAATTATTCTAATACTTATGGTAAATAACATAGTTATGTGTGGTGTATGCATAATTTATGTTATGTGGATAAATAATCTAGTTTAAATGAACCCCAATTGTGTGTGTTTGTTGGCTAGGACTAGGTTTGTTTAGTTTTTAATGCTGTTGATAAATTAAATCATAGGAGCATTTCATTTGGGTTATTTATTGGCAAGGAAAATTACTAACGAGCTTTTCTTAGTTATTAAAATAGTAATGAGAGATTGGTTATTAGAGCGTTCGAGTAACTATAGTCAGTCTATTCAAGAAGATAGTAATTAATCTTTGCATCAATGATCAAATTTGTGAGCCAAACTGAGATTTTTACTTTAGACTAGATTTCATTCTTATTGATTTCTTATTTTATTTGTGATTTATTTATTTTTAAGGTTCTAGGTTTTTGTCTCATAAAAATTCCCCCTTCTATTTTATTTTATTCAGTAAACTTGAAAAAAAATAAAATTTACAAGTCCCTGTGGAATTCGACTCTACTTATCACTAATTACAAATCATACTTTTAGAGTAGGAATTTATTTTTGTTGGAATCAACACCCACCAAATTTTGGCATCGTTGCCTGGGATTTGTGTCAAATAATTTTGTTTCTTTTTAATACCTTAATCTTTTCATATAAGTGAACTTCAATACGATCCTAAGATTAATAAGACGGCTTGTAGATTGCAAAAGAAAGGTGAATCGTCACCTTCAGATCTCGATTTAGATTCATCTAGTTTAGTCAGTTCTAACGATTTAGAACAATAGGAAATAATGATCTGTGAAAGAACTTTAAAAGAGTTAGTTGAATTGGATTTGACTCAACAACCACTTTACATTGAATATCCAGAGTTGAAAACACCTTTGGAGTTAAAATCTGGGTTAATCCATCTATTACCCATTTTCCATGGTTTGAAGAATGAAGATCCCCATAGCATTTAAAGGAACTTTATGTTGTGTGCTCAACTATGAAACCCCAAAAAACATTTAAAGAACAAGTCAATTTGTGAGCTTTTTCATTTTCTTTAGTAGATAAAGCTAAATATTGGTTATTTTACATACCCCATGGCTCTATTACTACATGGGTGGAAATGGCAAAATTGTTTCTTGAGAAGTTTTTCCTTGATTCGCATGTTACTAGCATTAAAAAAGAGATTAGCAGGACAAAATAAAGAGACACGAAGAATCTTTATGAATATTAGGAAATATTTAAACAACTTTGTGCAAGTTGCCTACAACATGGTATTACTGAGCGACTTCTCATTTAATACTTTTACGAAGGAATTCTACCAATGGAAAGGAGGATGATGGATGCAGCAAGTCAAGGAGCCAGAGTGAACAAAACTCCAAGCAAAGCTTGAGAATTGATTTCTATAATGGCTGCTAACTCCCAACAATTTGGATACTCGTAGGATCTTCCTAGAAGGGCTAATGAGGTAAGTAATTCATCTCTTGAGCGTCAAATTTCTACTTTAACTTCTCTTGTTCAACAATTGGTTGTAGGAAATACATAGGAAATAAAGGCTTGTGGGATTTAAACTAACGTTGGTTATCCTACAGATATGTGTCCTATACTCCAAAAGGATTCTTGCAAACTATTCAATGCTGTAAGAGGATTTCCTGGACCATCGTAAAGAAAGTACGATCCCTACTCAAACACCTACAACCCAAGATAGAGGGATCATCCAAATTTCAGTTATCAAGAGAGATTGCAGCACTATCAATACTTCCAACAAAAATCACCTCTCCCACAGCAACCACCGTTTTTAAATACAGGTATATCTCTTGAAGAGATTGTTAAATTGCTTGTGACTAACATTGAATAATTTCAACAGGAAATGCGAGGAAGCATTCAAAATCTAGAGAATCGGATGAGTCAGCTAGCCACTTTAATGAGTAAGATAAAATCCCAAGAAAAATTATTTCTCAGACAATTGTCAATCCCAAGCAGAACGGTAGCACGATTACTTTAAGGAATGGTAAGAAACTGAAGGAACCCAATAAGAATACACAAGAAAAAACCATTATGGAAGAAATAAAGAGAGCGATTGTCATGCCCCAGGATTTGGTTAAACATTTGCATGAACCTAATGGTAAGGTGACAAGCTTATTAGTTATACACCCTTCCTTTTCGGAAACGTTTGCTAAATCTAAAAAGCATGAAGAGGAAAAGGACATTCTTAAAACTTTTTGCAAGGTCAAGATAAATAATCTATTACTTAATCAAACAAATACCTCAGTACGCTAAATGTTTTAAAGAATTATGCACAAATAAAAGAAAATTAAGGGGTAATGAAAGAATAAATGTGGGAAAAAATATCTCAGTAGTAATATAAAGGAAATTACCCTTCAAATGCAAGGACCTAGATATGTTTACTATTCCTCACAGAATTGGCAATGTTGGTGCTTCAATTAATATCATGCCTCTTTCCATCTACTTTCCTGGAATGTTGGTCCTTCGAAAGAAATAGGAGTAGTTCTTCAACTTACTGATAAGTCTGTTGTATATCCCAAGGGAATCTTAGAAGATGTGTTAGTATATGTTAATGAGTTAATTTTTTCTACTGATTTTTATGTACTTAACATATCTGAAGATAACTCTCCTAAAACATCGCAAATACTATTGGGAAGACTTCTCCTTAGAACCTCTAGGATTAAAATTGATGTGTATAATGGTACACTCACTATGGAGTTTGATGGTAATGTGATTAAATTCAATATCTATGATACCATGAAATATCCTAGTAGTTTGACTCACAAAAGCTTTGATTTGAATGATGATGATAATTTTGCGACATGAGGAATAGCTATATCTAGCCAAAGACATTAAAAAGTGACACTTTTTAGGAGGCAACCCAAATTTTTAGTTTAATGTTCATATTTTTTAAAAAAATCTTTTTTAATTAGCTTTTTTTTTCTCACTTTGATGCAAAAGATGTTTTAAATTGGCATGTGGACATAGTTTATTTGATAGAAAAGCTTTTTAATCTACTCGTGCCAACGCTTTATTCAAAGACCTCTTTTGCCATAAAAGAATTGTTTGACAAGGAAAGCTCTTCAATCCACACGTATCTACCTTGTTCAAGGACCTCTTCTGAGATCATTTAGCTATTTAATAGAAAAGCTCTCTAATACCTATACCCTTGCCTTGTTCAAGGATCTTTTTTAATATGTTGGAATTATTTGACATTACATATTGCTTGTGATATGACACCTGTAGGTTTGAATTGTTTAGAAGGCATGGGCCTACTTGGAAAATGGAATGGTGTGTTTTATTTTTGCTCTCCAGGACCCAATATGTCACGAAAGCATAAGAGGGTTTTTGATGATGATGATGAAGAAACCTCACCCACCTCTGTTGTAGCTGAACTAAGGACTTGTGACAATGATCTTCATACTCTTTGCTACCAGCTTTCTCACACAAAGACCAACCTTATGGCCTATTTTGCTCGTGTTGGTTTCTCACCCTTAGTTCCACTCAGTCCTTGAAGCAATGCAAACCTCATCTTCTCAAGAGAGTTCCTCTTCCACATATTTTTATACATTTACATTCTTAGTTTGAAACATTGAGGACAATGTTTGGTTTAAGTGTGGGGGAGGAATATTTGGATGCATTTTGCTTCAAATAGCATGAAATGGCTCCTTATTTTTCTTATTTGCTTTCAAAGTGTGCTTTAGTTCTTGATTAGTTAATTTTTCTCATTGACCTTTTGCCTCTTTTAGATGCTTGTCCCTAGGTAATATTTAAATAATTAGGTTGAATTATGACACATTGTAAGAATGGCATATGTAGTTGAGTTCTTGTTTATTGCACTTTGACTTGTTACCTTGTTGGTTGACTTGGATGAAAAATGTATAAGAGAATTAATGCATATCACCTAATAATTGTCATCATAGTGGGTTGACTTTTCTAAAACTTGCCTTAATGAACATACTTGGGTTGAATTATTAAGTTGAATGTACTAAGATAATGAAGGTGACTAGGTTAGACCATTTAACCTCTCTCTTAAAAAAAACCTTGATTACTCCGTTAATCACTAAAATAAAGAAATTATGAGTAGGGATAATAACCATCTAAGTTTGTGATTGGCTGAGTAACCAAGTTGATTTATCACCAATATCTATATTTATGTAAAAAGGTTGGATAACATTCTAGACAAATTATGGCTGGCTAAGTATCTAGGTGCATTCATCACCAATGTTTGTATTCGCGTAAAAAGATTGGTCTATGAGCTGAATTTAGCCCCAGAGAGAGAGAGAGAGAGAGAGAGAGATCAAATATGGTTTTTCCCTTTCATCTCTTATGTTTTCTTATATTCAACTTGCTATTCTTCCATGAATATGTGATATCGTTGCATATTTTCAATAGTTGTCTTTCTACGTCTTAAATTGAAATAAACTTAATGAAGAAGTGTGAGGTCCATTTTTACATTTCAAGTTAGAAGATATTGCCAAGGTGACAGGTTATATGTGTGATTTATATGGGTTTTTTCTATGAAGTGCAAGTTTTTACTAGCGTCTTGATTCAACCCTCCAAAATATGATAATTTAAATTATTTGGGGACAAGTTGAGAAATAGGAAGAAAGGATTGTGAGAAAGATTGATAAATTGGAACTATTCTATGCTTAAGGACAAGTATTGCCTAAGTGTGGGGCAATTTGTAAAGTTGCATTTTTGTCTTTTTATTTCATATAAATTCCCTTTGTGATTAATAATAAAAATACTTAATTGTTGGGTTTTAACTTTAATTTTATATTTTATGAAGCAAATTGAAGACTCAAGCTTAATGCAGTTGAAAATCGAGCATTTGACATGCTTAGAGCAAAGAATTGCATTTTCGAGGAAACGAAGAATGGAAGAAGGAAATAATTTAAGTGTGGGCGTGTCCTGCTTACCAAGACTATTATGTAAAATTTGATTTGGAGGCATTCAATCTATTTTTGTAGTTGTATATATTTGGAATATTTTAATTTTTATTTATTTAATTAGAATAATTTGAGTTTTTCTATTCTGATAAGACTCTTGTTAGTTTCCTAATTACATTAGAAGTAGTGGGCTATTTATATGGAACTAGGTATCTTTCATAGGAGCTTTTCATTCTTTCATTCAACATATTTTATTTTTCCTGCATTTTTCTCTCAGATAAGAGTTGCTAAACTCATCTTCTAGTCTAAGGGTTTATCGAAGTTTAATTTTTCAATATTTGTGAGATCTAAATGGTTTTATCCACACTTCTTATTTCTTAAGTGTTTATTTATCTTCTTTTTTCATTATGATTACTCATATTTATTAAATTTAGGGCCCAAATATGATAGCTTAGAATAATTGTTCTATCAATTAGAATATTAAATTTGTAATTGTTTAATTGTCTAATAATTGTGGTAAATAATATAGTTATGTGTGGTGATATGCATATTTTATATAATGTGGGTAAATAATCTAGTCTAAATGAACCTAACTTGTGTGTGTTTGTTGGCTAGAACTGGGTCTCTCTAACTTTTAATGTTGTTGATAAATTAAATTCTAGGAACATTTCGTCAAGGTTGTTTATTGGCAATGGAAATAACTACGAAGCTTTTCCTAGTTATTAAAATAGTAAAGAGAGATTGGTTGTTAGAGTGTTCGAGTAACTATAATCAATCTATTCTAGAAAAAAGAAATTAAGCTTTACATCAATGATCGAATTTGTGAGCCAAACTGAGATTTTTACCTTAGACTAGATCTCATTCTTATTAATTTCTTATTTTATTCATGATTTATTTATTTTTAAGATTCTAGGCTTTTGTTTCATCAAAATCTCCCTTTCTATTTTATTTTATTTAGTAAACTTGAAAAAAAAATAAAATTTACCAGTCCCTGTGGAATCTGACCTTACTTACCACTAATTACAAATCATACTTCTGGAATAGGAATTTATTTTTGTTGGATTCAAAACCTACCACAGGTTGAGGATGAAATCATTTTGATTTCCCATAGATTAAAGCAACTGATGAACCTTAGAAGAAAATTTCAGAACAATAGGTCAAAACCAAAATGAACAAATTTGAAAACTCCAAATATCGAGCCACCTCATTCTTATAGATGTAATGAAACCGAATACAAAAAACTAGATTATCGTCGATTGAAGAAATATGCAAAATAAGCCAAAGCAGAGGTGATGGCAACCACTTGGGATGAATCTGATAATGAACAATTTGATAATGAAAAGAGTTGCTTTATGGTAGATCAAGTAAGTACTTTATATTCTGATTATGATTCCAGTAATAAAATTGACATTGATGATAATGTGCAAATATTGCTTAAGCTTTATGAAATTCATGTCTGATGAAGTTGAAAGTCGTATTTAGTGAATAAGGTTGTGTATGGGTTGATTTGACAAGAGAGATCGAGCGATCTAATAAGGATATTTTTCAAGGTCTAAGATTTGCAACAAACAATAAATATTAAACTAGTTGAGGTACCCACGACTAAGGTACTCTGACGCTCAAGTTAGTACTAGTCAAATTGAAGTAATCGAGCAGCAAAGTAAGAATGTATAGTGTATATGGCATTACTTAGAGTATGGCTGGCAATGAGATATTTATAGCCTTCTCTTGGTAGATGATATGTCTAAGATGCCCCTATTAAATATAGAAGGCTCTTGTCCTTGCCTAGAAGTTATTGGTTATTTTCAATCCCAGTATTATTCTAAGTGACATCATCTTTTACTTTCCAAGGTGAATAGTATTTTGGGTAGCGCCTCCTTGCCAGGGTTGGTGACAGAGACTGTATTGGGTGGCACACGCTATTAATGCGGAGGCATGCTACTTGTTAGAGCATTAAATATGACAAGGATATGAGTCAGCATCGGGGTGAGCACTCTAGTTGATAATTATCAAATAGAAGTTGAATAAAGTGGCTTGAAGCTTCCCATTAGGTACAGTCGAGAATAATCTATTTTAGTAAGTGGTTGTCGTCGAGTAATCCGACCCAGCTGAGTCCAGTAGTGCTGTTGGGTTGCACATGTTAAGTGTGCCTGGGGGCTCTCTCTAAGATCGATAGTTTATTGGGCTAGACCTGTTTAGCTATCCCATATCATGAGTCCCCCCTACTCGCAATCCTGATTGAGCTTATTGATGAGCAGGAGCAAGGAGTAGATAACTAAATGATGGTTATGGCAGTTATGCACATTTGACCAGGGTTTTTGATGATTTTTCATATTTAATGTGCTAGTTACATAGTAGAATATGAAGCGTCAAGGGGCAGCAGTGCAATTATTACTGCCGCTTGGGTTCCCGTGTCCAAATGCCTATAAATAAATGGGGTAGAAATATCTATTTTTTACTTTTACTAATTTTGTTCTAGTCGAGTTCTTAATTTTAGAGTTCTCTAAATTCGTTCTGCATTTAGAGTTTTCAAGCTACCCATTATAAGGTCTTCAGCAAGTTTGTGCTTTCCTTTATTTTTCTTTACAGAGATGTTTAGTGCTTCAAATAGTAAAAATAATAGGTCTGAGGGTGTCCATTTTTAAGGGGATTTTGGGGGTGAAAGTGCATATAGGAACGCGTTTAAGAATACCTTAGATAGCTTGTCAAGTGACAGCTCAATCTCCAGCAACTCGAGTATTGAGAGGGTTGCTTTCGGGGGTGATGTTGGCCCTAGCAAAGTGCAGGCATCACGGGGTTGATTGTTTACTTTGGACCACTATAGTGAAATAGTATCTAAACTTTCCCCTGCTGACTTAGTCTGAATTAGGGAGTGTACCATATCCCTAATAAATATGAGCTTTTGGTGCTCGGGCCTAGGGGTAGGATGCATCAACCTTTGAAGATATGTATAATGGGGTTTGAGGAGGGGTTGAGGTACGGCCTTAAGTTTCTTCTAGCATCAGCCATAGTCGACCTCCTAGTAGGCCTCGAGGTCTATATAACCCAACAATTTCACCATGATTTATAGTTTTGTTGTGTTGATGTACCTCTTTAGCCAGCTAACCTCTTTCACCAACTTTTCAAATTTGTTTCATTTGCCAATATCCCAAAATTTAGGTAGTATAGAAGAGTATGGCTTCTATTATCTGACAGTGCATCAGCATCAAATGTTTCTGGTAGCCCCTTCATCCTCGTATTGCCAGAAGTGGAAAAAATACTTTCTTTATGTTCGAGGGCTTGATGGGTTTAATATTCCAAGGGGGTAGTGGAGGAGGCATGTGGAAATACTAGAGAACCAAACACCCAGTTGACCCAACACTTTTGTTTGGGACTTAGTTAATTTTAGGTAAATGAAGGCCTCAATTCTAACCAAAGAGAGATGTCTAGTACTAGTTGGCCTGTCGCCAGCCGTGCTCGACTTGCTTACAGGTGACTGGCTAGGTAGTGATCTTTTGTCAACTTTGATAATATAGATTTCTATTTTTCTACTTGATTCTGATGGTTTTCTATTTTATCCCTTGTTAGCAGATCAAGAAGAAGTAATGGCCCGCAGTCGAGTAGAGGCAATAGCAAGAGCATAGAAGAATGATGAGTGCTATTTAATGGTTGCTCGACGAAAGGCCCCTGTAGTGAAGCCCATCACCTCAACCCGCTCGACCACCGCCCCTATCATACCCCAAATATAATAGGTGCCCTAACCTGTCTAAATAGAGGAATGTGTCCACAGCAGCCCCATAGGTTGGGGTAAAAGATAAATAATCAAGCAAGGAGGTTTCGCACATAAAATGATAGCAGGCAATAGGGCAAATAAAAGGTGATAAGTGGTTATGACTTGTTTGGCAAGCATGGCGATGAGGTGCAATTCTAACTTCCCTAATTGGCATCACCCTACTTTAGACCCAACCCTATCATGGAGGTAACTGATTCCACTCTATCATATAATCAAGGAGCACAGGCACCGACGCATTTAAATGGATGGTGATTGAGCTCTTTTTAGCAGACCAATAGAAATTCATAGGCCTGAGTTAGGTTGGTGTTCTCAGGGCTCGAGCTTACCACAGCAATATGGTGAGTGTGAGGTTAATTGTTTCTCATTGAGCTTTTCTTTCAAAAAATTACATTATTTGTTGATGTTTTCTATTTTAGGTAAGCTAGTCGGGATATTTCTTTTACTGTCAGTTAGAGTTAGCCTTGGCAGATCATGAGGAGCTATGAGAGAGAGAGGATTTGGAGACCTTGAAGGTTTATCTCAAGTCCTTCCAACTCTAAGTTGACTAGTTAATGAAGGCGATGGTTGAACTCCAAGAGCAACTCCACGCGAAGGACCAGCAACTGTAGTTGAGGAGATGAGTCAAATGGACTCCATGTTAAAGAAAGCTCACCTAGATATATAAGTAAGCTACTCCTCTAGATAATTAGTGGGCTACATAGATGCACTCGAGGAGACTTTGGCGACCTTCTCTCAATAGCTCCTCATATTGCAGCGAGAGGTGGTGGAATAATTCATGGTGAGCTCGGCCTTATAGGATGTGAACGTAGTTTTGTCCATCGATGATGCCTACGATGCATTTAAATAGGCAATAAAGTAGCTTGAGTATCTTAGCTACGCTTTTTGGGTGGAGGATAAGGACAGACTAAGCCCTGCCCTCGATGAAAAGTTGTAGCCTTACCCAGAATCAAAAGAAGGCGCGATCGATGGGGGCAAAGAGAGGGATACTGCAACAAACGTCCTTGTCAAGCCCATGACTAAAGCCCAACAAAAATAGGCCAAGGTTAAGGCCAATCTAGTGAAATTGGTGAGCAAGTTTGCCTTTGCTGAGTACCTAGACTTCCAAATTAAAGATGGACATGTCGACATTGTACAATACGTGCTGCGCTCAACTGATTTTATGAGTGACGTCACGGGGTCTTTACAACCAACTTAAGCCATTCAACCGCTTACATTAGCAATGCCAGAGCCTAATGAAGACTAGCTAGAAAGTGGCCAGGTAATGTTGAGCCAGACTTGATGCCCCAACTCTTTGCTACTTTTTGTTATTTTTTTCTATTTTATTTTTGTAATAGGATGCTATTGTAATGAACATTCCAATCAATAAAAGATCTTTTTTCATATCTTTGTTGTCGAATAAAATGAGTTTCACATGTTTCTTATCGAATGCAACTTTACTGTCGCGATTGCATGGTGGATAGTTGACATTGATGTTAGCTATTGAGAAAATTCAACAACTTTGTCATCGATTTTGACTAGTGTTGAGAGATACACATGGTCTTGCTGAAGTGCACTTAATAATTTTTTTTCATAACTTTGCTCAATTTAATAGTCAATGGTCATTATTTTATGGTCGACTTACTGATCGACTACTGGGTTGATTATATAGTTTGGGCTAAAAAGCCTTGAGTTGGTAGCATATAGCTATTTTGAGTCAATTGCATGATCGATTTAGAACTTTAGTTTGGCAGCATAATACTGCTTTTACATCAACTATGGGGTTAACTCAAAATTTGATTGGGCAGCATGAAGCTGCTTTTTTATCAACTATGGGGCCGACATGAGACTTACGTGGCAGCATGAAGCTGTTATTTTGTTAATTGTGAGATTGACTTGAAACTTGAGTGCAGCGTGAAGCTGCTTTTGCATCAATTATGAGGTCAACTTGAAACTTGAGTAACAGCATGAAGCTACTTATTCATCGACTACAGGATCAACTTAGAACATTAGTGATAGTGTGAAGCTACTTATTCATCAACTGCAAGATCGACTTGGAACTTAAGTGACAGTGTGAAGCTGCTTATTTGTCAACTGTGGGGTTAACTTGGAATTTGGAATAGTGTAAGGTAGATACGATTGTGATAATGCAAACAAATGGTAGTAGTGTCGCTAGAACTTTACTTATATCACAGAATATGAGGATTATTACAATGTGATTTCATGTGTAGAATTTCTTCAAGTTAATGGCATCCTACGGACGAGAGAGCTCATCCCCATCCAAATTAGCAAGTCAGTAAGAATTATACTTTGATACTTTCACAATGGTATAGGGTTCTTCTTATTTTAGGTTAAGTTTGTCAACATTCTTAGACAATTCTACCTTTTTGAGAATGAGGTCTCTAACCTTAAAATGGCGTAGCTTAATCCCTTTATTATAGTTCTCCGCCATCTTCGACCTATAGCACTGTATGGTGTTGTAGGCTTCTTACCTCTTCACATCAATAATCTTGAGGTCGAGCTTTCTTTTTGATGTGTTTCTAAGTGAGTGGAAGTGAATAACTCGAGCTGTCTATTAAATGAGTTCTGAGGGGATGACTGTCTTGGACCATAGACCAGATTATAAAGGCTATAACCTATGGCTATATGGGGATTGTTCTATATGCCCATAATACTCCTAAGAGATTGTCTGCCCAACTCAACCCTATGTCTCATATTCTGGCTTTCAAATGGTTGAGGATTGTTCTATTTATCACCTTTGTATGGTCGTTCAATTGAGGATTACCCATAGAGGTAAAGTACTGGGTGATTCCCAAGGCCTCACACCAACTTCTAGTACTTCTACTTTAGAACTGAGTCTCATTGTCTGAAATGAGTATCTTGGGTAGGCCAAAGCAACAGATGATATTTTTTTAGATGAAACTCTTGATGGTTGTGTCAGTTATTTTTGGGACAGTCTTAGCCTCAACCCAATTGGTTAAATACTCGATCACCACGATTATGAACTTTCATTGAACTATTGACTTTGGTAGAGAGCCCAAAATGTCGATCCCCCAGTAGTTGAATGGCTAAGAAATTTGAACATTGACCATGGGCTTGATGGGTTGATGTAGTAGGTTTAAATAAACTTGGCATTATGTACACTTTCGAGCAAAATCACAGTTTTTTGAGCAAAATCTACAGAGTTTTTCAACAATGTTGGCCAATAGTATCTATACCTGATGATTTTATGGGCAAGGGATCTTTCCCAAAATGGTTCCCACACATGCCTATGTGGATATCTTGCAATACTTCATGAACCTGATAGGGATCCATGCACCTTAGGAGCGGTCTAGAGATCGACCTCTTATATAGTTGGCCATGCTCGTCAAGTGCAAACTTGGCAGCTTGTCCTCAAAGGCATCGAGCCTCAATTTTATCTTTAGGGATTGTGCCATGACTTAAGTAGAGTTTTATTAGATCCTGCCATGAAGGGACTGTCTCCTCAATACTCCCTACTAGGTTCTTCTTGAGTGGGTCAATCGATAGCTTATCAACAATTAGAAATGTTATTACCCTATCTTTAGTGTCTCTAGTCGAGCTCTCAAACTTGGATATGGCATATGCACACTCATTCTCAGATTGAGGTACCTGACTAAGGGTGAGCTTTTAGAATGATTACTGCAATTTTCTGACCTTCGCCAGGTACCAACTCATTGTTGAATCCTTAGCTTCAAAATTTTCCTCAATCTATTTTGCTACCAGTTGGGAGTTTGTGATTGTAGCCAGGTGCTCAATACCTCGGTCAAGTGCCATCCTTATCCCCGCGAAGAGGGCCTCATATTCTGCCTCATTATTAGTAACTACCTAGTTGAGTTTTATTGCAAAATCATACTCCTCTAATGTTGGGGAATAGAGACCTACTCTAGCTCCCTCTTCAGATGTAGTCGATGATTCATCGATGTGCAAAGTCCAAATGAGAGGGGCTTCCCAATCTTTCTCAAGCAGGTTAACTCGCTCGGGATGAAATCAGCTAAAACCTACACTTTGATGACTGTTTTAGGTTGGAAGATGATGTCAAATTCTCCCAATTAGATGATTCATTTGGTTAACCTCCCAATGTATTTGGCTTTGACAACGCTTGCTTCAACTGCTAGTTAGCCAGCACTATCATGGCATGAGACTGGAAATATGGATGCAGCTTCTGAGCCACGATGACTAATGCCAAGGCAAATTTCTCAATCTCTAAGTAGTTATGCTCTGATCCTTAGAGTGACTTAATGCAATAATAGACTAGTCGATGGCTTTCATCTCTAGTCAAAACTAAGATCGAGATGATCGATGCCTCTAAAATAGCCAAATATATGTGAAGGACCTCTCCAAGTTTGGGTTTTGCAAGCATCAGGGTGAGGACAAATATTATTTTAATTCAACCAGTGCCTAATCACACTGTTCGTTCCATTAGAAACCTAATTTCTTAGCATTTTTAAGAATTTTGAAGAAAGGCAGGCTTTTATCTACCAATCAAGCAATGAATCTCCCCAAAGCAATAATCCTTCTGATCAGTCACTATACATCTCTAACTGTTTGAGGAAGGGCGATGTCCAAAATGGCCTAAATTTTCTATAGATTGGCCTCAATGCCCCGTTGATTGACTATATAACTCACAAATTTACCTTTTCAAACTCCAAACATACACTTGTTTGGATTCAACTTTAGGCCAAATGCTCTTAAAATTGTAAAAGTGTGATTGAGGTCGAGTAAATAGTTCTAGGCCTTTTTTATCTTTTCAATCATGTCGATGTACACTTCCATCGACTTGTCTATCTCATTCTTGAACGTAAAATTGACTAGCCTCTAGTAAGTTGCTCAAGTATTTTTCAGTCCAAAAGGCATGAGAAAAAAGCAATAAACTTCATTGAAAACCATAAAAGAAGTTTTATCCCTATCTTTGGGGGCCATAAATATTTGATGATAGCTTTGGAATACATCAATCATACTTAATAACTCGCAACCAATAGTGGAATCTACTAGTAAATTTATTTAAGGCAGGTGGTAAGGATCCTTAGGGCAAGCTTTATTCAAATTTATGAAATTATTACATATACACCATTGTCCCTCATTCTTTTGGATGAGTACAATGTTATAAAGCCAAGATGGATATTGAATTTCTATAATATAATCTGTATTTAAAAGTTTTCTAACTTTCTCTTCGATGATCTGGGTCCTCTCGGCATTAAATGCTCTCACTTTTTACTTGATCAATTTGTATGAAGGGTCAATATTGAGGCAGTGCACAATCACACTAGAGTCGATTCTCTGGATTTCAAATGCTTTTTAGGCAAAGATGTCAATGTCTCTCCTCAGAAAATTGACCATAAGACATTTTAGGTAAGGGCCTATATCCATCCCAATCCAAGTTGTCTTGTCGAGGCTCTCTTGTTCTAGCTCAATAGTTTTAAATTCCCTGACGGGCTCCACCTAGGTATTCTTCAACTTTCTCTTATTATGTGTTTGGACCTCATCGAGTTCTACTATAGAGACGTTCCCCAAGGTCTTCAATTGTGGTCGAGTTTTCTGCTCACTTGACTTGATTGAAATGTTGTTATACCTCCAAACTTTCTTGATGTTACACATCAGTTCACCTATGCCAGCCAGGGTTGGGAATTCGATCTTTACGTGATAGGTCAAGATAATGGTACAGAAATCATTAAAGGCTGATCAACTAATTATAATATTATAAGCAAATGGGGGCATTGACCACTAGACAGTTCACCATCAAAGTCCTTCTTCGGGGCACTTCCCTAAATGACGTCAAGCATTTGATGGACCCTTTTAGAATGATTTTTAACCCACCAAACCTGACTAAAGGGGTATGCACAGGTTCAAACTTCAATTGTCCCAAGTTCATTCTTTTTAGGGTGGAGAGAAAAATGATGTTGGCTAAGTTGTTGTTATCAACTAGAACCTCCCTTACTTCAAAATTTGGTAATCTCAATAGAGACTACCATGAGATAATTAATTTTGTGGTCGATATTCTTTCCTTCAATGTGGGCTAGGTTACTATCAGTAAAAGAGATAGGCTCTGTGCTTGTTGATAAATAGAATGTCGTTTCGATGGGTGAGGCTTTGGTTAACTCTAGCCTCCTTTGAGTCTATCTTCTTGTTAATTTCAAGTCCCTCCTAGTAGAACCTCTCGCGATCATATCAATTACTCCTCAAATGGGCAGGCGATCTTCATGGGTAGATTTCTTTCTGTTGTCCTTTTTCCTTAGGCTAATCAACCTTTCTCTACGAAGTCATATGCTTTTTGAGATGGCCTTATCTGATGAGCCTCTTAATTTCATCATAAAGATTGAAACATTTGACTGTGTCATGCCTCTTTTGCTTATGAGAGTGGTAATACTTCTTTAATTTTTTCATTACTTCAGTCTCTGTCAGCTTCCTCAATATTTTGAGGAGATTATCATGCTGGATGGTAAACATGACCTATCTTTTCTAAATATTTAGTGGAGTGTAGTTGTGGAATTGCTTTATTGGAGGTCAATCTTTTTCTCTATGTTTTTGGTTATCTCTTTCCTTATTTTTCTTTTTATCAACTTTAGAGATTTCAAACTTCAGCTTGTTCATCTCTTATTAGGTCATATATCTCTTCATCAAGTTGAGCAATTCCTTCATCGACCTCGGGCGCTCTAGCACCAAAGTGTTGGCATATTTTTTGTGCTTGAGTCCCAAGAACAGCACGTTGATTAGAAACTTGATCCTAGGGTTATCTATCTTTAGGACCTCCATGTTGAACCTTATAAAAAAGTCACGGAGGAATTCTCCCTCATTTTGCTTGACAGTGTGGAGGTGAGTGTAGGGGAGTTTTGTTTTTCTTTGACTAGCAAATTGGTGCAAGATTTTATCACAAAGCTAATCGTAGAAGTAAATCGATGAGAGCTCTATCTTAACAAACTAATCGAGCGCTATACCTTAAAAAGTGGTCACCAGTATCTTGGTGTGGATGTACTCATTGTGCCTGTGCAGCTGTATCATATGCTTGAATTGAATCAAGTGCTCATTAGGGTTTGTTGAGCCATCGTATCTTGGCAATTCGATCAGCCTTTGGCGTTTATAGCAATATGCTCGCAGATAATCTCCTAGATGAAAAAAGAGCCTCTCTCTTAACGAGACCTTTGGGGTCCCTCTAGGTTGGGCACAGTCTCAGTGTTTCTCCTTGAGATCTCTCAATGCGTCTAATCAATTGTTGTACTTGGTGGGAAACTTCTTTCTACTCTTCTTAATCAACTTAACTAGCATTTCAATCAAAATGGGATCTCACATCCTCGGCCATATAGCATTGCGGGGCTCGAATAGGCTAAGCCATGTGATTTATGGATTTTTCCACTTTTTTATACTGGTTGCGCCTTGAACATTCACTCTTTTTTCTTTAGGGACATTTGGGGCTGGCATCTCATCTAGCTAGTGGCCACCTAGATTCCTAGCAACCATAACTCTCCCGAAGGGACCTTTTCTCTGGTTAAGGTAGTTGCAAAATGGTACTGCCAGTTGGGGTTGGCACGATGGTGTGCCTATTTAATGCAACAAAAAGCTGGGCGGAGATTTGGGCAGATAGCTGTTCACTTATCAACTACATCAGTTAAGGCATGGTTAATGTCACAACTTGCTTCTGCAGGGTGTTGGGCATAGAGTGTGCAAACTTTGCTAAGGCGAAGGGGGAGGTAGAGATGTAGACCTCCTATTATCTTCCCTCTCAAATGTAGCTTTTTTAGTGTTCACCATTTGTTTTAGTTGCAATCTTAATGTTCCCACAAACGATGCCAAAATGATGAGGTTGAATGTTATATTTAGTGAATAAGGTTGTGTATAGGCTAATTCAACCAAAGAGGTCGAATGATATAATAGGAATATTCTTTGAGGTCTAAGATCTGCAATAAATAGCAAATGATAAACTAGTCGAGGTGCCCATAGCTAAGGTACACTAGTGCTCAAGTTAGTACTGGTTGAATTAAGGTAATCGAGTAGCAAAGTAAGAGTATATAGTGTATATGGTATTACCTAGAATGTAGTTGACAGTGAGGTATTTATAGCTTTCTCCTGGTGGATGATATGTTTAAGATGCCCCTATCAAGTATAGAGGGCTCTTGTCCTTGCCTGGAGATTATTAGTCATTTCTAACCCTGATACTATTTTAAATGGCATTATCTCATGCTCTTTAGGGTAAATAGTATTTTAAGTAGGTGCCTCCTTGTCAAAGTTGGTGGTAGAGACTATACTGGGTAGCACGCATCATTAATGTGAAGGCATGCTACTTGTTAGAGTATTAAATGCGAAAAGGATATAAGTCAGCGTCGGAGTGAGCACTCTGGTCGACAGTTATCAAACAAATAAGGCGATCAACCAAATAGCTTGTTGGTCGAACAAAGTGGGTTGAAGGCTCTCATTGGGTACGATTGAGAACAATCTATTCAACTAGGCAGTTGTGGTAAAGTGATTCGGCCCAGCTGAGTCCAGTAGTGCTGTTGGGCTGTGCATGTTAAGTAGGCCTAAGGGCCCTCTCTAAGGTCGATAGTTTGTCAGGCTAGGCCTGTTGGGCCATCCCATATTAGTGTTAAAATGCTTGTTGATAAAAATAAAAATTTTGCAAGAAAAAGTGGACTATTTGCAAGAAGAATTGGATAGGATTCATAGAAATAAATTTGACATGCAAATGGATAAAAATAAAGAGACCCTTGATATTGAATGCAAAAAGAAAATGAATGATTGGCTCACTAAAAAAAATAATTCCTTGAAGAAGCAAGTTTAAAATATAAGCTATGAAATAAAGAAAAAATTATTGTTGAAGAATGTTTGCATATTGAGGATGATCTAGGTAAATGTTCTACAAGTCTCAAACACACACAAATATGCATGTTCCACCTAGACATAATGTTAAGAATGGTCAAAATTTCAAAAACTACATAAACTAGAGAAAAACCAAATGGGTTTCAACTGCTTCTAAAATGAGCTTCAAACAAGTTCAAAAACCTGTTTTACTTGTGATAGATCTAGTCATGCCAATTATAGATGTTCGATTGAGAAACTTATTGATGCCTAGTTTGTTTGGGTAAGAAAATTATCTGCTATGAACCATGAAAAACCTAACATAGTTTGAGGACCTAAAATAAATTGATCTCTTATGTGCATGCCAAGGAACATTCCCAAAAATAGAAGTGATAATTAGATAGTGGATGCTCCAGGCATATGATACAGGATGCATCTATGTTTCTTAAGCTTAATAATTGTTCTACAGGAAATGTTCTCTATGCAAATAACACAAAAGGATGCATAATAGAGAAATGTACTATTAGTAAGTAGACTGGTACTTCCATTGATAACATATGGCTTGTGGAAGGCCTTATGCATAACTTGCTTAGAATTAGTTAACTATGCGATAAAGGTTATGAGGTTAAATTCCATTATTCTCACCGTGTTATCAAGCAAAATGAGAAACTGGGTTTTTTGCTACTAGGGATGGTAATCTTTATTGCATAACCTTTGATGATTTAATCTATGAAAATATAGAGTTTTTAGCTATTTTAGATGAAAAATGTTGGAAATGGGGTAGAAAAAGGGGCCACATAAACATGAATCTTATATCTCATCTCACAAAGAAAGATCTTGTTAAAGGGGTACCCAAGTTAAACTTTTCCAATGATAGAAAATGTGATGCATTCTAAAAGGAGAAGCAAATCTAAACATTTTTCAAACCAAAGAATTGTCAGAATAGTGCCCTATAAACTAATTAGATTGACCATGAAAATTATTTCACTCATGATACAATCTTGATTGAATGATATTCCTAATATGGCCATCTTCATCTTATTCTTATTATTACTTCACTGGCATTTGGATGAAGCTCTTAAATCACACAAGATTATAGGACTTGGTCACGTACCAGGTGGTGATCTTGAAATAAGTCTTATATGGTTATGATCCTAAATCTTCTAAGTCATAGGATCTTATGAGACATGACATCTAATATATAGATAGACTTGCACAAATGATATATAAATCCAAGAGTAGGATATTGCTCTATTCTATGAGCAACCATATGAGATACAGGTGTTTGTTAGAGAACAAGGCATTAAAGACCTACTCAGAGAATCCACTAGATAGCCATAGTGGCAAATTCTCTAGCTTATGCTAGTATATACTATTAATCCTCTGACCTGAGGATCTATGGTAACTTTTTGTTCGATCCTCATACTTTAACTCTTCCTTGGTTACTTAGCGGGTTGTTCATGTTGAGATGGGTAAGAGCTACTTGGCATAGAGGTTTGTGACATCCAAGATAAAATCTAACTCCTTGTCTTTGTGAAAGAGGAGTGTATCTCTTATGTATTCTATAATAATCGATTTCAAGAGATCCTTGCAAGGTGGTGTGACAATTTGGGAAAAGATATTTTCAAAGATTAGGTCACATAATGGAATTGAACATTGAGAATAGAGATATAGGATCAAGGTTATTAGAGAGCCAACAAATATCTTGCCATAAGCCTTTTTTGGGAGATAGAAGGACCACATTTGCATGGTACGCGTAGAGCTACAATGGTTCTCCAAGAGCATTTATTTCAACCAACTATTTGAGCTCAATGGGTTTGAGGTTGGACATCGACCATGGAGAATGGGTACTCTCAATTAATGAGATTAATTGAATCAAGTTGATTAGTTTAAAAGTGTTTTAAATGAAGAATGCATATTAGATATTCAAAAGTCACAAAGAGTTGTGAGCCCATGTCTAATGAATGATATAACCTATTGGGTCACACATAAAATCCAATTAACTTTCTATTTGATGGAAGAATTTTTCTAAGAGTTTGAATGTTCTCTGCTAGTGGACCGATTTTAAGGTGATTGATTTGAAGATAAATTTTGATTTGAGTAACTTAAGGGTTAAATTAATCAATTAATTTAAGGAGTTAAATTAGACCAATAATTAAAAAGTTAATTATTTGGTATCATTTGATATCCAATTGATCAAAGTTAACTTAAAGAGATAAGTTAACAAAATTAAGCTCAAAAGTCAAGCTTGTTGACTTAAGAGTTAAGTCAAAGGTTGATTGATTAAATTAAAGCGTTTAAATTAATTAATGAGAAGAATATATTTGGAGGAAAAATTCAAATGAAGATTTCATTTGAATTAGCATTTTAATTACTTTGAAATTATATTCCAAATTAAATTGAAATGTACATGAAATTCAATTATGATTTGAAATTTAAACTTGCCACATTGGCAAGCAAGTAGCAATCCCCTCCCTTGAGGAAGGTGTGATGCCAACTTGGCATCATACCATCCTTCCTTTATATATAGATATAGAGGTGAGAGGATTCAACACTTGGTGTGAAGAATTAAATTCTTTACATTTACCTCTAAAACCCTTTCCCAAGCATTGCTTCATAAGTTGAAGCTTTGCTTTCTCTTCTTCTCCCAACCTCAAAATTGGCCTCCACCATAGTTTCTTTCCTCTCTTTATCTAAATAAAATTGAGGAGAAATTGGAAGTTCAATTGGTGTGTGGATCATTACAATAGAGGCAAAACATTCAGTTTGCTTGACTTGGAGATCTACTGTGCAAAGTAGAAATTTTGAAAAAAATTTCTAAGGAGATCTAGATTGAGTTTTGCTCCATATTTTTCATATAATCTTCATCATTAAGTGTAGAAGATTTTTATTTAATTTTGTGAATTTTTGAGATCTCCAAGCTAGGAAAAAGTCGTTGTATCTCCATTATGTTGATTCTTTGCAATTTCTAGGTTGGTGAAGAGTTCACCATTTTCTCCTTGAAAATTTGCTAATCAAGGTAATCCTCTTACCAAATCTAGATCTATAGCATGTTTAGATCCTTCGTAGCTTGACTAGCCTAGTTAACTTTAGCTTTAGAAGTTTTAATTATTGGATCTTAGTGCTACTCTTGCCTTCAAGAATGAGGTCACAACTTTTAGGCCAATGGAACTTCTACACATTGACCTATTCAGACCTATGAAAACTACTTCCCTTGGAGGTAAAAGATATGTGTTTGTCATATTAGGTGATTATAGTCATTTTACATGGGTTTTATTCTTTGCTCATAAAAATGATACTTTAAATACTTTCATTCCACTCACTAAAAAGCTTCAACATGAAAAGGGTTATTTCATTAAGAAAATTCGAAGTGACCATGGAACTGAGTTTGATGAAGTAAACTTTACTTTGTTTTGTGAAAAATATGGTTACATTCATGAATTTTCTACTCCTAAGACTACCCAACAAAATAGGGTAGTTGAAAGAAGAAATCGAATTTTACAAGAAGCTGCTAGAACCATGTTTAATGAATATGATCTTCCAAAGTCCTTTTGTGGTGAAGTTATGAATACAACTTATTATGTATCAAATCATGTTGTCTTAAGACAACTTTTGAGAAAAACCACCCCATATGAAATATGGCACAGTAAAGTTCCAAACATTTCTAATTTTTATGTCTTTTATTGCAAATGTTATATTCTTAATGATAGAGATTATTTGACAAGGCTTGACTCCAAAGTTGATGAAGCTATCTTTGTTGGTTACTCAATGCATAGTAAAGCCTATTATGTCTTTAACAAAAGGAAAAGAATTGTTCAAGAATCTATGCATGTTACATTTGATGAAACTAACCTGTTTTATGCCTAGGAAACCTTGAGCAAAGAAGTTATAGGATTCAAATAACTAATTAAGATTCCAGAACTTAAGCCACCAACATCAAGCTAAGAGAAACTAGAATCATTTGAGGAAACATATCCTCCTGATGAAACTGATTCTAGTAAGTCAATAAAAATGGCTAAACAAAGAACCTAAAAGTCAAACATGCTTCCAATCACCCTACTGATAAAATCATTAGAGGTCCACAAGCTAGAATAACTACTAGATCTAAAGCCAGGCAAGTTCCACCAGATGAATCCAACTGTGCTCTCATCTCTATGATTGAACTTAAAAATGTTAAAGAGGCACTAAAAGATCCATTTTGAATTGAAGCAATGAAGGAAAAACTGACTTAGTTTGAAAAGAATAAAGTTTAGAACTTGGTAGAATGGCCATTAGACCATCCAGTCATTGGTACCAAGTGGGTGTTAAAAAATAAGCTAGATGAAACCTGTAAAGTTACCAAGATCAAAGTAAAACTAGTAGCAAAGGGCTACAGTCAACAAGAGGGCATTGACTAGATGAAATGTTTATTCTAGTTGTAAGGTTAGAATCAATTAGAATGCTTCTTACCTTTGCACCTCATAAAACGTTTATGCTCTATCAAATGAACATTAAAGGTGCTTTTCTAAATACATTCATAAACGAAGAAGTTTATGCAGAGCAACCTCTAGGTTTCAAAAATTAAAGTTTTCCTCATTATGTTTTTAAATTGACAAAGGCTTTATATGAATTAAAACAAGCCCCTAGGGCTTGGTATGATCATTTGAGCAACTTTTTCATAAATAATGGTTCTTCTATTGGAATCTTAGATATTACATTATTTACTAAGGACTAAGAAAATGGTTCTCTCATTGTTCAAATTTATGTCCATGACATTATCTTTGGTGCTACTAATGATCTACTTTGTAAAGCATTTGCCAAGAAAATGGAACATGAGTTTGAAATGAGCTTAATGAGAGAGCTCAACTTCTTTTTGGGACTGCAAGTGAAGTAAACTCAGAAAGGGAATTCATCTTGCAAGAAATATACACAAATGAGCTTCTAAAAAAGTTTGGAATGAGTGAATGTAACCCTGCAACTACTCCCGTGAGTACAACTACCAGACTGGAACTTGATGAGGATGGTAAGAATGTAAACCTGTAGATGAGAAGGTTTATAGAGGTATGATTGGTAGCTTACTCTACTTAATCGCTAGGCAACCAAATATTATGTTTTAAATATGCTTATATGCTAGATTCCAGTCAAATCTAAAGGAATCCCATTTAAATGCTATGAAGAATATTGAGATATCTTAAGGGAACATTCAATTATAGCTTATGGTATTCACATTCTAGATCTTTCAATTTCATAAGCTATTTTAATGCAGATTATGTTAGTTGCAAGATAGACAGGAAAAGTAACAGTGATGGTTGCTAACTGTTGGAAAATTGCTCGATTTCATAGTGTAGTAAAAAGTAAAATGTAGTAGTATTTTCCATGATTGAGATATAATATATGGCCTTGGGCAATTGCTGCACCCTGGTATTATGAATGAAATGTATATTACATGATTTTAGTATTAACGTACCTCGTGTGCCCATTTAATGTGATAGTTCTAGTGCTATTAGCATTTCTAAAAATCCAATTATGTATTCACACACAAAATATATTGAAATCAAATATCATTTCTTGCGTGATCATTCGAATAAGGGTGATATATCAATTGATTTTGTTCCCATTAAGAATCAGCTTGCAAACATCTTTACAAAAGCTTTAGAAGAAAAGAAATTTGTGTGCATTAGGGATAAATTAGGAATTAAATCAAAATCTAATTTTGGTGGGATTAGTTAACACATTTAAATATGGAAATTATTATGCACCAAAAATAACTGCATCTCCTTCCTTTCTCAATGCCGTTTTTTGCGTGCGTCATATCAACCATTTAATTCCTTCCACTTTTCAAAAATCTCATTTCAATAAAACTAGCATTTCCTCCTCCATTATAGAAAAAAGAAAAACCTTCTCCTTCATTCAAAAAATTCCATTTGCCTTTCCCTTTCTCTCTTAACAAAATTTCTCCATGTCTAAACGAGCAGTAAAATCAGATGCTAGGGCATTATCTTTGAAGAAAAAATGTCCATCATCTCCTTTTGAGCTTGTTCTTGTTCAAGTTTATGAAGCTCTAATGTTGTTGAAATGGTATAATGACTTCAATACTAATGAGGATCAGTCATCGTCCTCTGACAAACCAATACATCTTGTCAATGAAGAAATGGGCAACAAGGATACCCCCATGAGTAGTCTTTAAAAACCTATTAGTTCTAAAGAAAATATTTCTAGCCCTAGTCCCCCTACTCCTACTCATCCTAAAGACATTGAGGACTGGAATTTTAGTAAGCTTCCATTTTTCTTAAAATTCCATTTCTCTAAAGTTTTAGCAAGCTTTAACAAGAAAATCTCTAGTCACAATTTGAATTGTGGTAAGGCTATCAAATTGTCTCTTTTCCAAAATTGATGCTATTGATTGAGTCTGTGGTTTAAAATGGGATAATTTGATGAAAATTGGTGAATGTTCATATCTTTACTTAGTCAAGCTATTTTACTCAACTTTCACTTTCATTGAATCTAATTCTAATATCTCTGTAGAGTTTTATGTTTTTGATAAAAGGATTGTGTTATCTCCTTTAAAGCTAAATTTTTTGTTTGATATTCAAAATAATGGTACCAAAATTTTCAATTTTGGGGATTTGTTTGATTCCAATGCTACTTATGATGAAAACTGTCAACTCTTTTAGGGAGGAAAACAGTATTCTTTTTCAAGAGGTGCTGGTTTGAACAAAATGAAAATTGAACATATTTTACTGCATAAGTTGCTTAGCTGCTCTATTTTTTCTGCCCTGGTTTCAAGTGGAGGGCATACTACTGACCTTAATTTCATAAACATTTATCTTATGGCCAAAGCTATCAAGCAAGAGCATGTAAATCTTGGTTTCCTCATTCCAAAATAAATGGTTTATTCATTTTTCCATCAAGCCAAAAATCTTCCCTACTCTATGCTTCTCACACATATGTTTAAAAGTGAGGGAGTATTTTTGCCTGATACCTGGATTGAATAGGAGCGTGACCATAAGATTTTAAATCTAGCTAGCATAAGGAAAATGAGAATTCAATATCTTGATGATGATGGATGGTTAGATAGGTCAAATGAACTCCTAATAGTATTAAACTTTGCCCTCGAAAATCTAAAATTCTAGTACCCATCAGCTCATAGTCTAAGCAATCCAGCCCTACTTGTCCTATTCCTATTAAGACACCAAGGAAAGCTCAAGGAAACACTAGTAAAGTGGGTGTTGAACTTGAAGCAAAACTGGATGATCTTACCAAAATAGTGGAAACTCTCACTGGCTGCTTGAAAAAAATTGTTGATTCCATGGACTACAAGCTTGAACTCCTTTTTTGCAAACCCAATCGTGCTTGTGCTAGTGTCATTCATTTGAAAGAAAAAGTTAGGGCCTATTTGAATACTTCCTAGGCCTTTCTTTTTTATGATGGAGTAGAAAGAGAAACCTTTAAAACTTGAAAATCTTATTTGCTAAAAGTCTGCTAAAACTTTTTTTTTTGTTATTTTAACTACTTGCTAAACTAATTTTATTTAGAATCTCCATCACTTTACATGCTGAAAATTTTTACTTTCATGGGCTTGTATAACTTATTCTAATGGCGATTAGGGTTTTGATGAATGGGTTTAATATTGATAAACTCCAATATCTAGTATATGCTAGCACTTGTTAGTTCTTTGGTTTCTTAAGCATATGGATGGGAGAAACACACAATTAAGAGGAGCACAAGCTAGGAGAACCAGGCACATAAACCTGGGGAGTTCATGTGATATCTTTCCACTCTACTCAAATTTGGTCATCATCAAAATGGGGGAGATTGCTAACCCTTTTGATGATTTACATCATTTTGATTATGCTAAAATAGCTCTTAGAAATATGTGTTAGAGAGGATGTTCATATGTATGTATTTTCTGTTGGAATCAATTTATGTGTTAGTAGCTAGAATTTACCTTCCATAAATAAAAAATCTCTTGCAAGTTCTAATTTGATTTGTATCTTCGTATCTTAGGAAAGAAATCATTTTATGCAAAAATTATTGAATTACCAACTATGTTAGGAATGAATGGATGATTACCAAAGTTAACTTGTTCTCTTATTTAGTTCCAAAGAATTCTTACATTAGCAAGAACTTATAACTGTTGGACATAAACATATAAAAGAAAGATTACATAGCAATTATTAAGTGTGAATCACTAAGTCAGGAGAGAACTTCATTAAGTGTCTGAAGGAGTTGTGTGATATTCTCATATACATTTTGTGCTCAATTATTGTTAATTCCTTGTTCTATGTGTGTTTTTGAGAAACTTTGTCATGAAAAAGGTCAAGTGGAACTTGACTTCGATACACCTTAAAGAGACAAGGACAAGACAGTTTATGTCTTGGAAGACCCAGTAGTGAAGAGAGATGAGAATCATACCAATTTTTGAGAAACCCTGTGAAGAGAACAAATCGATGATTAGTTGCTCTAAGGACCTCTAGGTGAAGAAATTAGTATGGTGATACTATTTGGAATCTTTTACAGTATCCTTGGTTTCAATCTAAAAGGAGAGATGAGAGCTTGTCGTATGGAGTGGCACCAACCCTTGCATCAGTCCCCAGGGGTTCTACAAGTGAATCTAGCAAAAGTTCCCCCAGGCTTGTTCACAAGCAGTTGGCTTCACAGTGCTCTGGAATCTATTTTATCTCGTCTGGGACTTCGGTGTAGCTTTTTGTGAAAAGCTAGTTTTTCACCTTACTAAAATGTTTCTACTCCTTAAACTTTCCTTACTATCAAATTACTATTTTTATTTGTAAAAATATTCTTATACACTTATTAATTTGATAAGTTTAAAATTCTAAGTGAAAGTTTAGGTAGATGATGTAAGCTTGTCGAACCTCTATAAATACTAGTTTCTATTTACTTTTGTTTTCATTGCTTTTCTTATCACTGATTTGACTAGTATCTTAACCAATACTTACAAATTCCAGTAAATATGTAAAACTATTTTTCTACAAAAGACTTAAATAATTTTGCAAGGCTAAAAAGTATTTTGAGTAATAAACCTCCACTGCATTAAAATCTCTTAAGCCTAAAATCTCTTAATTTTTATTTAAATAGCAAAAAAAAACTATACTTCTACATCAAAAAAGCATATTCATAAAAAGTTTTGAAAAAGAAAAGGGTATTGGGCAGTAGTAAAAGCGTTTTTCTTGGGGAAATCTCTTTCTATCGGGAATTCAAAAAAAAAATTGTGTAAAAAATAAATAAAATACATAATAAAACATAACACGTTGGAATACTTTGAATTGACCTAACTCAAAAATTCGCTCATTTTATTTCAAAAATAAAATTCTCGATTTCCATTCCCCGATGAGTTAATCAATAGGAAATGGAATTTGCCCCACTATTTGAATATATAGAATAAGAATCCCTCTGTTTACCTTACTGAATTTGGAAAAAGAAAAAAGAACCATTTCTTTTTGTTGATAAAAAAACACAAGATATTAAAATTTCGTTTTAGTATATTTTGTCATTTCCAAGTTGGGAGTCATTGAAACCAATTGATTATGAGTAAAACTCTAAAACTCTTTTTGCAACTTTTTTACTTTAGAATTTTCTTTGAATTCGTATATAGACCCTCATATATCCCTCGCTAGCAATCCAAGCAAAAACACTGACTGAAGATATTCCAGATAAATTTGTGTCAACTTTGAAGGTTTTATTATTGTTGTTGTTATTGTTGTTGTTGTTGTTGTTGTCATAGACACTCATGTATCCCTCGCTAGCAATCTAGGCAAAAACACTGACTGAAGATATTCTAGATAAATTTGTGTCAACTTTGAAGGTTTTATTATTGTTGTTGTTGTTGTTGTTGAAAAAATTGACTTTTTGGTTTCACTTTTGAAATGAAATAAATAAAAAATAGTTCATTAAAAAAAATATTTTTTGGGGAGCTTGTATCCCTTATTTCATAGTAGGACTATCTAGTTTTACGAGAATTCAAGTCGAGGAAAATATAAAATATACAATAAAATTAAGACCCTAAACTAAAATAATGAACCTTCAAATACTCATTTGAACGAATTTTTATTCATCAATTTTAATCGTTTCTAAAAAATATTGCATCCAATTGAATTCTTAAATCTAGATGATTGCCTATTTATAGGACATTATGAGTTTAAGACAAGCCAAAATGGTGAAATTGGCGACATACTGCTCTTAGGAAGTTGTGCTACAACATCTCAATTCGAGTTTGATTAGCAACATAGCATCTTCTAAAAAAAGTAAATAAATGCTATAATGAATTCAATTACTAATTTTGATTTTCTAATTAGGAGACTTCTTTTTCTGTAATATTTTCAACCTTAGAGCATGTATTAACTCATATTTCTTTTTCAATCATTTTAATTATAATTACAATTCATTTGATAACCTTTTTAGTCAATGAAATCATAAAACTATATGATTCATTCGAAAAGGGCATGATAATGACTTTTTTTTTGTATAGCAGAATTATTTATTACTCGTTGGATCTATTCAAGATATTTTCCACTAAGTGATTTATATGAATTGTTAATCTTTTTTTCATGGAGTTTTTTCTTTATTCATGTAATTACATATTTAAAAAAAATCAAAACCTTCTAAGCATGATAATTGGCCCAAGTGCTATTTTTACCTATTGCTTTGCTACTTAGGTCTTTTAACTGAAATACACGAATTCATAATATTAGTACCCACTCTTCAATCCAAGTGGCTAATAATGCACGTAAGTATGGTGATATTAGGCTATGCAACCCTTTTATGTGGATCATTATCATCAGTATCACTTCTTGAAATTAAATTTAGAAAAAAGAGAAGGGTTTTTTTTTCTATGAGTAATCGTTTAGTAAATTTAAATGAGTCATTTTTCTTTGGCGAAACCAAATACATGAATGAACAAAGCAATGTTTTACAAAATCCTTCTTTTTTTTCTTTCAAAGAATTTTGTTGGTCACTTTTGATTCAATAATTGGATTATGGAGTTATTAGGTTATTAGTCTAGGATTTATCTTTTTAACCATAAGAATTCTTTCTGTAGTAATATGGGCTAAGAAGCATGGAGATCTTATTCAAGTTGGGATCTAAAAGAAACTTGTGCTTTTACTACTTGGATTGTATTCATGATTTATTTACATACTAGAACAAATATAAAATTGAAAATTCAGCAATTGTGGCAACTATTGAATTTTTTGTAATTTGGATATGCTATTTTGGGGTCAATCTATTAGGAATAAAACTACATATTTATGGTTTTTTTACATTAACATCTAATTGAATTCAAAAATGGTTTCTTACAAATAGGAACAAGAAAGTGTATAGCGCATATCAGATAAAAAAACTTTGTGTGAACTAGCGAGTTGTCAGTTTGAATTCATTTTTCACTTAATGTAAGAGAAGAAGTAAAAACCTTCTTTTTATGATTGTAAAACAAACATTTTTGTAAATGATAAGATTTTTTATTTTTCTTTTTTTATTCATAAAAGCGATCGATAAAAAATTAGATAGAATAACTTCAACCTTTTAAAGTGATATTGAAAGAATGAAACCAGGGTACATGCCAATACCTAGTATAGATGAAAAAAATAGAGATGGAAAGAAATAGCTCTCATGGTCCAAAAAAAAATAGAGTTTGGAACATTAAATATCTTGTATTCATAAAACATTTGTCGTAACATAGCTAATAAATAAATAGAAGTTAGTATCATTCCAATTGCCATTATAAAAGTAATAAGGATTCTTGTCATTAAAAGATATTTTTGACCAATAATTAGCCCAAAAAAGACTATTAACTCAGCAACAAAACTACTCATACCTGGTAATATAAAGGAGGCCATAGAAAAACTATGAAACATTATAAATATTTTTGGCATTGGGATAGCTATTCCACTCATTTCATCAAGATAAATAAGACGTATTCTATCATAAGTTGTATTCAATTATGCATAAGTAGCATAAAATAGTAGCGTGAATGGGTTGCTGCATTGATACATCTACCAAAGCATTTAAAGTTTGGGATAGTAATTTTGTGAGAGACTAAGAGTGGTTGATCCATAGTATATATTCCTTATATGTGCAAATGAAGTTGTATGGGAAGACTCATCCATGTAATTGGGAGAGGAATGGGTCGGCTCATTTAACATTTTAGTGTACAATGCACGAGTAATAATAGAACTAAAAACCCATCCCAATGGTTAGACCTAAATGGCATTAGTAGAAATAGTGACTATAATTAAATTCCATTCGTGCCATGCGACACACCATTGGCCCTGCTCCATGAGGACACAGGTGTATTATGGATAGTCATTCTAGTCAAATAAGGAAATATATAAAGCAAACAACTATATATATGTAATGAAGAAATCTAAAGATCCCTTTCCTTCCCAAAAAAACTATGAAATAATTGTTTAAGCACTTCAATACAAGCATCGCATGTCATATCATTTCCACATAGAAGAATAGCAACAGCCATATTGTTATAATTAGCTAAAATATATTACAATACACAACAAAGTAGAAATGATAACAATGATAGCCATACATGAAAGCATGAGGCGCTAAAATATTACATAATTTAGTTCCCAACTGAAAAAGTTTGCGATAAATTTAGAATTTACAAATAGGTACGATTCGCCCACATAACATTTGCTAGGTTATTTACAAAAAGCGAATAATCCAATCAATGTCAAACTGGGAAGGTAGACCTAGTCATCATCTTCACTGTTATTTGCATTAGTTTCATTTGTTCTTCTAAGAAGAAAGATTCATCTTTGAAGTGTTCTTTTATAAAATTTTAGATGAAACTGCGTGTAATAACTATTTCAACTTGATGGTAAATCTTATAATGTGACATTCGCCCTACTATTTTTTTAGTACTACAACCATGCTTGTATTTTTTATTCTTATTGTGAGTTAAAGTTCATATATATCTTCGTTGAATGGATCCATGCTTTTCTCCTAATTAGTAGTTATATTTCTTCTCACCTGAACTTTCCAATATCTTTTTCCATGATGATGTAAGTGATTGTGTAGTCCACTATTAGGCGTCAGGGGTGGAAGCCAACCATTAAACTACAATATAAACAAATGACAATGATTTATGAAGTCAATGAAGCATTAATTAATCAGTATATATATATGTTTGTATGTATATATTGGACCACATCCTAAGGTCTTCTTCTAGATGCAAAAGAAAAATTAATTACTCTTGTTCTTTTTTTCTTGTGTTCTTAGCTTTAACTTTTTAAGGGTGCTTGGATTCAGCCAAACCAATTCGACATGTAGAAGTAGTAAGAATAAACCTATCTTGAAACCCTAATAGTAAGCAGCCCTTGTCTTCAATTGACCTATACCTATCTCTTAAAATAAAGACAATAACGAAAGTGCTTTTGGAAACATCTTATTAAATTTCTATTTATAGTATTATTGTTGCTTATTCAACTTATTTATTTGTTATTTATAGTCTAAAGGGATAGTTTTTCATTGTTATGAGACCATACATAAATTGAACATAAAGACAGCAGCCTATATAGGGAAATAAGGCTGCTGCATCTCATGACATTATAAATAATAACCATTTAACTGCAAGAAATTGATTTCTATGGTACAGAAATTACAGACAAGCATATTGAAAACAACATGCTCTCATATGTACACTGTATCCCAATGCTTAGTATTTCACTCATCACCTCTGCCTATTCTACCTAACTTAATAAGTAATATATGTATGATTAGATAAATTAAATGATTATGGAAATATGGCATAATATCTTGAATCTAATTCCGTACAACATTTAGACAAAATTTTCCACCTAAAGCTATCAATGTTTGTTATGTCAGGGACATTGGTCCCTAAACAATTAGTAGGTAAAGATTAAAACATAGGCCAAATTATAGAGAATAAAAAGTTACTATGATATTAGTGTAGAACAATATGCAAGGGGACTTTACCAAACATCTACCAACCACATTATCAAAATGTAATACATCATGGCCAACACTGAGCTATAGAGTAACAATGTTTATAGTTGTTTGTTCAAACAAACAAGCAGCATACTATACAAACATAGTCTACTATGATAACAACTTTTGATGCATAATGATGGGAACACACAACATCATTAAATGGGAAATAGAAACCTTACTTCTTGCCATGGCATTTGGGAGTTCTAGTGGAAGACACATAGGAGCTCTTTGGACCTCCACTTGGGGAAGGGTTCATAATTTAAAACATTTTCTATCGTCTTCTTCTATCTAAAATCTATCTTACCTTTTAGAGAATGGATTGGCACTTGGAGTTAGAGATGAAATAAGATTTGTGAACTTCACGGGGTCTTTACTTGCTTCATCATACCCATAAACTTTAGCTAAATTACTCCAAAAAGATAAATCCAAAGGTTGGCTTATGAGAGTTGTATGGGACACCATCGACAAAGTGATATTATTGTTCCTAGGATCAATTAGGTCTATAGCACTATCATCCAAAATTCATATTATGTCTAACTCTCCAAAAAGGTTAATCAGCTTAGAAAGGCCAAAGCTCCCACATAACTCTGACCACTAAGCTTCTCCTTTCATCATGTATGCATCCAATAATGGAAATTTCTACAAAACCAAAAGTAAATTAGCCAACAAATAATTTTGTAGTAGAAATAATAAATTGCATAGAAAATTAAAGTAAACATTATCATGATAATGCAGTTCCAAATGTAAGCATCGGTTGTCATGATATTATTTTCCTTATCACAATTAACTAGGGATAGAGAAGTTAAAAACCCAAACATAATATGTTTATACTGCAAATTCTTTACATGCATACTCGCATATTTATAAGTAAAGTTAGTCCCCAACTCAGCATTCACTAAGTGAATGCATGAATGAAAGACAACAACATCAAAGTGGCCGAAGATCATCAATCCAACCAAGCATACTCCATGAGTCGACTAATGAACTCCCTGTCAATTTTCTCCACCCATGGTGCTATATAAAAAATATGTTCTTGACTTCAGAGATTTCTTGGAGCCGTGAGATGAAGATATGGAATTGTATTTTAGCACAGTTAAAATGAGACAACTTATACACTCACAACAATTCCTAAGGGTAAGTTAAATATACCAATTCACATTTGTATTTGTAATATGATAAAATTCGCCAATGATTGTAAATGACACCAAGCACAACATTTCATTGAGATATTATTTCAATTAGGTGTTTTGATAGATAAAATGGTGTATAATGTAGCAAAAATCATATGAATTTTCTCTTTAAATGGTACAAAGCTAAACTTTGACATGATGAGAATATGGAAAACAACACAAATTGCTCCAGTGTGCGAGAGTGAATTTGAACAAAAGAAACTTACCTTTATAAAAAAATCATTTGCTAGTTGGCACCACATAATCTGGTATAGCCACATAGTCAAGCATGCAATACTTATTGCAAAACTAAGATTGCTTGTTTCACATGAAGACAGTTCTTTTACGTACTTCATTATCGAGTTTTCTTAACAAAATCATGAATTTTCCATTTATTGTAAGATATAAAATTGGTAGTATATTCAACATAAATAGCTACTCATCATACAGGAATTGATTGGGTTTGGATCTAGAGAGCTTAAGAACTATTCACTATTTCACTTCTGTTGTTGTGATAAAGCTAAAAATATAAAAGGAGCTTGATGCAAGATTTTAGTATCATCTAGAAAGCCTCTAAATGATACTTCCCTCATATTATGATAGAATCCCACATCCGAAGCATTTTACATTATCCAAAAAAATTTCAAAAACCTTTCCAAAATTCATTACTGAGAAATCTCAAACCAAACAACAATTGTGAAGTGAGTGTAGTAAAACGAATCCAGAAAGTATACTAAGCAATCTATTAATAAAAGCATCCTTAAGTATTATGTCAAGTTTTTGTTACATATTTAAATTGTTTGATGTTGCTTCTGAGATATGACCAAAGTGATATGTAGATGGACAACAACAATATAGCAATACTCTAGCATACAAGTATAACCAAAACATGCAATTTTATATATACTACATATCAATGTTCAAAAATAAAATCATGATTAAAGAAAACATAAGTTAATAACCAAAGTCATAAAAGGATCCTAGACGTCCATACTTGATTAACAGGTCACATTACGTACATATTTTCATGACTACTTATGACCCTAATAAAGCAACAATGATAACACAGCCACATCCAATATAACCACCAAAAAGCATTGCAGATTTCATACTAGGGGGGATATTAAATAACCCATGCTGTAAATTATGAGGGTTATGCATTAAAGGACCTATATGTGAATTTTCACTATGCTTTGCACGATAAAAGCATATGCTTTCCTGTGACTTTGTGTCTTTATAAACTGAAAGAGTATGAACATAACCACTAGGATTAAAAGTCCTGAAGATGCTTGTAGGATCCATGCTTCCCATATGAATATTGCAAAGAGATTCCCTAGTGCACATCCCATTAGATGAAGTGACCATCATGATCAGTTTCCTAGGGATACTTGTAAAACCACTTGCTAGGATTCTAAGATGTATGAGATTAGCATAGCACCATTAGACCTCCATCTCAAGGGCGTTGCGGTAATGACTTTAGTTGCATTGCACCCCTTACAAATTGAATACATTCAAGGAAATTGGTATTTTATATTCCTTCATTCCATAAAAAAAAATAAAAAACAACAAATATCAACTTATTTTAGAATTATTCTTAGTCGTAAATCCAATACCCAAATAGGGAAGAGTAAAGAGAGCGAGTGTTCTTGTAGACAAAAATATACTTTAACATTCTCACTTTCTTGCAAGAAGGTAAATTATGTTTTGTGAAGACACCCACCCAAAAGAGAAAGTTTATGCACATTTAATTAATCAGTAGATGAGACAATAGCATGCCTCTGATTAGAAATAATTCATGTACATATAAAGAAACATGTGTTAATTTTTCTTGTTATTAATTCATCTAAGATGTAATAACTTATAAAAGTGCAAGCTCACGAGCTATGCAAATACATTGGCTAATTTGGTTCATTAATATCATTCTCAAAGAAAAAAATTAGCATAGGTACTGCATTGATGGTGGTTTTAGAAAAGGGGATATTGACAAACTATAACTAGTTTCAGTAGGAGAGCACTAATCTACATAAAGAGCTCATATAGATACACAAATAGACAAACTAAGGACATGTCGGACCTTCATTTTGTCTATTGTGGCTAATGACATTTTTTGCAGTAATAATTATCGAAAACTTGTAACTCAGTTTGATATAAAAAAGAAAGAAAGAAAGAAAGAAAATTCACTACCATGCGCCATAACAAGTTGGTAAATATACAGAAAAGTCAAAGTTTTACTTGCAGCACTTATTTCCCTTTATTTGTGCACATATGAAGACAACTGCTGCATGAGGAACCAAATAATGCTCTAATGCGAAGTTTCTTACATATCTCATAAAATGTCAGAATCTATGATCGTAGGGTGCATAATACAATGATAGTTCATAAATATTAAACACGCCCTAAAAATAAAAGACCACCTAGTGAGCTATGAATTAAGATGTATGGACATACTTGTTGAATAAACCTTGAAAGTGCAACGTGTTACCAGTCAGTAATTTACAGCTTCTATTCTATTGTGATTGTGATTGGTGAGTTTTTTTTTTTTTTTGTTTGCCAAGCTACAGTAGAGGTTGGTGAGGACATAGTCTATACAACCTTCTAATATTAAAGTAATTAACAAATTGGAAGAATAGAATGTAGAATGGTGCTTTGGAGTAGGCTTACAGCAATTTTAGGTTTAAACCAAAGTTGCCTTTCTCCTTCACCTGAATGGTCTCTCGTTTACCGTAGTCAAATGGAGGTGAAGACTTTTTTAAGTTGACTTTTCTAGCCAGAATTTTTTACCAAGGGAAGATAGTCATCACAAAGATAATAATAAGTATCAAATACCTTATATGAGATTATGGAAGATTTGTGTAGTGCCTAATTCATATGGCAATTTTCACTATCAAACATAGTAATAAATTTTCCAATCTTACTATATCAAACACTATTACAATCTCCACTTATTCAAATTCCAAAACAAATGTGCCCTAAAAGGACAAACACACTTAGGTGATGTTTGGTTACGTTTTATGTTTGATTATGATGTGTTTTTAGGGAATGAATTTTGAAAGTGGGGTTAGAGAATTTGAAAGTTGTATGGGGTATGTAATGGATTTTTGTTTATGTCTTGGACAATAATTAAAATTTATTTTGGAAAGTGTAGGTATATTTATTTATATTTTGAGAGGAGATATTTTTTGCTCTAACAGTAAAATCAATACTTTTTTATTGAGTTTTTAGGGTGAAAATAGAATTGGGTAATTTTTTTATTGTAAGAATAATAATAAAATATATATTTATGATATATATATATGTATGTATATATTACAAAATAGAGAAGTTTTGGGTATAAAAAGGGATAGGAAAGAGTATTTTGGGGAAACATAATAAAACACTCTCTTAGTAATTTTTAGGGAAAATTCAATTAAAGAAAAAACCTTGTCCTTATCAAATTAAGCATATGGCTAAGGAGAAACCAAAATGATAAAAGAAAATTAAAAGGGCACTATTTGGCTAAGTTTATTTTAAAAAATCTTATAAGCTCTTGTGTTTTATAAGATGTTTTGGGAACTTATAAGATGATAGATTTTATTTTTAAAATAATTTATTGAAGTGTTTGGATAGAACAAAATCTTGAAGCTTACACAATGCTAGTAATAATAATTTTACAATTAAAATATTAAAATTAAAGAAGCTCGTTAAAATCTTAAAAATAATTTATGACCTGTTTACTTTTTCTAATTAAAAGAGCATATATATACTATCAATCCTCACATCTTATTTTAGAATTTTATAAGTTTCTTTTAAAAAAATATTATCTAATATTTTTTAATATTTTATAACCTTTAAACATCTTATAAGATATTTTGAAAAGCTTATAAGATTACTCAAATACTTTTTGGGCTAATTTGCTTCGAATGATGTGATTATGCATGATATATAAACAAATAGATATATTTAAATCTATCAAGATAAAGCAATATAATCTTACGTTTGGTTGGTAAGATTAATTAAAAAGCAAATTAAAACAAAACATATGATTTTACGATTATAACCTTTTGATTATTTATTTTAATAATCTTTTTACATACTAATTAAGGATAATTTGATCTTTTTGAATCTTATCCAATCATAGGAAAATGTATCAAACATCTCTCCTCTTAATACATATTTCAACTTAATATAGGGCCAATGACTTATCAAAGACCCTATATCAAGGCAAACAAACAATAATTAGGTGTGTTTATACATCTATCAAGCATAATCAATTGAACAAACAAGCCCTCTAAGTATAAAATAAGCTAAGAAGCAAGGAAGATGACATTAGCAGGCATTTGGGTGAGAAAGCCAAAACTGAAATAGAAAACTCATATTTAAAGAATGTATAACTGTTTGGATAAGCTCACACTAACTCATTAATTTTAAAATTTAATTCAAGATTTTTCTTCAAAATTAAATATTAGAAAGAAATTGGAATGGAATTAAAAATATATTCATAAAAAGCTATTGTATATGATTGATTGAAGAGTCAATAGTTGTGGAAAATCAACATATTTAATTATGGAACAATGAAGTGTGAATTCCATGATTCCATAGGTTAGATAATCCCTTAATTCATTTAATTAAGTGTGAGTATTTATTGGTAACAAGTAGCACACGTCGTGTAGTCAATGTGGAATTGTATGTTTTTTTATACCATTGGTTTTAACTATTTCTGTGCTAAAAAGGGTTATATACCAGTATACATTTAGTGTGAAATTTTGTTATATATGCTGTTTGATACTATATTCTTGTAGCAAGCACGGTTCATGCAGTTTGATTTTTCCATGTATCTTTCACATGCAGATACAAATTATGCTTAGAGGGTGTTCAATAAGCTTATAAGCTTCTCAAAATATTTTATAAGATGTTTGAGAACTTATAAGATGGTAAAAAGTATTTGTGATGCTGCAAAGAGCATATCGGTCCGGAACTTCAGTGGATTTGAATGGTATTGGGCTTAAGATCTACAACCAAGAACAAACGTAAACTAGCCGAGGTGCTCCGGCTAAGGTACTCGACGCTCAAGTCAGATTTCTGGTAAGACGGAGAGTATAGAGAAAGTGTATAGTGAATAGTATAATTACATTACCTTGAGCGTGGTGGTGCTGGTAGGATTTATAATCTGATAATGATGTGATTTTACCCAAGTACCCTTATCAGGTGTACTTGGATTTTCCTCATGACCGGGGCTTGGTAGTCATTTTCTGGCCCAGATTTTGGGGCTGTGCCACGTGGCGCAATCTCCTGTTTTCTTGAATAGTCACATCAGTAGGAGTGCGCCTCTGTCAGAGTTGTTGGCAGGGTTGTCAGGGTTGGTGGAAGCGGTTACATCCGTTGGCAGTAGTCACATCTGTTGCCACGTGTAATCATTGCTTAAAGGTTCAACTTGTCCCATTTGCAACCGGGAGTCAATTCATGTCGACCAAGCTTAGCTGATGAGTTTGGAAGAGCCCCTCAAGTCGATACGGGTCGACCATGGGGCTTAGCATACGGGGTCGATACTAGTCGACCAGGCTGACTTCGCCTCTAGGCTATCATCATAAGGCTTTGGAAGAGACCCTCAAGTCGATATAGGTCGACCACGGGGCTTAGCATACGGGGTCGATACTAGTCGACAAGGCTGACTTGCCTCTGGGCTTAGTGGGCTGTCTCATTTGTAGAAGGGCCTATTGGGCTTGTTGGGCTATCCCATATCAATTTGGTAATTTTTTTTTAATAAAGAGTTTATAAGTTTTTAAAATAAAATGTTATGAGCTTATAAGCTTTTTTCAAAAAAATAAGGAATTCCTAATTTATTTTGAAAATTTTAACAAGCTAGTTTAATTTTGATCGTATGAATTACAAAATTGCCATTAACTAACATCTTATAAGTTTCAAGATCTTATTTTATTCAAATACTTTAAAATTTTATTTTTATAAAAGATTTAACATCTTATAATTTTTAAAAATATTTTATAAGATGTAAGAACTTATAAGATATTTAAAATAAACATAGCCAAACACCCTTATAGATAGGTGATTTTCTGAAAAATTATGCATTGATTATAAGTTGCAGAGATAATGAAGCAACGAAGGTGTTGGACCGAATTTATAAATTTTTTAAAATATCTCATGTGGAGTTTAAGAGTTTATGGCGAGTTTTGAAATGTGAACAAAAAATTTGATGGAGAATCTTATGTTCGATCATCAGAAAAACAAAAAGAGAAAATTTTAACTTAGTTTTTAAGACTTCAATTAGTGAGATGATGAATATTGGAGAATATATATCATTACTAATATTTTATAATTTTATTATTTTATTGTTTTTAATAGTGAAATTTTATTTTTATTATCTATGTATATAATATATAGATTTATACAATTTTTTTTAAATATATATGTATATATATTTCGCCCATTTTAGCATGCATTTATAATATCAATGTATAATAAAATATCTGTAGCTATCTATATATATAAATTCAATAAAAGGTAAAACAGTGGTAGAGATGGCGATCGAGATCGACATAAAATATTAAAGGCAAACAAAGAGACGAAAAATGATTTGGCCCTTTGGATTGTTGCATGACATTTTGGCCAAGAAAAGCATGATCAGGACACTGTAAATAATTAAGAGCAGACGAAGTTTCAGAAAGATTAATGAACGTAGTATGAATTCCGCGGATTTTTCTCATCTTTTGCATGCCCTTAATATATATATATATATGTATATATATTATTGTCAGTATCATACCCAACGAAATAGTGTTCTTCTGAGGAGATATCAAACCGATAATCCTTTACCTCAATAAAAGGAAAGAAAGAAAGAAAGGGTCAACTTGGGGACCAAACTCTGAAACACAAGACAAATTACATTTGACTAACTTCATTAATGGACAGGGAAGCAATTTCATTGATCAATGTTGTCAAAGTATTGCGTGCTGAATGATCATGGCAATAAATGAAGAATCCAAATAAGATCTATGGATCAATATTATATAATAATAAATCAATGCATGATTAATGATGCAGCAATATATTTATAACACCCCCACCCCATCCTCCAAGGATATATAGAAGGGCCCCCACAATTGCCATTAAATACCCGCTGAAGAGACACAAACAGAATTAACCCAACTGCACTTGCTCTCAACAGCTAGCCTATATAGCTTCAACTCTTTTTCGATCTATACCAAAACTAAATTAGCCTCACAGTTACTTCTCAGCATGGTTTGCGTGAGAGATCCTCTTGTCCAGCAAGTGTGCGAGCTGCACGAGAAAATCTCCAAGCTGGAAAACCTCAGCCCCTCCAAGGATGTTAATCCGCTCTTCACACAGCTTGTGGCGGCATGCACTCCGCCCCACCCCATCGACGTCACCAAACTATGCACCAAAATCAAACATATTAGGAACAATTTAGTTCGACTCTGCGGCCAAGCAGAAGGCCTCCTCGAGAAGCACTACGCCACAATCCTAGGATCATTCGATAACCCCCTCCACCACCTTGACATACTACTCCAACTATATCAACCTCAGCAGCCTGGAATCAACCTCCTCAACCAGCATTGCTCCAACCCTAGCCGTGTGGCGTTTGTGGGCTCAGGTCCCGTCCCCCTCACCTCCACAGTCTTGGCGTCTCACCACCTCACATCCACTGTTTTCCACAACTATGATATCGATGCATCTGCCAACTCTATGGCGTTGAAGCTTGTAGAGTCGCATCCCGACTTGTCCAAACTAATTGAGTTCCATATGACAGATATCATGAATGTATCTGGGGCGGCACTCAAAGACTATGACGTCGTTTTCTTGGCCGCCCTTGTGGGTATGGAGAGAGATGAGAAGATGCGTGTGGTTGAGCATTTGGCTAAGCACATGGCGCCAGCTGCAATTCTCATGCTCAGGAGCGCCGATGGAGCTCGTGCTTTCCTGTATCCAGTGGTTGAACCTCGTGATCTCCGAGGATTTGAAGTTCTATCGGTACGTCATCCGACCGATGATGTCATCAATTCATTGTTGTTGTGGCTCGCAAGTATCCAAAACCCGTGAATTTTGTTGATAAGGGATTGGAATTGGATCGAGCCTTAATGCTTTGCAGCAGCTGTGGTCGTCATGAGACTCAAGGGTTCAATCCCCTCGCCGGCCTAGAGGAACGTAACCTGGTTGAAGAATTAGCAGCAGGAGAAGACCATGTTTGCTGAAGTTAATTAATTATAATCTTTCTCATTATGGTGTTTCGATTTTCTTTTGCATGCATCGCTCGTCATATGTGTCACTGTTTATTCACTTCTAGAATGCATATACCATGTCCATTTTGGGTTGTTTTGTGATCATTTGAAGAATAACACACGGCACGTATATGTATACTGTTTGGCAGTTGTACCACAAGCTTTACGTCATTAATTAATGTATAATGTGTTTCTCTCTAATTTACTACAACCTAGTTAAGATTCTCCAGCGTGCTCTCTCGTACTTGATGGGAGAAATCTACACAGCTTGTTCTAGTTATTTGCACAGCGGTTTCTTCAATCAAAGACAAACCACATCTTAGAATTGCATCTAGCTAGCTATACAAGAACATTGCTCAAAATAAGGAGCAACCAAACAAAACAGCTAGCCTTCATCCGCTGTGGCAGTTGCAGCCACACATGTCCAATAATTGTGCTATCAGCAGCTATCCTGATGAGATATATATCTTTTTGGCTTTTATTTGCAATAGTGACACAAGATTTGCCCACATGTAGTAGAAAGCGGAATGTTCAATCGCAGATTCAAGAAAGGCATGCTAATTCATTAGCTAGACGCCTTTCACATTGACTTGGTGCCAATTTACCTTCAGATATTGCTAAATTCATAAATTAATATTGCAAATATATATATATATATATATATATATCCATTTGAATTTATTTTTTGTATTTGAGGGTAAAATATGAATATACAGAGAATTTTAAATCACTCAAAATTTCATTGAGCACCGAGACAAAAACAGAGATGTTGAGACCCATGCTTACAATTATTGGTTAAATGAACTTTTCTTGACCATATATATATATATATATATATGCACACATGCAGAGAGAAAAATGTTGGACTTGTTTATTGGTAATCAAAAAGATCATTGATCATGATGAGATACAATTGAGCAATGTCTTTTTCTATTTTTGTCTTATTTTTAAATACTTCTAGCACAAGGTGTGTGTGTGTGTGTGTGTGTGTGTGTGCGTTGCCTT